>JADAXU010000136.1:1200000-1800000 GCA_018340775.1 Taxus wallichiana var. yunnanensis
CAATTTCCCAAGTACATTCAACAAAAAATGTTTGAAATTTTTTATGTCATATTTTATTGTCTTTATTTCCCAATGGAAGTGGAACAAATAGTGTAATAGTTAGGGAAGATCACCAATAAACAAGGTAATGTTCATTTGCATTTGAGAGGGTAAGCTCCCTTGCATGATGGGTTTTTGTAATTTATGTTCTTTTAACTATAAATCTCAAAGGAAAAAAAGATAAAGATAAAGAAGAAGGAAGATGATGTCTTAAGCAAGAAATTTATAGTAAAATAGACTTGTAGAATTTCCAAGATTAAAACCCTCTCTCGCACATGAAGGAAAAAATACAATAGATGCAAGAAGTAATAAAACCAAAGTATTCATGACCCCTAAACCATAAACATATGGCTCAAAGTCAACATAACTAGACACTCAAAAAAAAATTCATAGTATCGTGCATAACATACATCAAAGAGAAAAACAATGTTCATACATCAAAGAGAAACTTAATCTGTTTTCTCTCTGTGGGGAAAGTCTTTCAACATTTTTGTAACATTTTTATACTTAAGAACTTGTAAGTATCAAAGCAGACAATTGCATGCCACTTGGCATTTTTAAAAATCTTCTAAACCTTTATGAATTTCATTGTGCATGTTTTTATCATTTTAGAACTAATACACTTTATCATCATCTTTTGTGGAGTGTTTGAAATACAAGGAGCACTCTTAAAGTGTTTGCCAAAACATAAATGTGGGTATACTAGTGGTTGTTCGGAAGGAGAAATTCTACACCGAGAAAGGTCATTAAAGGATGGGGAGTTAGTGGAAGTGGTAGGGTAGACCTAGAATAATTAAATGGAGATATTCCCTTTCTTTTTCCCACTCAATCAAGTTTAAAGGAATAATTCATTTTCCTATATCATTTAAATAAGTGATCTGATGTCTTGAGTATACATCCAACATTTCATTAGAGTGCAAGGATGAAAAATATTGAGGTGCTAATTTGTTACATATTTTCTTAAATTTTCATCAGCATACCTTCTTTTCGTGTCTATTGCAGAAATCACAACCAATACTTGGAACATGATTAATATGAACACATGTGACATGCAACGATTGTTTATTGATTCTTTTTTTGTACAAATAATTTCAGGCATGTAGTTTATAATTTCCATAAATGACCTCCTATGCACTGTCAAGTCAAATTTCTCATTAAACTAAGCCTTCATTAAAATTTCTTGCATTGATTTAAAAGATATGAAGTAATAAATGCGTATAAACCTATGTAACTCTACAACACTCTAGTCAGCACACCTATGAGATTAAACATATAAACCTTTTCATGGAAATTTTACACACAATAAATGAATATTACAATAATTTGATTCGAGTAATATTAAGATAAACAAAGGGTAGTCGAAACATATAGAAGGTGAGATAAGATATTCATTTGATGTCTAGGAAGGAGAAAAAAACAATGATTTCTCTTCCATCATTTGTACCAAATGAAACCATAGTTTCAATTTCATTTATCGATGCATTTTACACATTTAAGAGTTTTCCCCACCCATAAATAATCTCATAAACTTGAAACATGTGAGATCTTGCATATTTGTACCACACAACCGTACAAAATCTAAAGGCATGGAGAAAAATCAAATTGTAAGCTACCAACATTTGCGTAATCTTTCTAGTATTTCATGACACAAAGGTAGAAAATATAGAATTCATCTTTAAAAATGCATAATAAACTATAACATTTTCCACCCTTCCATTTAAGCCCCTAAACCTCAATGTGACCTCCTCTAAGCCCCTTTTTGCAATCTAAGCCCCTGTGCACATTTTCCTAGCCCCTCTCCATCCAACCAGAACCGTCAAAGGGCCCAATAGGGACGAGGCACACTTTTTTTGCACAAAATGCACCAATATATTGGTGTGATTTGTGCATAAAATTTTCTTATTCTCAATTTGAATAAATATGCAAGTTTTTCATATTGTTGTGTTGTCATTGCTACTTCTCTTTTTTCCTTCACACATGCACGGAAATCTTTAACCGCAGAAATTCTCCCTCTTCTCCATCTTCTTGCATCCGAACTTCCATAACATTCTCACCATCATTTATTCATCATTACTTTTTGCTAAAACAAGAGAATAGAATATTCCAATTCAAAACCAAGCCCATGTGTTGCCACAAACCCTCAACAAAAATCAAAGAAATGCTCATATCTCATCATCCTAAGCATGGATCGAGATGAAATTTTTTGCAGACTTTCTAGTTTTGAGAGGCCATCAAGCATAATCTAATGGAATTTAAAATTATGCCTTGAATAATTCAATTAAAAAACTCCATTTTTTTCCTTAGCTTCCATTTGAATATTTCCCATTGATCTAGTAGTTGGATGAAGCTAGAATTGTGAAAATAAACTCCAAACAACAAACCTATCCTGATGGATTCGATTTCATTGAAATCGGAGGTCAAAAAGAATCTATAAAAATATTTGTGACTCCATTAATGGCTTTCATATAAGTTTTGTACATGAAGCCCTAACCGGGAGAATTTTATTTATTTATTTATGAGCCTTCCAATGAGCAAAACATAGTGAAATTTGGAACATGTGATCACGATGAACAACCAAATCCAGAAAACTTGTTCTGTCACAAACCGAGGCCATTTCTACCAATTACTAAAAATAACATATTCTCGCACTTCCCCACATACTAAATATATTATTTCCCCAAGTTTTGAGTTAGATCATCCAAGACAGTCGAGAAAGATTGCAAAACGAGGACAAAAAAGACATTTTCCCAAAATAGCGAGGTCCCCAAAGAAAGCAACCCGCTAAAAATAGAAATATGCTCAAAATAGCAATGCTTAGTAACAGAAGAGGATGAAATGTTATAGAAGGTTCAAAACGTGAAATTGGGCAAAATTGTAGTGATATGTCTAAAAATGGAAGGTCATGATCTAATATTCTAAAAAATGAAAGTTCCAATATTGAGTGCAGAAAGTTGCAGATGGCCTCACTCTCACTCATCTTTCCACTTTTTGGAATTTACACAGGGGTTGTAAGATGGTTTCATGGGTCAAACAAATGAATGAGAAATTCACATAAGTCATAGAAGCATTGACCTCGGTGCAATGTTATACAAAGGAAAAACAAGGCATCACAAGGCGCAACATGTAAATTCATCTTCATCACCCGGGGAACTAGGTGATTAAAAATAGATTAGTTGGGGTGTGTTTAATGTGTCAAGGAGGATATTTGTAAACATTTCCTATGTTCATTCTTGAACAATGTTTTTCAACACTCATTCCATAGTCTAGGGTGTTTGTGCATCATGTGAAGGAAGAGGCTATGATTCGAATCGATAAGATCTCCATTAATGACAAGAGGTACCTTCATCTATGGGAGCAGTTCTTCCTTTCTCTCCTTCTTCATTATTTCTCCTCTTCTCTCCCCATTTTTCTAATTCTTCATTGTGAGCAATCATGAAATTTGTCTTATTCATTAAAGTGACTATAATCTAAAATGTAATAAGTTTCCCTTATTTTATAAAAGGGGACTTAATGTTCTTCCTAAGAATGCCAAAAGTCATGAATGGAAAAGAAAAATGAAAGGTCACCATGGGGGGTAGATGAAGAGTCATTCTTGTTCTATATAATGTAATGTCATACTCTTGCTTAAGGGTTGTCAATTTTGTACACTCATGAGAGATCATTACTTGTGAAGAAAAAAAAGGAGATAGTTATTTATTTTAGTTCCTTTCTCTACATTCTTCTACTTATAACTATGCATAATTTTGTCAAAGCATCAATAAAGAAAGGAGTTTCATGCATTTTTTGATGAGGAGGTTTTAGAAACTTTGAGTTCTCAATCTTAACTCGTCTTGTTTCCACTTGTGAAATTGTTTTCTTCTAAATATATGTGTGTTGGAATTTTCCATTAACGATTATAGGAATATGATTTTCTACCTACAACGTTAATCCCCCTCTTTTTCTCACTCCCTTTCCCACTCTCCTAGAAAATTCCTCTCTTGCAAGTATCCACAAGCTTTTATTGCATGGTCAGTGGAGTGCCCCTATTGGACCCTTGACCGTCAGGCCACCAATGATTTCAATTTCATGCACGCATAATAAGTGGAGCTGCACCACCCAAGTAGAGGGACCTAGAGTCTTGAAGATATTGGAAATAAATACACAAATTTTTCCCGATAATTTTTCTCACCAATTTTTTTTGGCACCCACCATGGAGGAGACTTAGCAATAACCTATACCTAAAATACAACCACAAGGTCCAAAAATACAAAAAAATCAAATATTGAAAAAACAAAAAAAAATCATGGAAATCCATTGCCAAAAGACACATTACCTATTTTTGCACGTGACCTTTCATATTCCACGGTGTATTTTTATATCCCATTGAAATTTTTCTTAGAGTTGGCTAAAGGAAGATATACCAGGTTGAGAAAGTCAAGAGGTGTTGTTGATTCCAATTTCGAGGCTTTGCAAAATCAACAAGAATGAATAAGAGATAATCCCTACTATTTTTCTCAAGCCTCATCCCCATCCGGGTCTTCAAGTAGTTCACTTGGAAATCCCATCCAAACTCTTGTTGATACTCCCCCTTCAAATTCTCCCATTTTTCAACCATTGTTGAGCATTGAGTTCCCGAAGGAAGAAGAAAGACTAGAAGAATAATTTGAAGAATAATTTTTAGAAGTAAGAGCTGAAGTAGAAATAGAAAAGAATATGGTGGATGAATTAGAAAGACATCAACCCATTGTTCCATGGGGAAGAAATACAGGTCCGCTTTCTCTTGAACCAGCTCTTCACGATCTACCAACAAGTTCTCGCAAGAACTTTCCAAAGTTCAAAGGTGACAACACAAAAACCTGAAGAACACATCACCACTTTCACCACATCATGTGGGATTCTTGGAGTCACACATGAAGACGTTTCCATAAGATTTTTATGGAATATCTCCAAGAAAAATTAGTAGAATGGTTCTATCTCTTACCCACCAGATCAATAACTCATTGGAATGATATCAAAACCAAGTTCGAGGAAAGATTCAAATCTTCGAGGATTGTCAAGATCTCCTTGTTCAATTGACAAAAATGAAGAAAGGTGCAAATGAAACTATGAGAGACTTCATGGATCGTTTCGACTAGTTGTTCGCAAGATACCAGAAGAAGATTCACCATCTAAAAATAACTTCAAGAGGTTTTTCATAAATTCTCAATCATCGTAGGTAGGATTTTTGCTATGAAGAGTTCAACAAAGGAACATTGTAAAAGCAAAAGGATGGCCATTGAACTCAATGATGATCTCATCTATTTTGGAAAGATCAAGAATCCCTCAAAGGGTAAATCTCAGAATCCTAAGGATGAGAGAATAGATCAATTACTACAAAAATTAGCAAATGAAATCACATTGTCAAAAAGGGGAATTTTTGAATGATTGTCTTCTCAAAGAAACAACAAAAATCAGATAGCGGGAGCACTCTGAAGGCTTTCCTTAGAGGCTTCACCTATTAATGCAAGTTGTAGGATTAAAGAAAATGAAGAAGAGATTGAACAAGAAAGTGAAGGTGGTGATTTCCTATAATTTGATTAACGAGAGAATGATACACAAATCATATTCTATGAGTATTCTAGAGGTGATGAAGATGATGAAGAAGATGTGCCCAGTTTCTCATGTGTGTTATTCACTCGTTTTAAGTCTAAAAAGGTAACTATTGCTATAAAGAAAGAGAAGATCGAAGATCCTCCTGTGGAGAATCTACAAAACAAAATGATCAGTCAAGGGTCTCCTTCCACCTTGTATGAAGTATGTATTGGATAAATCTGATCTTGTAGAAAGCATGAGGTCACCCACTATTTCAAGTTAGTCTTCCAATGTTTCTTCCAGTTCTAAATCTAAATCCACTCCTATAAAATATAGTGCTTCAAAGGTTCCTAATGTACCTTTTAAAATAGCCTCTAGTACCCAAACATCTACCCATGCTTACAAATATATTCCAGCTCCAAAATCAATCCCTTCATCCCCCTTTTTTGCATATGAATCATTTGAATTTGTAGAATATGTAAACAAAACCAAAGTTTAGATTACCGAAACTGAATATCTGCAGACCCATCTTGAGAAAATTTAGAGATATTTCTAGTATATCAGGAGTGGTAGTTTAACATCCAACATTGTAACTCCTATTTCTAAAGGATATTGGAAAACACACCTATATCCCCATCACAGAACATGCTTTCTTTGAGTGCATCAAAGACCGACAAGGTTGATCCTTTCTACGTCTCCCTTCTCATTGGAGAATATGTACTAAACAATTACATCATAGATTCGGTGCCTCTGACAATGTAATGCATGTAAAGGTCGTAAAGGCTCTCAAACTCACCATGACTCCACCTGATGGCTCTTGTTACTCCATGGAGTCTAAATAAGTCCCACTTGTCGGGAAGGTCAAAGATGCATAGGTGGCCCTCACCAAATTTCCATAGACAAGAAGGTCTCAATGATGATCTTGGTAGTAAATGTTCCAGCTTCATTTGAAATATTCCTAAGTAGAAGCTTCACATCAATAGTTGGGGGTAAGATCCAAATGAATTTTTCTTCCACAACCATCCTAGTGAAAGGAGACATGGAAAAATTACTTCCAGAGAATAAAATGAGGTACATGGTGCAAAAATTAGGAAATCTGGAAGCCAACATTTTGTACCAAGATAGCAGGAGGATGAATCTTTTCATGAAAAATGAAGAAGAGGATGAAATTCCCATCTTGATAGGACAAAGTATATCTTCCCAAAGGGGCATTGATCTTGAAGAAACATTGAGGAAATTTGAGTTACAAGAGGATAGACCCAAATTACTAGCTGGCGTGAGCTAGGAAGAAGAGGAAATGGTTCTTGGTGAATCTCAAATGGAGAAACCAGCTTGTATGCTTACCTAGGAGGAGGAGATATTCTCATTCCCATTTAGGGATGAATATACTCTCGATCATGCCATCCATAGAGAGAAAAATCTAGCCTGTGATGAGCACTCAAAAGGTTTTAAAGAACAATATGTGAAATATCTCCTAAGAACCGCTGAAGAGACATAAGACCTTGAGCTCAGTCTAAAAATCTTGATACAAGCCATGAATCTACAAGAAAAGTGTGAATTTTATTCAGAAGCCTCAACTAGTGTGAAGATCATCCATGTTGAAATAAATAAAGATGAGAAATCAGATGTCCCTCTCGAGCAAATAGCTGATGGATGCAACGATAAAATGGACGTACTTTATTTCCCATTTGAAGAGAAAAGATCTTTCCATGATGAATAAATTAAAGCAAGGAGTTTTGAATCCCTTGAAGTTGAGGCTCCCATTAACAAAGGAGTGATAGAATGCAACAAGCCCCGAGACGATGAAGTAATCCCTCTAGATAGTTTCCTTGAGCTTCAAAAAGAATATTCTTCAAAGGCATACAAAGATGAGCTGTAGGAAGTAACAAAGGAGAAATCTGCAAGAAATATTGGATGTAGTAGAAGGTGCGAGAAGATCCCAAGCTAATTATTGTTCTCTTAGCTTGTGTTATGGCCATACAGGATGATTATGAGGTTACTTCGATCCTGTAGTCAATATTCAAGCACCTCATAATGGAGTAGAGAAAAAATATAGGTCTGAGGCTTCTCATGGAAAATAAGTCAATGAGCATATACTTGGGAAAGAAAATAACTCATAATATTCAAGAAATTTAAATGAAAATCAGCCCTAGGGTAGTGGTGGGATGATCAATGAAGAATTAGTTATATGGGTAAGTACAGAAAGCCATTAGCACTATGAAACTAATTTCAAAGAGAATGAAGGCAATGTAATTTCCGAGTGAAGGCATGAGAATCAAGAAGCTCGTGTGGGCTCACTCCTACTAAGTACACATGAAATCATGAAAGCACATGACTTTCATAAACAATTAAGGAGAGGAGGCTACTTCCTCGAATCGGTCAATGGATTCACGGAACAACATCGTTGAGTGTTTCCCATTTAGGGATAACCTCTAAGAAAAGAAGAGTGCTACAGTGAAAGTAGTTTGTCCCCCACCTTTTACTATAGGTGATTTAGTTTTTTTCCCCTTTCCCATCCGTGCGTGTTTTTCCCTTAATTGTGTGGTGTGTTTTCTCTTTGGTTGTGTGTTTGTGTGTTTTTGTCTCTTTCTAGCTATCTCTTACAAGTTGTGTGTGTTCTGTAAGGCCCAATGGATAAGGCATTGGTCAATGTTATGGGTTGTATTGATATTATGGAGTTCTCATGTGATTTCCTTGTTGTGCTTGATCCATTACATCTCCCAAGCTAGAGTCGGTTGTTGTCATAAAAAGTGCAATAAGAAGATTCTCAATTTTTGAGCATGTCAACCATACCCTACTAGAAATTTTTATGCAAAGATTATTCTTAGCCATCTTTCCTATCACCCTAATCCTGAGTCAGTCCTATCCATTCTCTTTGAAGTGGATTGAAGTATCATGTCACTTTGTTCTTAGGTGATCTATGGGTATCCAGTCATTCCATGTTCTTCCCAAGTCAAATCTACCAAGACAAGCTTCTCAACAAGCTTGGGAAGGGTTATTCTCAAGATTTATTAAGGTCGAGATCCAAGAATATTTTTGAATAAGTTTTGGAAGGTTTTGGAAGGTTTCACAAGTTTTGGAGCAAGTTCAGCAAAAGTGAGTCTTGGAGGCCTAGGCAGTGCATAGTGCAAAAACAACCCCTGAGCTTTGGTAAGTGATTCCAAGATTTTTGAAGGAGTTAGGAGTTAAAAATATTTTTGGAAATGTATTTCAGAGACATAGATTATGGTGAAATCATATTTTACAAAAAAACCTATGTGCATTATGTTCACATCCAGGTTTTTACATACACATCCTTGGTGCCTGAAAAAAAATCCTAAACTTTAGGCGTAAATTATGGAATCAAGATTTTATAACCCCACAATTAGATTTAGAAGGACTTTTTTAGTCAATATCATATAAAATTTCATCAAAAACTCCAACGGAAGCTCCTAGATATTATCTCAACAAGTCACCCTCCAAGGCACAAGCTCTAGTAGTTAGCCATTTTTTGGGTTGGAAATCCAACCAATGGGAGAGTAGTGCACTTTTTTCACCAAGTGCACAAAATATTTTATGCAATAGGTGCAAGAAAATGTGCCCCTACCTCGTTTGGACCCTCTAAATGACCAATTTTCAGCCCCTTCTCGCAAAATAAGCCCCCAAGCTTCATTTCCCAACCCTCGCTCCGTGCAATCACACTCCGCCACTTGTCAAGCTAGGGTGAGGGTGAATTTTTGTGTCCCATATGCACCAAATATTTGGTAAAATTTGGGATACAAAACTCCCAACCCTCCCATTAAAGCTCTTGGTCCCCCATGTGACCCAGTCTTAGCCCTTAAGGAGAAGGCAGTCAAAACAAATACCGATCTTTGATGGAATATTCGGGAGATATGTAAGGATTTATGAGGAAAAAAATACTCATTGGAAAGATAATATAATACTATAAAAGGTTTAGTTATCATATATTTCATAAAACCTTGGCAATTTTTATGGGAGCTCGTTCTTCACGGTGTAGTTGATGATTCTGATCAAAATGGGGAAATTTCAGGAAGTTTCAGGATGAATCAAGATATTATACTATCAATATTGTCTTCAAAACTAATTTTAAATGAAAATTAATATAAGGAATCACCTAAAAACTCCTTTTGGAACTCATGATACGACCTCAACAAGTTGCTCAAGGTAAAGGAGTTAGTCATTTTTGGTGAAATTTTGGACCAATGGGAGAGTGGTGGAATTTTGTGCACCAAGTGCACCAAATAATTTTGCAATAGGTGTAATAAAATGTGCCACCCTTCCATTTAATCCCCTGAACCTCAATGTGACCTCCTCTAAGCCCCTTTTCGCAATCTAAGCCCCTGTGCACATTTTTCTAGCCCCTGCTCCATCCAACCAGAATCTGCAAGGGGAGCAATAGGGATGGGGTGCAATTTTTGCACCAAATTCACCAAAATATTGGTGCATAAAATTTCTCCTCTTCTCAACTTGAATAAATATGCAAGTTTTTATATTATCATGTTGTCATCACATCGCTTCTCTTTTCCCTTCATGCACGTACAAGAAATCATCAATTGCTAGGAATCCTCCCTATTCTCCATTTCACCTCATCCAAACCTTCCATATAATTATCACCATCATTTATCCATCATTACTTTCTGATAAAGAAATAAAATAGAATATTCCAATTCAAAACCAGGCTCATGTGTTGCTAGAAACCCTCGTTGGAAAAAAATTAAAGAAACACTCATATCTCATCATCTAGAGCATGGATCGAGATGAATTTTTTTACACACTTTCTAGTTTTTAGAGGCCATCAAGAAGAAATTCATGTAATTTCAAATGATGTCCTAGATTATTTAATTTAATAAAAACTCCATTTTGTTCCCTAGCTTCCATTCGTAAGATTTCCCATCAATCTGGCAGTCGGATGAAGTTGGAATTGTGAACATAAACTCCAAATAAAAACCTATCTCGATGGAGTCAATTTCATTTCCATTAGAGGTCAAAAAATAATCTATAAAAATCTACGTGACTCCATTAATGGTTGCCATGGAATTTCCCTTCTGAAGCTTTGCGCTAGGTGAAAATTTAATTTTTTATTTCGAGCTTTCTAATGAGCGAAACACAGTGAATTTTGGACCACATGATCACGATGAAGAGCCAAATCCAAAAAAGTTTTTCCCATCACAAACCATGGCCATTTCCTCCACTTAATAAAACTAGCATATTATACACTTCCCCATATGCTAAAAATAGTATTTCCCCTGAGTTGTGAGTTAGATCATCTGGGATAGTCAAGAAAAATTGCAAAATGAGAAGCATGAAAAAAGATAATTTTCTGAAAATAGTAGGTCCCCCAAAAGCAACATGCTAAAAATAGAAATATTCTCAAAATAGAAATACCTTGGAAATGGAAGAGGATGAAGTGTGCCAAAAGGTTTAGAAGGTGAAATTAGGGCAAAATATGGTGATATGTCCCAAAATGGTATGTCATGATCTCATATTTTAAAAAATAGAAAGTTTCAGTGTTGAGGGAAAAAAATTGTAGATGGCTTCATTCCCATTCATCTTTCCACTTTTTAGAATTTTCTTGGGGTTGAAAGATGGTTTCATGGGTCAAAAATAAGAACGAGAACTTCACGAAGTCCTAGAAGTATCAACGTAAGTGTAATGGTATACAAAGGAAAAATAGGGCATCGTGAGGCGTAGTATGTGAATTCATCTTCGTCACTCGGGGAGATGGGTGATTTAAAAAAATCAATTAGGGTGTGTTTAATGTGTCAAGGAGGATCTTTGTAAACATTTCCTATGTTCATTCTTGAATAATGTTTTTCAACACTCATTCCATAGTCCAGGGTGTTCGTGCATCATGCGAAGGAAGAGGCTACGATCATCATCAACAAGATCTCCATCAATGTCAAAGGTACCTTCATCTATGGGAGCAGTTCTTCCTTTATCTCCTTATTAATTATTTCTCCTCTTCTCTCCCTGTTTTTCTAATTATTTGTTTTGAGCAATCATGAAATCCATCTTATTCATTAAAGTGACTATAATCTAAATTGTTATAAGTTGGCCTTATTTTATAAAAGGGGACTTAATGTTCTTTCTAAGAATGCCAAAAGTCACGAATGGAAAATAAAAATTAAAGGTCACCATGGGGGGTAGATGAAGAGTCATTCTTGTTCTACATAGTGTAATGACATACTCTTGCTTAAGGGTTGTAAATTTTGTATACTCATGAGAGATCACTACTTATGAAGAAACAAAGGAGATAACTATTACTTCTAGCTCCTTTCTCTATATGATTCTACTTCTAATTATGCACAATTTTTCAAAGCATCAATAAAGAAAGGAGTTTAATTCCTTTTTTGATGAGAAGGTTTTAGAAATTTTTATTTTTCAATCTTAACTCATCTTATTTCCACTTGTGAATTTATTTTCTTCTAAATATATGTGTGTTGGAATTTTCTATTTAACAGTTGTAGGAATATGATTTTCTACCTACAACCTTAATCCCCCTCTCTTTTTCTCACTCCCTTTCCCACTCTCTTAAAAAATTCCTCTTTTACTGGGTATCCACAAGATATTTCCACAGGTCAATGGAGTGCCCTTATTCAACCCCCTGGCCATCAAGCCACCAATAATTTCAATTTCATGAACACATAATAAGTGGATTTGCACCACCAAAGAAGATGTACCTAGAGTCTTGGAGATGTTGACAAGAAATCCACAAGTTTTCCCGAAAAAAATATTCTCACCAACATTCTCTAATTTTTACAATCTATCGTGAAACAAAAATAAATCATTGTCCCTATGGCCATTGATACGATGATAATTACAATAAGGTTGATCACGTTGACACTGTAATCGATGTTGTGGATGATGCTAGTTGGATGGTAAGAAAATTAGATGCTTTTCAAGTAAAGTACACAACACATCATGAGGTCTAGCATGATGAGATAAGTGTAATGGCTCACACGACATAGATGGAGTGGAAGGAGAAGTATCCTATCATGGAGGAGGAGAAGAAGTATGATTTTGTGATGGAGTAGGTTGAGCTTGCTTGCTAGGTCGAGATGGATATTGTGTAGGATGCTCAACCAATGTCAATGGAGGAGAACTAGATGATACAATAGAAGTAGAGGTATGTGGAGGATCAATGACATGTGTTGAGAGAAGATCTTGTTCTAGGTCTATGACTTTATAGCACAAAAGAATGAATGAATCACATGTATCATACTGTAATCTTTTCTTAAGTGTGGGAATCAAACCACGACATAAAATGAATTTCTTCTCTAGATCAATAGGTTGGAATACTAGTTGATGCATACAAGCATTGAACCGTAATATATAATCCTTGATAGATTCGATGAGCCCCGATTTAAAGATAATTTTGCACAAAGATATGGTTCGGACCTGATTTCAATGCACGTAAGTGGGTGGAAGATCATCTCTATAATGAGCTCTATGATATTTTTTCAGCCTTTTTCCAATAGAATTGTGTGAATGGTTATCAAAGCATATGCATCAAAGAAATGGGGATACAGGGTGAGGGCTTGGATGTAGGAAGAGTACCAAACTTTTTTTGATGTAGATGAAGCTTATACTCGTGTTATATATCATTTGTGGGTTAATTTAGTGTGCGATTACATGTTGGAGTACAACATAACTACGTATTTATGTCTTAAAGTTATTGAGTTTGAATTCTCACACGAGGTGAAAGGGTCTTGCTTGCACGTTATTCCTTTGGAAATTAAAATCTTGATGGTGATATTGAGTTTTGAGAAACTACCTATGAAATGCTAAACCACCACCACGCACAAGGGTAGGGGCAGGTATGGTGAAAGATGGAATACATAGCAACATAAAGAGGAAATATGGATAAAGTATAATGAAGCACGAGAGTGGGTATTGGTGAGGAACCATGATGTTGAGGAGTCTATGGAGTTGGAGGAATATGACTCATGAAGGATTTGAATATCACATGAAATACTTGGGCTGGAGCATCGGGATCTCCCACACTTAGGAAATTGTAGTAGATAATCCGCTTGACTTTGGATGAGAGAATGTTAGAGAGAGATTGAGGACCGCGGGTGTGAATCTGATCCCACCTTGTGACCTAGCACTTTTGTAGGGTGTTCTAGATCTTGAAGTAGTCATTGAGTAACATGATAATGTAGGTAATCAAACAGCGGTGGGTAGATATCATTTTGCATTGAATTTAGAATTACATCAGACAATACATACACATATGGAAACAAAAACAATATCATTGTTTGGAGGTCTGATTGGAGGAATATTCTCAAAGCGCGTCATCAAGATAGAGTGCATGCATGTAGAACATTGGGAATACATGTAGGATTACTACAACTTCATAGACTATAGGAGTTCAATTTAACACTAAAATTGGGACACAAGGAAGTAAAACCACTGGTTTGTTTCTCACTACATGAGGGTTATGTGGATCAAGATCAAGTGGATCAGGTGGTTCCAAAGGTGGAAAAAATATTAGTAGGGGCTCTGGTTCTAGATTTGGTGGGCAGGGTTCACACCCTCATCAGCCACATCAAGTTTACTACGAGATGTCTCTCCACTTACTAGAGTATAGGGGCATTAAATATGTAACAGAGCATGTGCACAAGTGTGAGCTACTATGGCATGCTAAAGGAATAACTACCTCGAGATAGAAAATAAAGTCAGTTTTCTACTACTTTAAGGGTGCATACATAACTGGTATAGAAAGTATGACCCGCATCGATTGCGGTAGACTATGATGATTTGCGCTCTACGTTTCTAACTAAGTTTCCGTATTCCATAGTTTGAGTAGAAGAGTATTAACACACTTAAAGACATCAATTACAACTTATCGATAGCGTAAGGGAATATGATGTGTATTTTAAAACTTTATTATCCAAGTTGTCTTATGAAATTCATCCCATCCAACATGCACAGTGGTTTGTTGGTGGATTGTTGACTCCTTTCAAATGAGAAATTTCTCATAAGTCTTATGTAAACCCGCACAAGGCCTTGGAAGTAGCTCTACATGTTGAGGGTATTGGAAGTGTGGACACTGGAGTGAGTTTGCTTTTATAAGAACAAATCGTAACCATTGAAAATAAATTGGAAAATCTCTCTGCTAATTCAGCTCATGATATACGCAATAGCATATGGTGCACAAATTGCGAGGTTAAAGGACATACTAAGGATATCTTACCTCACAAGTTAGTGTGTGCCTTGTTGTTGGTTTGTGAAATATGTCATTTAGGCCATGATGTGAGTAGATTCCCTCTCTTACAACGTGTGATCTAGAAGAATGTGTCTATGTATATAATATTTACAAAACCCATACTCATGACACCGATGAATGTATATTAATTGATCATATTCATGAAGCCATTGGTACTAGTGTGTTCCAGACTAGTGTGACAACTGGATCTAAGGAACATGGAGAACAACATAATGAAGGGCACACTAATGGGGATAATAGGAATAGAGGCTTTCATGGGGATATAGGGGCCGAGGTCGCGGCGGTGGAATAAGAGGATTTTCTAGAGGAACTTGCTTTACTTGTGGAATTTCTAATTATTATCGGTGTGAATGCCCTCATAATATGATTTGTTCATGGTTTTGGAAGCATCACACATTTCAAGAATTTCCTAACTTATATAAGCACATGAGCAAGCATAAAAAAAAAAAGACAAGGGTGTGGGAATTATTAAGGTACAATGCACAATTGAAGATCAATGGATGTCGAAGATAAAAGCTAATCCTAGATTACAACCCATTTTAGTTACTACATGCACTGAGGGTGCACACGCATGTGAACCTCCAAAGTATAAGATAGCTATAACAAAGCAAGAAGTGATAAATTCCAAGTATCTAGATGTTGCACATCATAAAGAGGTTTACCAAGAAACTATGGATGTCATCAGGGATCTGCTGAGGAGAGATTTAGTACTTGAAGGAGAAGGCACGTGTTATGGATCAAGAAAATAAGGTTGAACTCCCGTAGAAGGATGTAGATGACCTGAAGGAGGTATTTGATGCTTCACCAAGAGAACATCATCCCTTTGTTAGGAGAATGGTTGCGAGAAAAGGTACCATGCGCTAGTTCTGAGCGAGAGGTAGATACTCCATGCAAATATACCCCCACATAATCATGAATTTGACAAGGAGATTACACTTAATGCAGTCATAGATGGATGGATTTTGAGAAAATTCTGATAGATACATGTGGAGGTTAATGTAATCACATTGGATGCATGGAATCAGATGGGAAGACCACCATTGTAGCCTTCTTCAAATGTGTTGTATATGGAAAAAAGAACTATGGCTAGGCCTATTAGAGTACTAAAGGATGCATCTATTACAATTCAGGAGATAAGTTCACTAATGACTTTTTGAGAAGCAAAAAAATCCAGCACTACTTGGATGGTTCAGTGTTATGCTAATATGCTAATAATGCTAACATGAGATTAACAAGGGATACATTAACTTTGAGAAAAGGATGAGTGATTCATTATACCTTTGACCGATGCAAAGGCTATTGTGTATGTTAAGACCTTGAGTGAAGAGGACTTAAACCAGATATATGCCTATAAAAAATCAGAGACCCTGAGGTAACTGAGCCATCTAAGGAAGGAGTGATACAGTGGGATGATGCTTAGTTAGTTAGTAACACCACAAGTATTGCTTATGAAAATTGGGTGCATGGTACATATGAAGTGGTTGGGTGAGAAATAAAGAACACAATTACTCACATGGTCACGAGTGAAGTGGTTAGG
Organism: Taxus wallichiana var. yunnanensis; assembly: GCA_018340775.1. NCBI lineage: Eukaryota > Viridiplantae > Streptophyta > Pinopsida > Cupressales > Taxaceae > Taxus > Taxus wallichiana. The sequence goes on from JADAXU010000136.1 coordinate 1,216,356, forward strand.
CACTTAGGAAGCAACCGAGTACCAAGGTACACTGGTGAAGGGAATCTTGACACATTTTTGTGTGTCATGGAGACTCAATGGCGAATGAAGGGGATAGGAGAAATATTCTGGTCTATACTTTGCATGGGACAACAATGCATTGGTGGGAAACACATAGAGATGGAATTTTGGAATGGTAAGAAGTGAGAATCATCTTTTCTACTAGGTTCACTTGGAATAATGTACCTATGAAAACTTGTGAATTTCATGGGAAGTATCCTACCTCTCATCATGTCCATGATTGTGAGAGAACATGGGTGCAAGGAAAGGAGGCATTACTGCCATCACTCTGGGTGTATAAGTTCTACTCCACCTTACACGGATGCACACATCCATGATATGTCCATGTTGAGTTGAAAAGAGAAACAAAAATTTGGCAAGAGATGCCTACAGGTATGATTCAAAATTTGTATTATTTTTCTATTAAACCTCTAGTCCATTAAGCATTGTAGATTATGAGGTTCCTTACGTTGGGAGATAGTGTGAAGGTTGAAGCAATCATACTATAATTATTTGGGAACCTGATCTTGAAGTGTACCTTAATCTTGAGGAAATAGATGAAGAATAAATGGTTTACGCCTGGAAGGAAAAATAAAAGGGAAAATAGGTGTACATTATAGATGATGAGGAAGTGGATAACCTTTATGTTGACCACACTGAAGGTACATACAGGTGAGGTGATGGACTCTACAAATGAGGAGGCACATATGTATCCCACTCCTATGAAGACAAATAAGGTTAACATTGGTACAAAGGCAAAGCCTAAGGAGGCCATTATTGGTGATTATTGGTCGAGAAATAAGTGGATAATATTATTGAACTCATGTGTGAATTCCAAGAATTATTCCTAAGGGGATATCATGAGTTGAATGGAGTACACATTTCTTTTGAAATAAGTCACACGTCCGAGTAGGTTAAAGAGGCCTTACATGATGAACCCTAATATGCGTGTGAAGGTAAAGGAAGAAATTGACAAGATGTTCAAGTCTAGAATCATTGAACCTAGTGAAATATATGAGTGGGTTAACCCTAGGGTAATAAGCATTAAAAGGATGTGAGGATAAGGATTTGTGTGTACTATAGAAAGCTTAATACTTATTGTGTTATTGAACTTTTCCCCACTCCATTCCTAGAAGAAATTGTTGATAGAGTTTGGGCACGGGATATATTCTTTCAAAGATGTATTTTCATGTTATCATCAGGTGCACATCAGAAGGAAGATCAAGAAAATACAAATTTCACCACCGAGTGGGGAATTTTTTCATATAAAACCATGCCCTTTGGACTAAAGAATATGCCAAAAATGTTCTCACACATTATTTTGCAAGCCTTTCAAGACTTTATTAATAAATTCTTATAGGTATATATAGATTATTGAACAATGTGTGTCTTATTTAAGGACCATTGTGATAATATAAGATTGATGTTTGAGAGGTGCGGGAAGTTGAGCATCTCTCTCAACATTAATAATTGCATCTTTGCAACACCTTTTGGAACTTTACTTGCACACATAATTTGTAAGGAAGAATTATTGGTAGAATTTTTCAAGATAGCTATGATATTGGGTTTGAAAGAGCCTAACAATCTGAGTGAATTGCGTGGATTTATAGGACATATAGGTTATTACAAGAAGTTCATCAAAGGCTATGCACATATTGTTGCGTACTTGTAAGAATTTATGAAGGCTAAAGGGAAATTCTCTTGGGGTAACATGTAAAATCCTACATTTGAAACATTGAAGGAGAGGCTGACCACTACCTCCATTTTGTGCTTTACCTTTTCATGTTCATGTTGATGCTTCTGGCATGACAATTGGCACAAATTTAGAACAACTAGGGGAATGGATTGTAGATGGTCCTATTTATTTTACAAGAAAGAAGTTAACACCCATGAAGAATAATTACACAACCACTAAGCATGAGGTTTTTTCCATGATCTATACATTGCACAAGTTCAAGTAGTACTTATTGGCAACACCATTCATTTTCTATACAAATCATATAGTGCTTAAGTAGTTAGTCAACAAACCTTTTTTAAAGGGCACATTTGTAGGTGGATACTTCTATTTTAGGAGTTTAAGTTTATAGTTTTTGTGAATCTAGGGAAGAGTAATTAAAGGCTTGATCATTTGTCAAGGAACAATTATGGTGAGGAAGTGCAGATAATTAAGGACACAATGCCAGATGCACATATTTTAGGTTAAGTTACGTACCCACATACTTAGATGATATTGCAGTATTTTTACACCTTTGGAAAGGCACCTAAAGGACTGAAGACCTTAGAGAAGAATAAAATTGCAATATGTATGGCTCCTTATCAATTGATTGGGATTGGTATAAGTTGGGATTGAAAAACATTTCACCATTATGTTCGGATCATGAACGGGGCTATTATAGAAGAGGCTCATGTTGGAATTACAGAGGACACTATGTAGGTGATGTTATAACATGTAATATTATGTTGGCTGGACTGGTGGTGAGATACTTTATACAAGGATAATAAAGAATGTGTCAAGGCATGTGATTATTTTCAAGGCCTTGGGAATCTTGGAACAAGGGATGAGATGTCATTACAGCCTATTGCAGAAGCATTGAACATTTTGAGAAGTGGGCTATTGAATTTGTAGGTATTATTTTACCACCTACGTGTAGGACTAGCGTGCACTACATTATTACTTATACAAATTATCTTACAAGAAGGGAAGAGGAAAAAACTACAAAGGATTGTACAACAACCACAAAAACAAGGTTCCTATGAGAGAATATTAATAGTAGGTATGACCATTCATTAAGCATGACAAGTGATAGAAGAAATCATTTCTTTAATTAAATGACCAAAATTATTTTGGTAGATTTTATGGTGGCACACATAAGACCACCCCTTACCACCCACAAGATAATGGTAATGTTGAAGCTTTCAACAAGATTTGGGATAGACATTGACAAAAATATGTGATGTTGGAAGAAAATATTGGGATGATAAAGTCTTTGTTGTACTTTGGGCATATAGGACCACTTATAAGAGGTTGAATAAAGCCACACCTTTTCAGTTTGTGTTTGGCATAGAGGTTGTATTTCATGTTGAATTCATGTTACCATCCTTGCATATTGCATGCATAGGAGGATTAGATGATGACCAAGTTGTTGAAAACTTTATTGAAAAATTGATGTAATTAGATGAGAAGCACGACATTTCTGATGGAGATAAAAGATGAAGAGGGAAAGGAAGAATACATGTTATGATAGGAACATAAGGAACAAAACATTTGAATTGGGAAAGATGGTTCTTTTGTATGATTCCAAGTTTACACACCACCAGGGAAATTGAAAGTAAATTGGTTGGGACCTTTTGTAGTAACCAAGATACTTGAATCAGGTACTTGTCGGTTGTAGGTGATAGATGACATTGTTTCTGGTTACTTTAATGTGAATAGGTTGAATCCCTACTATAAATAAGTCTTCTTGGTGTTTCCATTTAGATTATATTTCCCTCTTATGTGTTTCCTTTCATATCATTTCAATGCTTTGTCAATTTAGTTCTTTGTTTTGTTCATGCTTATGTAGAGGACCATGATAATGTTAGCATGGGGTAAACCAGGTGTAAATGTGTGACATAAAATATTTGGTGATATTGGGATCCAGGAAAAAGTGGATAGAGATGTGTGCACAATGCTAGAAGAAATATGTATCATTTGTAGGGTGAGTGGTATGGAAGAAAGAAAAATGGTGTCATAAGAAGGATGGTGATAATAAGGAAAATGCTTAGAATAAAAACCACGTATGAAGAATGGATGCGCAGTGTAATGTGAGGTAGGAAGCAACATGGTGAACTACTTAGGTAAGAGGCATAGTGGGTTATGTACTTCGGAAAAGGGAAGTGCACATAAGGAGGTATATGTCCTAATAAGTAGTGAGTATGCCAAAAGGTTATGATTGAAGCACATGGTGGAAAACATCAGAAAAAGCACAAGAAAAAAGTGGGAAAGCAGATTGAAAGTTGTTTTATGGTGGTAAGTGGTGAACATTTAATGTGGTAAAAATTTTAAAACCTATAAAAAGGCATCGAGGTAAATTCATTTTTACCTTGTGAAGAACTTGTGCATTTTCAAGAGAGATTATTGTGTGAGATCTTGTGAAATTGAGTGTAAATCTAGAGAATTTGTGAGCCAATTAAAATTACGGACACGGCCGAGTGAAAAATTTATTTTGGAAGAAGAATTTGAGATTGGGGTGGCATGAAAACTTACTTTCAGAGGCATTGAAGGTTTTTCTTAGGGTTTGCAGGATTATGGCACAGTTCTAAGGAAAGAGAAGTGAGTGTGAAAATATCGGTGCACGAACAAATTATAACAATAGGTTCATGGACACTTAAGACATAATGAGGTAAGGTATGAGTTTGAATTTGTGTGCTAGAATGACACCTAAGAAGGTGGAAACCACTTCACTTAAGGGAAAATGAAAGGGTATGAGAAATGAAAAGCACGTAGTGGAAGACTTGCAGGAAGAGTGGTATTCAAATTTTTTAGTACCACGATGGAGATCTTGATGGGGAAGTAATGGGTATCCCATATATACAAAATGGCTATAAGTGACTACAAACATCACACAAACACCAACGCTATATTGAAAGAGAGCTTGTCTAGAAGACTTGAGAAAGGACTCTAGAGGGAAAGACCATATATGATGATGATGGAGAGCAAATTTTGTAGAATGCAGGGTTACTCTAGTTGTATGAACTCCCGTACTTTGGAAAACCCGAGTGACTATACTAAAGGTTAATGGCGTTCATTCATGAAGACTTTTTCTACTTTTCTGGAAGAAGGATGTGCTTAATTGCAACATTCATTCACAATTTTATTGGCCTTCGAAGCACAAATGTAGAACTCCCCTTAGACTTGGATGATGTTGATGAAGTAAAGAAGACTGCCAAGGAGTTCAACTATCAGTGAGGGAGTCACACAATGGAAAATGTGAAACTTGATGACCCCGTTATAATAATAGCAACACACCTACTTACTAAGTTGAATGGATAGGAGTGATGGGGGAAAGTGAAAAAAATAGCTATACATTGTCGGGAAAATGGCACACGGAACAGTCTACAACCTCATGGGATTTATAGATGAAGAGATTATTGAAGAGGCCTACGCAAGTGGAAAAATCACTTTTGGGAATATTTTGCTACTTATAGTATTTTCTGAGATTGGGGTGTCAGATGGACCCAATGATAAGATATGGGAATTCCTTGAAGAAAATGAATCTCCTACAGAAAGGTTTTTTAATTACACTATGGAATATAATTCTGCATATAAGGTCGAGAGGATATAGGTGGAGCAAGAAAATGTGTAATGCATTCAAGGCAAAATGATACTTTCCCTGTTTTTGAGTGAACCACCCATGCATTTGGAAGGACATTTTAATTTGAAGGATAAGACCAAAATTCCTTATTACAAACCCCTATGAGGATACTCTCTATGCCAAGAGTGAGGAGGAAGGAAGTAAGGATGAGTCCCACTCAAGAGCACATTTGTAGATAAAAATCTTGCGCATAAAGAGTTGGGATCAGTGTGAGCACCAAAAGACAAACTAGACAAAAGAAGTCTCCAAAAAGAAGAAGTAAAAGGTAATGTCTAGTGAAGACACAAGAAGAAGATAGTGAGAGGAACAAAAAGGGATGAAGAGGAAGTTGTGGAACTTATCCCTCAAGTATATGATGTTGAGGACTATGATGTAGAGGAGCATATAGAGCACCATGAAGAGATCCTAGTGATGGAGGTAGAGATGGAAGGGGTTGATGCTTCCATCACCCACATTTTGGATGAAAGATAGGGGCCTACTAAGGAGCCTAGGGTAGAGTGCGATGTTGAAATTTAAGATGAGTACCATATCAAGGATAAAGTAGAGTGCATAGTAGAACAAGAAGTGGACAATGTTGGATAAAGGAGTGAATAGAAGAAAGAAACTGGACAGAGAGAATACTCTTGTGCTAAGTTTTCCAAAGGGTGCCCATGGGAATAATAGAAGACCAAGGAATACACCCCAAGGACTAATGATGTAGTACAATGGTGATCCAAAAAAGGTGCTATACAAAAGATACTAAATCATGGTGGCCATAGACGATTTGTTCTATTGGTCATTTTTCAGGAGAGAGGAAGATTTTCTGCGTACTAAGAAGATGATCTCCTAGGAATTCTAGACACATATGGAGGAGATGAAGTTCAAAGTTAGCATGTAATTTCTAACATATACCCAACTGAAGTCCAAACCAGGGGAAGTATATCTAATAGTGGACTCCCAAATGTTAACAGATGAGAAAGCATGTAATGCACTCAACAAACTATCGGGAGACATCGGGATGAGGATTTTGACAAGGACTACAAAATTAGGAATCTACGCAAAGAAATTAAGGAGAAGGATAGGAAGATCAGAGATCAATATGAGGAGATTAAGGAGAAAGATAAGATCATTACACAACTGAAGTAGAAGGTGTGGTAAGAAAAGGGGTGAACACATACCACATACAAAAATGCATAGTTCATTATTATGAATGTAATTACACTTGTATGCTCAGGACTTGAAGTCAAGTTCATCTCAAGTATGATACAAACCTACATTACTTGGAGGATCTATCACACATAATCACCCACGATAAAGATTTTCTTGACCTGGAGTCCATAGAAGATGTATTGTCATAACAAAAACAACATGATAGGGATCAGATCGAAGCCCACCTTACGCAATATGATGCATTTTCTATTGAAATTAAAGTGGCTGCACAAATTACCGAGGTAGTATATGATAATTGTGAGTACTTTGATAATTTCATGGGATTACTTGTGATTAGGGATGAAGTAGAGTTGAAATATTTCTAGGCCAAACATAAGAATAACAGGGTAGAACAAGAGAAGATCTTGGTAGAGGTGGAGTAGAAGAGGGAGGTGATCAATTTACTAAAAACCTCACTCAAGGAATAATTGAAATAACTCTTCCCTCAAATAATACATAGAATGGATGCATTGAACGATGTAGATAAGTAGTTGGAAGAATGGATAGAGCAATAGAGGGGAAGATTGATGCCTTAACTCTTGCAGAGGTTCTTAGGATTGTTGATAATGCGCCAAAGTACAAGAAAGAAAAGAATTGGAAGGGTGGAGGGAACTGGAGAAAAAATTGGTTAAGGATTTTCCATGTGTCCTCCCTTCTAAGGTGGATTAATTCTTTAGATTCTTTGGCACAAGCCAATTATTTATTCTTTCATTCTTGGAGAAGATTATACAATTATTTTGTGTAATAATTTCTGATGTTGTTGAGGATGGACAACATACCTAGTGTGGGGTAATGTTGGATGGAAAAATGACTAAGTACCAAAGAAGACTAAAGTGCACACACATGAGAGAAGAAGGAACACACATGAAGGATAATAGGACTACGCATTTTGACCAGAGACTTAGCCATTTTCTAGAAGTGGTCTAAAAATAGGAAAAGAAAAGGAAGTGCCACTCAAATAGAAGATAAGGACATGAAGACTTGGCGGCCACGCAAGGTCTATTTTTGGAGAAGGAACTTGTAGTTTGAACACATGCATGGAAGCTAATAATAGGATTAAGGAAGATTTTATCTTTAGGATAGTCTATTATTAATCTTGTTAGAAAAGCATGCATGTTGTCTATTTTGAGCATGCATTCTATTTTGAGAATGCATAGGCGGTGAAGGGAAAGTCCCCACTGTGTGTGTGTGTGTGTTTGTGTTGTACTTGCATTTTTTAGGACACCGTATATATTTTATTGTTATCCTACTTCGATATTCTAGCACTCATAACTTTGTTGAGATTGGTTTGATATATTGTGTATTCAGCTTTTGTGATGTAATCTTTATGTTATGAATGGATAATTATGGATGGATTTTGGTAATTGATGTATCTGAGTATGGTGATCACATAATGCAATTGATCTTAGTAATGGTTTGATTTGTTATGTTTCCTTATGATGTTTGTAATGATATACATTTGAATGTATGTTTTGGTAATGGGAACCATGAACATGCATGCTAACATCTTGGAAATCCTATACAAAGGAGGGACCTAATAGCTTTGTGCACTTCAAGTGAGCATTTAGTTATGAATAGATGAAGTGCCAACGCACCTAGGAATTTGATGGGAATAAGTGAATACAGTCTTTCTACCCATCCACCTCATAACTTTCTCCTTCTCTCACTTGCAGTTACTATTACGAAAAAGGTGTTTTTGCACTTATACCAATCTTTTACCACCCCCAATGAGTTAGATATAGTGTAAATAATGCAGATTTCAATAAATGGGAGTGGCCTCATCTTGAAGTAGAGGGATTTAATCTCACAAGCATTGAGGAAGCCCATATTTTTTCCTTTACAAAATATTTCACCAACACACATGAACCTTAAAGTAGTTGACACATTGATAAGATTGGCCAATGAAACGGGTAGTGTCCCATCCTGATTGAGTAGTATCACCCGTGAGGAAAACCAAATATTGCCTATGATAATGGCCCCATTTTGATGGATTGATGGGTATAGTCTATATCCGAATTGTTTTGGTACATGTACTCATTCAGACAAGCATTGGTGAGATAATATCCTAAATCCCTAGGAAGCATAACAAACGATATCCAATTAATCTAATATTGTTTGTATACACTCAAAACTTTACAAAGAAAAACTTTGTCTGAGTTAAAACCTTGTTTTAGTGATAGAAAAAATGAAAATCTATCCAAGTTGCACTACGTATCTTTCATCAAAAATCATACTTCTCTCACAATTTTGGCTTCATTTATCAAAGAGAATAACCTGAAACTCTACCAAAATTTCATCAACCATTTTGACACTCACACTTAAAACTTGTTTCCAAACTTGATTGATTGTTAAAATTGTGTTATTATGCTATTTGATTTTTCCTAGTTACTTTAGACATAATTTCTATGTCTAAATATTGGAAAACAACCACTTTGCACCATTACATTGCTCATTTTTTCTTATATTGCTTGTGAAATTCATATAAACATCCCATATATTTGTAAAAAAATAGTTTATAGCCATTACGTTGTCCAAATCAACTTAGACAACCTCTACACAACACACAATCCATCATGGCACCTATAACATGTGTAGGACATAGGAAGTGTGGGTATAATACTTTCCATAATCCCTTAGAATTGTCCTCTAAATTGGAATGATAACTTGATTATAGTGGGGCGAGGAAGAAATCCCCCTTAACATATTTAAGACTATTCATGTACACATATCTAACTATATATTTCAAAACAAAGACCAACTCTTGCTCTACCTGGTAGAATTAGGGGCTAAATTACCCTCTGATTTCAATCCAACCTTCCTCACTAGCATGATTCAAGCAGAAGAATGAACAGAACCTCCTTTTAGAACTGTCAAAGATATATTACACCATGAACATGCCTCTACATTGACATAACCTAAAGGTCAAAACGAGGAAGCAACAACATCCAAAACTAAAATTAGCACTCATATACCTTTTTAAGAATAAATCATAAAGTTAGAACAAAGAGTGAAAAACCAACAACCCGAATAAAAATGAAGACATCACTATGTAACAACTCATGCTCTTAGTTTCCAATTAGAGAATCTGGCTTCCCATGTAAATAGGGATACACATAGAGCTGCTCACAGAGAAAAACCTAAAGTGACGTATGCTACACACTATACTAAAAACCATGGTGACGAAGCATCCAAATCTAATCATAAACATATACCCACCATGAAATGTTGTTGGGCGGAAATATTTTGACCAAGAATGTTATCCTATGAAATATTTGCTTGTTGTCCTACAAGAAAACAATATTATACATAATAAAAAGTATCAATTTGAAGAACTGTGTCCCTACCCTTTTGATCGAGAGATGTTATGTACTCCCTTTCCACCAAGATTTGACTGCCCTAAATTTGAATATATATAGGGTAAAGGTGATCCTCGTGATCACGTAAAATACTTCTTCATGGATTTTCAGGAAGTTTTTTTATAATGGCAATTATTTATTTATTTCCATGAAGTGTTGGGGCCAAACACTTGAATGGTTTCTCCATCTCCCCAAAGGGTCTATTTTTCATTTTGGACTTAGCTAAAAAAATTTTTTCCACTTTTTATTCAATATGGAGAGTGATATCACAATGTTAGACCTATGTAGTACCAAACAACGAAACAATGAGAACTTTATAACTTTCTTACAATGATGGCGGGGTTGGCTACTTCCCTTGTTCCATCCTTGAGAAATAACTTGTGAGCATATTTGTGCCAAAATTACATCCTAAAATTGCCTTCCATTTGCAAATGCATTGTGTAGGCACCTTTGAAGAAGTTATCGAAAAGGGAAGCCAAATAGAAAAGGATTTATTAGCCAAAGGGGTCTTAAAACCTTTCAACAAGATAACTATGAAAAAAAACCTATGGACAAATCAAAATTATTCAACAAAAAAACATCATAGGTGATGGAATCACTGATTCTAAACATGTCCAACTAGTACAAAACACCCGCATTTAAAAATTACATGTGTACCACTTAAATTGGAAGTTAAATGTAGGGAATACACTCCACTCTTAGAGTCCCTATCATTGATCCTCAAACAACTATATTTGCCCAATATGGTCAAATTTCCAACCACCACACCTTTCATGGATGATGCACCTAAATCATCATGGTATAAAGACCATGAATATTGTGAGTATCACCGTGTCAAAGGTCATGACATGGATCGATGTATGAAATTAAAAAAAAATCATTCAAGATCTCCTAGATTGAGGAGATATCAAAACTTGACACAAAACCCCCCAAATAATCCAAAATTAGTTGGGGATTTAAAAGGAACCCTTCCCAAAACATAAATAAGTAAAAAAAGAAGCTAGATTGAGGTTAATCCTCTGGGGAAAAATTACCAACCACATTGTTTCTCAAACATATAATCCATTTGATTATCTTATTGGCTATGTTCATCCTATCACCGACCATATCAACACCATAAAATCAAATCCTAAGAGTGTGCCATCAAAACATGATGAAATAACCTTGTTTTCCTAGGACCCCCTCTGTCTACTCCTTCGGATAGTCATTATGATCTCCTAGAATAGCTTGAGAAGACAACCACCAATATTTCTATCTTGGATCTTCTTAAGATATCTACTGTTCACAAGGAAATCCTCTATAAGACCCTCAAGAGTCAAGAGTTCCCACAGACATTGACACTTCACACTTCCAAGCCTTGGTTGCGTAGATCACCCCATCCAACCAAATCATTTTTATCCAAAATGAGATTCCTACAAAAATTATACACACAACTTACCCTTGTATATAGAAGTGATCATTACCCATAAAAAGGTTAAAAGGGTTCTTTTGGATAATGGATCGGTCTTAGTATATGTACTCTAAATCTTGTGAAATAATTGGGACATACTGATGAAGAATTGGAGCCTAATGTAATCACCATTAAGGCTTATGAAAATGCAGAATGATAGTTGTCAAGGTCAATCACTTTACCTCTGGAAGTTGGGCATGTCACGCATGAAACAAGATTCCATGTCATTGATTTGGAACTTCCTATAATATTCTCCTTGGTCTCCCATGGATCCATGCCATGTAAGATTGTTCCCTCCACCTTTCACTAGTGTATTAAAACTATATTACCAAGGACAAGATCTTACAATTCTGGGTGACCCCAAACTTTTTCTCATTGCAGAGAATTGGTTGGTCACTAACCCAAAACTTATGATTTGTCCTTCCATAGAGTTGGATTTTGAACTTAAATCAAAATCCCTTTCACCTCTCATGTCAATCTAGATACACTTCATCCTCATGAAAGTGGTTCTTCTACCTCCATTTCCCCTTTTTCTACATGGGAATCCAAATTGAAAATCCTTCATATCAGATGTGGAGAATATGACCTCAATAGGCCCTCCTTATAGCTAACCTTCCCTTGTCATCCAAAATTGTGGTGGCCCAATTTCATCCAAAAGAACTCAAGAGCCTTGTAGTCTCAAAAAATTCATCCCTGGTGGCCTTTCTAAAGATGAACAATTAGGTAACACCTATACATCCCAATCACTTGATGAGAAGATGGCCTCTTGTTATCAATCCCTAGAATATGTTATCCCTAACAAGATGATGTATGCCATGGGATACCAAGGATATGGATGTGGTTTACATTAATGAAAAGTGTGTGGGAACCTCTTCGACACATGAAAAGATGGATAGATATGGCATTGGTATTCAGCCTTATGGGGCACAACCTCCTAGAAGTTGACACCACCTCTTTTAAATGTGAGGATAAATCTCTCTGATTATGACACCAAGCCAAAGTCCCCTTGTAGTCTCTATGAAGACCTTGCCTCCACAAACCTATTTTTTAATGACACTACTATTTTAACCCTATCCCCCTCCATGACTGAACTAGATCTTGTACACCCTCCCTTATTGATTGGGACCAACAATGACACATATTGATTGATCTATTTCAGAATGAAGAAGTAATTGGAGAGTTCATGGGGCTATGTGATGACATTCCTATAGGAGATCACAAGAAAGGATTCACTATCAACCTTGATGTATATGTGTATTTTGGGAGGAGGCTGAGTTTATGGTAAAAAAAAAAAAAGAGGCCAAAATATATTCAAAAAATCCTAAAAATAAAAAATCCAAGTCCTAGTGAAAACCTCTTTGAGGCACTTAGTGGAAAAACAAAATGAAAAATAAAAAATGGATAATATAAGTGATCATTCTATTAGTGAAAATATCATTGAGACACAATAGAGGAAGAGACTCAATCTCCCTCTTGATCTATGTGTATGGAGGATGGTTCAAAGTTATTGGTTGAAGAGACTATTGATGTTAACATTGGTACAAAAGAAGAGCCTAAAATTGTCAAGCTAGGAGTTTCTCTTTCTCCACATGAATAAAAAACATTTACTATACTTCTTAGAGAGTTTTTGATGTGTTTTTTTGGTCCTATGAGACATACCAAGATTATATCCTTCTTTTGTTGTGCACAACCTAGTTGTGCATGAATCAACAAAGCCTATCAAACAAAATAGAAATGATGTAAGATGCATCCACATGTAGCTCTCTTGGTCAAAGAAGAGATAGAGAAGTTACTGGTAGTAGGTTTTATTAGACCCATTGATTATTTGAGTGGATTTAATATTTTCCCATTCTCAAGAAACCAATTGGAATTAGGATTTATAGAGACTTCAGGGACATTAATAAAGTATGTCCTAAAGATGATTTTCCTCTTCCTAATATCAACATGATTGTCGATTCTATAGTAGGTCATGAAATTTTATCCCTCATGGATGGATTTTTGGCTATAACCAAATCAAAATAGTTGAAGAGGATCAACATAAAACTTCCTTTACTACTCCTTGGGGTACCTTTTTATTAGGTCATGCCTTTTGGCCTTAAGAACTATAGGTGCCACATATCAAGTGTGTCATGACTTATCATATTTCATGATATGTTGCATGATATTGTAGAGGACTATGTGGATGATATCCTCGGTAAGTCCAAAACCAAAGAAAAAAACCTGAAAATCCTTTGTCTTATCTTTGAGTGACTATGAGATTATAAGGTAGATTGAACCCAAAAAATTGATTATTTTGTGTTATTTCAAGAAAACTATTGGGATTCATTATGTCTAGATGAGGAATTGAAGTGGATCCAGTGAAAGTAATTTATATTATTCTGAGATGCCTCCTCCCAAAAACTTAATCAATATGCATAATTTACAAGGTAAAATTAAGGGCCATGGCCATTCATATCTTCATCTCCCAACTCATATAGATAAATTCATTCATTCACCCATCTTTTCAAAAAGGATGTTGATTTCCATGGGGTCTGATTGCCAACAAGCATTTTCCCTACTAAAGTAGTACTAGGCCAATCCACTTGTTCTAGTACCACCTACCCCAAGTGAACCCTTGTTGTTGTATATCTCTTGCTACTCAATTTTCTATAGGCACACTCTTAACACAATATGATGACCAACACAAAGAAAGAGTCATCTATTATCTTATCTATACCTTGATCTCTTATGAGCTCAATTATCCACAAATTGAAAAAGCATGCTTGGTTGTTGTTTTCACTTTCCAAATTTTCACCATTACCTCCTAAACAAAAAACCAAGATTATATCTAAATTTGAACCACTAAAATACCTCTTATCCAAACCCGTACTTAAGGAGGATGACCAACTGGATCATATTACTTAGTGAGTTTGACATTGAATATGTACATGTAAAGTAGTAAAAGACAATTACTTTCCGATCAATTGGTAGAAGCACCATTACTAGGTACAAAACCACTAAGTCTAGATCTTTCAGATGCTTCATTTTATACATTGAAGAATATTCTACATGGAAAATATAATTTGATGGGTCATTCACATTTAATGGATGGGGGAAGGAGTTTTTCTTATTATTACCTCTATAGGTGATCTTATCCCATAAGCTTTTAGACTCGGGTTTCTTTGTACAAACAATATTGTTGAGTATGAATCCCTCATTGTTGGTTTAAAAGTCACTATCAAATGGAATATAAAATAGGTTGAGGTTATAGGTGACTCACAAATAATCATCAAACAAGTGAATGATGAGTAAAAATTCAAAGATGAGAAGCTTATTCTATATAAACACATTGTGGATATCCTAGAAAAATAATTTATTCAAATCACCTTCCAACAGGTCCCACGACATATAGAACATATCAAGTAGATGATATGCTATCATTGGATCTTTTCTATGATTATCACTAGACACAAGAAATTTCTAGTTCCTTATTGATCATATAATAGTATTGGTTTATGACATGTCAAAATCATGTTTGGTATGTGAAGTTATTGGTCCATTTTCCCTGGTACATTGACATATATAATTACTTACAAGATGGTACCTTCCCACCTAAAATTTCCCACTCACAAAAACGAACCCTTATCCAATGAATAATACATTACACCCTCTTTGGGGACTCTCTATCATCAGAGGTTACGATGGGACTTTTTTATGATGTCTTAATTCAAAAGAAGCTATCTAAGAAACTAAAGAGGTGTATGAAGGAATTATGTGGTGCTCACACTAGTGGCATGGTCCTCACAAAGAAACTTATACATGTAGGTTATTATTGGCCTACTATGGAAACAAATTGTTGTTAGTACATAAAGAAATGTGTCTTATGTCAAAAACATGACAAATTGATCCATGCACTATCTCAATATTTGCAACCCATCACTACATTGTGGCCATTTTCCAAATGGGGATCAATCTCATAGGGAAGCTTACACCAACTTCATTTGATGGCCATAAACACATCATCACTGTGACTGAGTACTTTACCAAATGGGTGGAGGTTGTTCCTCTCACCTATGTTACAAAGTGTTGTATATCAAAGTTTATCATGAACCACATTATTTTTCATTAAGAATCCCTTCTATTATTGTCTTTGACAATGGTAAATTTTATGAACAAGTAAGTGAAGACGTTGTGTCAATGCTTTAAAATACACCAAAAGTGGTCTACCCTTATTACCCTCAAGGTAATGGGTAAGTTGAGGCCACTAATAAAACCCTTGTTCATATTATGGAGAAGTTGGTCAGTAAAACAAGCCATAATTGGCATCTCCAAATCCATCTTGCCTTATGGGATTATCAAACTTCTATCCACACCTATACAAGTGCAACCCCATATTCTTTTGTATTTGGCATTAAAGTCATTATTACCTTAGATATCTCAGCTACCCTATTTGTGAATATCCTTGAAAGACTATTTGGATAATGAAGAGGATTATAGAGTGGATAGACTAACAAAGATTAGGATGCTTGATGAAAATGCATCCATGCCTTGGATCACCTCAAAGTGTATCAAAATTAAATTTGTGCTAGCTACAACAAGCACATTATCTCTCATGAATTTGAGGTTGGAGATATTTTCCTTAAAGAAAACCAATTCAATACCACCAAGGAATGTGAAAAGAAAGGAAAATTTGAGCCTAATTGGTTAGGGCCATACATTGTGGTCACAAAATTTGGTTCAGGACCCTATAAAATCACCTATCTCGATGGTTAAAATCTTGAGATCCCATGAACATCATGTATCTCAAGAATTTCTACACCTGAGCTTGGAGGCATTTTCAAAAAAATCAAAAAAAAAAAAAAAATAGTAAAGAGAAATAAATTCGTTCAAATGTGAAAACCACACAATTATGGCACTATGGACAATTCCTTTAGTGAAAACCGGCCAAAGTGCCACAGAGGATTTTAGACCCATCACCACTTTGGGTGTCATGCTTTGACATCAAGCCTTACTCACCCACCTATCAAATTAGACTTATGCGCATCTTCCCAAGTCGAAACAACATTATCCTCCAAGCTAAAAGGAAAACCCAATCTTATAGGATTTTTACATCGATCTCACCTACCACACCTTTGTCACCTTCCCCACTTCCATCCATCCTAAGGCCTCATCCATCAACCTTGACCAAACAATCTCATACCCAAGGCCGGTAAAAATCTAAACAACCTACTCTTACCGCACGAACCTTTTTTATGTATCATTCACCCAAAAACAAACTTTCTCACCCTCACCCATACACTTCTTGCCACTTATAACTCCACGATTACTTATAACCCCAACCTTGCCTATACGAATCTAACTAATGCCACCTACCCAACCTCCACCAACCACCTCCACCGAAACTTAGTTGCCCCATGGGTAACCTATCCTCTTCCACCATCGGTTTTTCCTTTTACATCCCGTACTCCCATGTCACCTTTACCCAAGAAGGTGCAACCCAAATATAAGAATCACTACCCTCTAATAAGGTAGTCAAACACACCAAACCTTCCATTGCTAGCTCTTCTACCCCACCTTTACCCAAGCAGATGCCAATAATACTTAAGACCACTTTGTATACAACACTTGTAGACCAACCCATTCCCCTCCTATAAAGCCTTTTCCCTCATAATCAGCCACACTGCACCCAAACCCACACTCACTTCCCATTGTGATCCTTTAGCGGGGTCCTATGCCAAAATTTTAACTAATCTCTTGGATGGAGACTTCCGTCATCACATTACCACCACTTCAACCTTACTGATCCTCTCAAAACTAAAGCAAAACAGTTTGTGAAACCAAGATTTGTTCCTATTATCGTGCGCGGGACATGAGGTTGAAAATTATAAGGCTCAAGACTGTTTCTTCTTCAACTTTGTCCTCTTGAAATTTTTTTGACAATGACAACCTTTTTGATGAGGACCATGCTCCACCGTCACCTATAACCATACATCATCGTCCTCTTACCCATTCATCGATCAATAACTCGCCCCCACAACCATTTTTCCCACCTCTAAAATTCAAGATCAACATGGTCCGTATTAGAGAGTTAGCCAAACCACCACCCAAATTTCAAGTGTGCCCTACTCATTTCACAAGGATCTTATCCACTTTGTTAGGATTTTTCCCCTCATGTCGTTACACCTTTCATGACACACCCTCTCTATCCACCTCCCCTCAAATTGACATGGTTCACGTTACTACCCACGCTCGTAAATACAAAGTCAAAGAAAAATCAACTAGCGCATCAACCAACCCTGTACCTAATATACCATCTACACCTGCTCCCAAAATCACCATCCGCGGACCTACATACCCTATTTCTAACGGGGTCACCCATTGCGCAATGATAAAATAATTACATCAATCTCCTTTAAAGATTTATTTGTATGATCTCATCCAGACTTTTGAATCCCATAGATAAGCTCTTATCGAGGTTTTACAATCCATTTAAGTTCTTCACAATGACCCCAAACTAGTAGCCTCGATTATCACCCTCACCACATGACCTTGCTAACCAAATCAGCTCCTTCTTATAACCCCATGTCCACTCCTCCCATCGCCACCCTCAACTTCTTTGATGAGGAGATTTTACCTCTCTAGTCAGATGACCCTAATCCCACCCTATTCATTTATGTTTATATCGATAACATACGTGTACGACATTTCATGATTGATGGTGGTGCTAGCATTAACATCATCTCCTCCCATGCATACAATCAAATGTGTATTCCTTCTAACTGTATGCATAATAACCAAATTATGTTGCACTCCTTCAATGACTACATCACTTCCACCCTTGGCACTATTATTCTTCATGTTCACGTAGGCCCTCGCACTATCTTGGAACTATTATATGTCTTAAAGGGGGAATTCCACTATAACCTATTTCTCAGTAGACCCTAGATTCACGTCATGGGTTGTGTCCCTTCAACTTTACACCGCTGTGTAAAATTCAAGCATGAGGGACATAACTCTCCCACATCTAACCCTCGCTTATTTCTACTACTATCGTAGCCTCTACAAGTGACTCATCTACTTCCTAGTCATCTAGCGGGTCTTCTATCCCCACTACCCACATATCGACTACTGATCCCTTAGAAGGTGTTTTTCAACACCTCACTCTAAGGGAGTACCACTTATACAATATCAACACATTCCTTACTCCTTAAGATTATGGGAACCTACGCTAGCACCCTAGTTATGATTACCGCATAGGCGAGGTTTTTCCTTATGGTCCTCCCCACCTTCGCACTAATCTAACATATGGGGGAATTGATATTGCCACTTATTCACCCAAACCTCCATCCCAAACATGGCCATTTTCATCTGGCCTACAATCCCTTACTAATCACGCTTCACCCACACTTTCCTCCACTATTGCACATGGAAAGGTTTTGGCTTCAGTTTTTACGAACAAGGCCACCATACTGTCATTTCTGTACCACCCATAAACACAATGACCGTAGTGGCATTGGATTTTCCACACCACCTCCCAAGAACACTCACCTCAACCTTATTGAGGAAGACAAACCTTCTCAAGCTCATTCACCATCTTCACCCATGGAATCCATAGATCCCAAATCTATCCCTCCTAACTTTTTTCGTAAACACAATTTCCCTAGGACCTCCGACCTATCAACGCAATGGTGAGGCTCCCTCTTCTCTCTCCTTCCAATATCCTTAGATGATCGATGACCATACACCTTCTATTAATTTCATTCAATGTCAGGATGATGAGTCCATCCTAACCTACCTTGGTGTGGAATACTCTTATATTCACCGGTCGTTACCTCTTGAGACATAAACCATGTTGAACGAATCAACTATTGAAATCAACATTAATACTCAGGACAACCCGCACATCCTAAAGATAGGTCAGTCTTTAGATGTTGTTGAACAAGAAGCTTTTACTTCTTTCCTTTGGTACCATAGCAATGCTTTTTCCTGGTCCTATGCTTTGGTATGCCCAATATTGACCCAAAAATCATGGTCCACAATATCGTAACCATTCCTAATGCCAAAACCATAAAAAAAAGCTGCAGAAAATGCATCCTCCCATTACTCTTCTAGTAAAAGAAGAACTTCAAAGCACTTTCTCTCGGTTTCTTTCATTCTACCCATTGATTATACCCAATGGATTGCTAACATCATTCCTATCACAAAAGGTGATAGGGGACTTCACATTTGCATGGACTTTTGTGACCTCAACCTAGCGTATCCCAAAGATGATTTTCCCATTCCAAGCATTGATCAACTAGTTGATCTCACAATCAGCCATGAAATGCTATCAATCATGGATGGTTTCTCAAGTTATAATCAAATATTGCTTGATCCAAAAGATCAACAAAAAACTACCTTCATCACTCCTGGGGGAACTTCGCTATCAAGTCATGCCTTTTGGCCTTAAAACGCTAGTGTTACATATTAGTGAGACATGACTTACATCTTCCATGACATCGTGCATCACATATTGGAATATTACGTATATAATCTTCTTGCCAAATCCAAACATTGATCCGAACACTGACCATCCTTAAGGCCATCTTTGACCGCCTCATCAAGTATTGTGTTCATCTTTAACTAAAAAGAAGAGCGTCTTTGCAGTAATTTCATGAAAAATCCTTGCTTTCATCATTTTTTTGCATGGCATAGAGGTCAATCCTGCTAAAGTAAAGGCTATTCTAGAAATACCTCCACCTACTAATCTCTATCAACTTCAAAGCCTACAAAGTAGGTTGTAATCCATTTTTCATTTTATCTCACAACTTTCGACCACTTGTCAACCATTTCATCATCTTCTTAAAAGGGATGTTTCATTCAAATGGGAGGATGAATGCCATAAATCCTTTGATGCCTTAAAACAATACCTTATTCAACCACCAGTGCCCATTCCTCCTAAGGATGACGACCCCTTTTACCTATATATTTCTGCCATCGACCATTATTTAGGTGCAATGCTCATTCATCATGACAAGCACCATAGAGAGAAAGTGGTTTATTACATTAGTCGTACCACTTCTGTTGGACTATGAAACTAGATACACGCATGCCGAAGAACTCTACTTAGCCTTAGTTTTTCGTCGCCATCAAACTTTACCATTACCTACTCAACCAAAAACCTTTGTTGTTACTAATAATGACCCCCTACACTACATGTACGCCAAACCATATCAACATCAACATGTCACATGTTGGCTTATGCTTCTTTCCAACCTCGACCTCGAATTGATTCATAAAAATTCCATCAATGGCAAAGCTATCACTAATCAACTAGAAGACGCACCTCTTTCTGGGAATCAACCCTCTAACTTTGATTTCCCAAACAAATCCATAGCTACCCTCTCCTTGGAGGATACCGTTTACCAAATGACACGCTTCTTCGATGGCTCCATGTGTCGGTGGGGAGGTGGGGCTGGTGTTATCCTTATTCCTCTTGATGGTTAATCTATGCCTTTATATTTTAAACTGGATTTTTATTCTATAAACAATATTTCCGAATACAAAGCACTCACGTATTGGTCCTCCAGGATACTTATGCCTTAGATGTTAAGTCAATCAATATCTTTGGTGATTCCCAGCTGATCATAAACCAAGTCAATGGTATATACCAGTGTCATAATGAAATACTTCAAAAGTACAAACATCATGTAGACATACTTTTGACTACCTTCGATCACATTGAATTTCAAACCACCCCATGTTCTACTAATAAATTTGTGGATACCATGGCCTGCTTAGCTTCTCAGATACCCACTTCACTTTCCGAATCTAAAATCTTTGTCACAATAGAAAGGTTACAATCACCCTCTTATTTACCTCATGAGGTCTACTCCATTGGAACTGTTGCACCTAACCCATGTGACCTTTGGTATAAGTAGTTTGTAAACTATCTTTCCCTTTCCATTCTACCCACTGATCTCACTCATAATGGACAACGTTCCTTTCTTAAAATTTTATCTCATTATGTCATCATGGGTTGTCTCCTTTATAAGCGTGGCTTCAACGGTATTCTCTTACGATGCCTTACAAGTTCTAAAATTCCCTACACTATCAAGGAAGTTCATGATGGAATTTTTTGAGGTCACATTAGTGGTTTAGCTAGTATTGGCCAACCCTAAACCATGACTATTGTGACTATGTCAAACATTTTGTAAAATTCCAGCAACATGCTAATCTTCATCACACACCTAGTCATGTCTTACAGGTCACATGAGACCTTTGGTCTTTCTCTCAATGGGGCTTAGATCTTGTTGGCAAGATCAATCCCCATTCTTCAAAATGATGTCAATGGATTATAACCACTAATAAATATTACACTAAATGGGTAGAAGCCATTCCCTCATTTCTACAAAAGCCAATAAAATATGTGAATTCATTAACCATCACATCATTTGTCTCTATGGTATTCCTCATCGTCTTATCACTGACAACGAAAAGCAATTCAAAAACAAAACCCTACGTAAGTTCTGCGACACTTTTTGCATCCAACTTAGTTTCTCGTCACCTTATTACCCACAAACTAATGGCCAAGCATAATTGACCAATAAAACCTTGAAAAAATTCTTATGAAAGTAGTTGAAGATACTAGCAAGGATTGGTATTCACACATTCCTTTCACTTTGTGGGTTTATCGCACTAGTATTCACACTTTGACTGCTGCCACACATTTCTCTTTAGTCTATGGTACTGAGGCTATCTTGCCTCTCAAAGTCCAAATTCCATCTCACTACAAGACATGCTCAATGAAGATGAATTTCACCAAGATCGTTTGGCACAAATTGAGTTATTAGACGAATATCGTCTTAATGCTCTTGACCATCTCAAAATCTACCATAAACGTATCAAAATTTCCTATGAAAACGTGTCGATGAACGAACCTTTCACATCGGCGACCTCATCCTGAAGGAAAATCAACATGTAACCAAAGAAGAGAAAAGTAAATGAGGAAAATTTTCTCCTAATTGGCTCGGACCCTATATCGTTACCCATGCCTATGGATCAGGTGCTTATCGTTTGTCTTCACTCAAAGGTAAACTTGAACCTGAGCCTCTCAACGCCTTGCATCTTTGACCATTTTATTGTTGACATCAAGGCCTATATCACTTTCTATCAATTGATTGCTCGTCCCTTGAGCGTTGTGCACCTTCCATATTACCCATTTTTTAGGATCAATGACTAAACAAGAATTGTGTGATTATCTGTCACCTTTCAACCTTATCTTCAATATGAGTACCACGGCTCTACTCATAGCATGATTCTCATGGATACTTTTCATCTTTTAAAGATGGAATCCCATGGTCATTCATTACTTGAAACCCCCACTTTCATAGTTAACCCCTATATACTATGGTTTTTCTTCTAAACAAGAACCTAATCTTCCTCTATAGTCTTGTCCATGACTTAAAAATCCAAAAAAAAAAAAATGGGATTCAACTCCTTGGGTCAAACTTCCAGCAAAAGATGACTCCCTCAAAATGGGACATATCTTTTCTCTATTTCACCATTATAAAAAGAATTTCTCCTTGAAGGACAACTATATAAATTTATTGCAAAAATATAATAAAAATATCTAGAAGCTTCCCGCATCAATTAGCTTCATGAAGACCTCAAGGAGATAATATACTCATCCCATATAGAATTTTCACATCGATCTATCTATTAAAAACAAACAACTGAAGAAAATGATGAAATTTTTGTCATGGACTATCTTGGGTTTCTTGCTAAGTAAACATGCAGTCGTACACTAAGTTACACTAAACCATCCACTTTCACCTCATTTCCTTTTGCACCCTAGTTTTTCTCTGTTAAAGGGACTTGCCGAAAATACAATATTTCATGATCATGTGACTTTTTCACCTTTAGAATATTCCATTATGCAACACCTTTAGGGTCTTACGTTCATAATCCCATCTTGGGTATGGTAGACTCATTAGGAATCTTATCAATTAAGCGGATCTTTTTCCACCTCTTACCATTCACCTTCCTCATTGCTTATTGATTATCACATACGGGACCAGATCATCGACACCTATATTTCAAAAACTCAACCATGCCTATGACCTACATTCAACCATGCCTATGACCTAAAACTCAACCACGCCTATGACCTAAAACTCAACCATGCCTATGACCTACACTCAACCATTCCTATGACCTAAACTCAACCATGCCTATGACCTACATTCAATCATGCCTAAGATCTACAAACACATTCCTCATATTCTTCCCTAGCTTATGGGAGAACTGCATCGGCACCGAGGCCCCTTTTCACGGGGATATGTAGGCAGCACTTCGAGGGCATGGGGCCCTTGAAGGTTAGCTCGGCCACTCTTCACCCTAACCTATTTTCCCTTCATTTTCCTATTCACATCCTACCTTAGTTTTTTTCCATTTTATATCAACAATTGGAAATTAAACCAAACAAGAAACAATTAATAAACATTTTTTTGTCACATCATCACATTGTTCATTTATCATTTTCACATTTCCACTATAACAAATATTTGGAAACTTAAACCATAACATGCATATACATCATCATTTATTCCCCATGTTACCAATGACTGGACATTAAAATAAAAATTATAACCTAACTCCATCATGCCTATGACCGACTCCATCATGCCTACAACTCCGACTCCATCATGCCTCGACCTAGTTCAACCATGTCTACAGGACCTTGACTTAATCATACCTAATTCACTGGTTTCCATCACATACACAAATAATAATGGAAATTCAAAACAAGTACAACATCCATACCATAAATATCATCATATAAATAAATGAGAAAGTTTGTGTATCCATACATATGTACTGAGATATAAATAAATACAAATATATCAAATTACTCGGATAAAGCCTCACTATCTTGGCATGCAGGCTGGTATAAAAATCAAAATCACAAAACTCACATATACATCGTCACTATCTTCAACACGCAGTCGGTATATATATCAAAAAATCAATATAATGATCATCTCCAGTGACTAATCATCACCCCACCTAATATCCTTTGGGCTAGTCTCACCTATCTCCTCCTCTCTACCTATCTGTCATCTTGCTAGCATCTCACCACCCTCCATGGGCCTCATTTTGACCTCTATGGCTACCTCACCTAGAGTTGGCCTTCGTGAATTGGTGGCCTCACTTTGACCCTGTCTCGTGGCTCATCAACCCCATGTACTCTCTACACTGCGAGTGTGAGACTTAATCCTCTCACCCAAGGCCTCGATGTGCTCTATACTATGCATACCTAAGGACATATATCCCTGAGGCCATCAGGTGAACTTGATAGTACCTCACCTTGCCTAGGGCATCCTTGAACCTGGCCATTGTTATTATCTCTGGTGGTGCCATTGGTCTCTGAATTTGTACATGTACCATGGGACCCTGTCCCACCCCTAATTATAAAATGAGACCTTGTCCCTGAGCCTATGTGGGTGTATGTGTATGTACCTAGGCCTGAAGGGCCACAATTTGCACATGTGTAGTGGCTAGCTAGCCATGCAAACCTACAACCTGCACCTAGAGGGTGGCCACATGTACCCCATCCCATCTCCACCCTATGTAACCTGAGCCTGAAGGGCTACTACATGTGCTTGTAGAGTAGTAACATATGCCTCTAACCCTATGAGTATCCCCTACACTATCCCCAACTATGTCACCAGGGTAGTCACCTACCCTTGTAGGGTGTCCCTCTAAACTATGATAGTGGCTAAGTCGGGATACCGTGGCCTCGGTGGTACTGCCCATAGTTGTGATGCCCACCATTGTCTATATCTATTTGTCACTTCAATGTCATCAATCTGTCGGTCTACTACATGTTCCTCCTACCTTGTCAACACCTTCGGCTGTGGTAGAGGCATATGCCTCTCCACGTCATCTCACCTATACTGTGGGAAGGGTGGAGGCACATCTTGTGGCAACTCAAACTACCGTCTAACCCTGTCTACAAGTACCATCTCATGTTCCCGACGTGGAGTCCTCTATCCATCTAAGCAACTGTAGCTCCTATAGTTCCATGACCATCTTCCTATATGATGGGAAGCCTACATATGGCCTCTAAATGATGTCCACACCAGAAAACCCCTCTAGTACATGCTTGTAATATGCTACATCGTGTGTATCCTTGGCAACCCGACGCTCTCCAACAGTAGGTACCCATCACCTATAGCCTACTTGGACCAATCCCAC
Source organism: Taxus wallichiana var. yunnanensis (assembly GCA_018340775.1). NCBI lineage: Eukaryota > Viridiplantae > Streptophyta > Pinopsida > Cupressales > Taxaceae > Taxus > Taxus wallichiana. Next base: position 1,241,960 of record JADAXU010000136.1, read on the forward strand.
TTCAAATACATATGGATGGGGCATACCAACTAGATGTACACACACAATGTGCTCGTATGCCCAACAATGTAGTAGAAAGTGCAACACAAGCTAAACCTTCGTAACCTCCCATAGGCCCATAACTCTCTATATAATTGCACCAAGAATGTTGGTGCCCATGTAAAATGGGTTATATCCTCCATCATGTCGTGAAGAACCCCCATTAATGCCCATGGGAATCTCCCACCCTCCACATTTGGCAGTGCATAACAACAAATTGCCTCCATAATTAGAACCACTAACCTTATCTCCTCTAGATGGGCCCTATACATGTCTCCATAACTCAGTGGAGCTATGGAACCATAACTCTACTAGCCCTCGCCAAACACTATTCACATTAACTCCTCGATGTCTCTCTGTAATGGAATAAACCCGCATCCCCACTATAGGCAATCATAGGATCCTACACACATCCTCCAAGGTTATTATGATCTCACTCATCAAGCAGTAGGTGAAATGTGTTAGTTGCCGAATCCCATTTGTCAATGAGGGAGACCATCAAGCTCGGCTCTTGAACTATGTCTTTGGTAGCGTCGACCCCAATCATGTCGATCTCTCGTAACATGGTGCCACTCCTTAGATGTCACTCTCCCTCATACCGATACTAATAGAGGTGGCACCCTATCTCACATTCGTAATTGGTCCCTCACCTGCATCAACAAACCATAACATGATTAAACCTCAATCATACCCACATTCACCCTAGACCTTCCCACCTTTTCCCAAGATCCTTCCTACGATAACCTATCTCCCCCACCCACCCTCTCTCATTTTCCAGCCCATTTCCCCCTAAATGCCAACCGGCATCGGTCACCACACCCTCAATCGATGTCGGCTAACTCCCACCGACGCCGACAAACCCTTGAATGACATCGGTCATTGTCATGGCATGAAATCCGCCAAATCTTGCCCTTTTTTCTATAAAAATTCCACATTCTACCATCGCCATACTTTTTCCTATCCAAATCTCACCTCAACCCACCCCCACCCCTCTTTCACCTACATACCACTTCCTACAAGTCTTATTTCATCAATCCTCCTTCCAAATTCAAATTTGATCCCCCTAAAGCTATTTTTACCCAAACCCGATCTCTACAAATAAATTACTCTAACAAACGTAAAATGGGACCGAATCCTACCTCATCATGATGTCATCTCCGTATGTTGGGCCACTACACCGGTGGTCCACCCAACCCGTCTCCTACCTCTACCATTACTTGAATTCCCTCCTCACCTCCAACCAATGAATCACTCAAACTGATCTCATGGACCCACCATGAATGACCGATCACCTACTCGATGCTATCCAACTCAACTTTCCATCTCACTCTGTCACTTTCCACTTTTCCACCACTCCTTTGCCATTTTCTAATATTGGAAAATGAAAAATGATTTCGTAAAAAGTGGAATTTTTCTTTTTAATCCCAATTTTCTATGACCGATATTGGTCATATTTATGCCCTAGTCAACCATCGTCGGTCACACTTCAAACTAGTTACCCTTACCCCGCTCCATTTTCACCTGTTACCACCCGTGCTCACCCAAATTTTATCATTCTAGCCACCCATTTAAACACATCTACAAACCCAACCTACCACTATATTTCCTTTGATGTGTCTTAAGATTTGTTATTTTACTCGTACCTTGGCCTTACTTGTGTCGGGACCTGTTTTCCTTAACTTGACCTACTTTGTGTGAGCATTGACCTTATGTACTCGTTATACCTTGCGATGTTGTTACCTATGTTTTTTTTTAGCCCTGATATCCATACCTTGCCTATTTTCATGGTGTTTATCCTGACCAAACCTTTGGTGTAATGGAGCATACCTAAATGTTCCTATGCATGACCTACGTTGTTTTTTCTCGACCATATCCTATACCTTGGATACCTGAATCACTTCACCCTTGTTTGGATAACCTTATCGACCTTAGACGATGTAGATTTTGTAAGTTGTTCAATATGGTACCGTGTTGCAATATATGTGTGTGTGTGTGTGTTTGATTGCCATTACCCATGACCCAATTTTGACCATAACCTACTACCCATTACCCAAGTTGATTGTTACCCTTTCCATCAATATTCAAACCTTTCCCCACCTATCTTCCCCATGTACACCTTTATCAAACCACTCACCAATTCCGTCTTACACCTCATCAGTGCCCGGTTTGAGGGGGATCACCTTCACCCACACATGGGGTAATCACTTCCTGTTTTTGTTAGTGTCGCTTAACAATACAAGCTACACAACAAAAAGGGGAAAATGTAGACACCAAAATTAGGTCACACTCCCCTTGGTCCCCTTTCGAATAACCAACTTAAACACATTCACCTAACCATGACCCTTATACCCCACATTAATATTAATTTAATTATTTACAATTAAATTAATACTCATCCTCACTTCATTCATTATTTAATTACCTCAATTAAAACCAATTTCCACCTCACCATAGACCTATTCATAGCATGTTTCCATAACTAACTAAGACTTAGCCCTACTTACCTTAATGAACTAAGACTTAGTATAACCCTAAAAGCACATGCCTATTCTTCCTCTAACCACATTCCCACATATCTAAGTGCAACATTCCATTTAGACCTGACAAAAAATGAAAAATCTAGAAGAGGATAGCCAAGATATGCTATTTTAGGCAACCTATGATATCCCACCTTAATCGACGTTAGTCAACTTGAAACTAACGCCGGTAACCATAAAGCGTCATCGGTTACCTTATATTCATTTTGGTAACCTTCTTTGGGAGGTTAGACACATTCTCAAGTTTTAGAGAAAAGGATATATACATGCAAGCTAGAACTAGAGCTATTTCACACATCCCAGACAGCCATAACCATTGATCAAAAGGTATTTGCATTCACAGGAGCACTCGGGAAGCACTGCCATGACATTGATCACCATTTCATTGATCAACCATCACCATCACCCAATCATTGAACCTGTATAGCAGTAAGTGTGTCTCTAACCTATACCACTTCATTTCCATTCAGTTTATAAAGTTCTTCACCTTTGTTTATCAACCATCAGTTATATTTTCACCCCACCATTATTTCCTTCATGTGAACCCAACCATTCCCATCACTCATAACCATTTTAATCACCTTTTTCTACTCCTGAGTACCTCTAAATATTCCCAACATCTCCCTAGACCTAAACCAACTCCTCACCATCGCTGATCTAGTCTTAGAAAAATCCCCAAAACCATGAACTATTGAGTTATTACCAGCCTGCAGTAACCATTGCCAGTTCTTACTAAACCGTCGTTGGTCATACCAGACTGACGTCGGTCTCTATATTTGGTAGTCCTGCTAATACCAGATCCTAATAACCCTTTTCCTAGTCACCCAAGTTACCTAGAATCTAACCCCGACTGTTCCAAAGACCTTATTTCAGATTTGAGCATAACCTAGCCTTGTTATGTTAGATTTTCTTATTGTATTTGGATGAGATACCTAAATCATATCAACTACAGTAGGATTTTATTTACTTACATTATTTCTTACATTAAATTATATTAAACAGTGGGTTGACTGCCACCAAGGAAGTATCACACTTCTTGGATCTAGCACACGCTAGGCAGCCCACTGACATATATTATTTAATCCTCTTTTGTGGTCTTGTTGTGTATTTCAGGTAGTTCCTCCTAGCCAAAAGGAAGCTATCAAAGTCAGCATTGGATCAAGAAGTTAGAATGTGCGCAATGACATTCAAACCGATTGTCACAACAGTATTCCTCCTTTGCCCACACCCTTATCTGTTTTGTCTAAAAACTTAAAGAAAATGGTGAAACAACCAGATCTTATTAACTAATCCTCCTATAGTTAGTCATCCACACATTCAACATCGGATGCTCTCGCACAACCTTGGGGGTCGAGTGTGGTTGAAGGTTGCATGTCAATTTTCTTTTTGCTAGAGACCTAGAGGCCCGAGAACTATGTGGTGCAATTTATATAAGTAAAGGAATGTCAAGAGACCTAGAATTATGGGAATCCTTGTGTAACCAAAGGCCTATTATGATACCTAAGAGGACTGGTGTTATGTGAAGTGGTATGTGAAACAATATACATGTCCATATATACATTATAAACTATAGAAGGATGAAGTATGTTAGGAGATAAATCATGAAAATCAATACCTTGAATAGTGACAACTTGTTAATGACTAATAAACTTGATACATTGATGAACAATGGATGGAACAACCTTGAGATTATGTATCCAAGTGAAACCTAGATGCAATACTACAAGTAGAAAAAAATATAGAAACCAAGAATAAATTTTGTGTAAGACAGATCCAAGTTTGTGATTGGTAGGGTAATGCATCAAAAATGTGGATCAGAATCAAGTGCAAAAATCTCAAAATTAATTCAAAGAGATTGGAGTAATGGCCATGCATAAACATTATCTTTTTTATGTAGGGTAACTAATACACCCTAAATAGGAATCCAATGAATAGATACTAGAATAGATAATGTGTCAGAGATAAGTGAGTCATCTATATCTGAATCATAAAAATGGTGTATAAGATGATGTGTGAGTAATAGTTCCAATCATAGCATCGAGTGGATGATCATAAGAGGTTTTTGGTGGCACCAAACAACTAGTGTTATGAACTTCTGAATTAGATGTATCATTAGTATTCTTAGTAAGTTGATCATTGAATATTTTAACTTAGAATTGTTATTGTTAGGCTTAGAATATTATATGGGCTCATCCCATTAGATTTAATAATATCCTAAATGATGTGTTGTAACTTAATGCATCTATATGTAGAGTGATCAATACATCTATGATAATCACAATAAGTATTAGAATTAAAGATCTTACTTTGAGGCTTCCTCTTATCAACCTAAAATGAAGAGAGAGACATGAGATTGCACTCAAGTAATTGATTTAAAACCATGTGTGGAGTACAATCTAACCATGTAAATTGGTGTCTTGTATGATATAATTGTAGCTTATCATGTTCGGAAACAATGTTGATAATGTCCTTATAAATAACCTTAGGGTCATTATATTTTCCTTTGAAATTAGATTTACTTTGAAACTTGACATTGGATGTATTAGGGGAGATAACAACATACTTAATTTTGTTCATGTGCAATATCTTAGCTTCATGTTATTTCAATGTATGACATAGATGGTCAAAATATTGAAACTTATCAAACATGACCAATTCTTGCAATGGAGGAAGAAAAATTTAAACAAAAAAGTCTTTGCAATTCAATGTTAGCTAATATTGTGTTCATATTGGTAAGAATTGTGTGATAGCATAAGACATGATAATTCATATGATCATCAAATATTTTTTTATTTTTACATTGGTGCATAATATATCTTATCCCCAATGTTGATTGAAAATTGTGCCAAAAAAATGATTTTCCAATGTAGTAAAAGAGTGCACAAAATGTATGGGGAGATCATAAAACCATTGCAAAGAAAATTCCTTAAGGCTCATAGGGAATAACTTAGTAAGAAATATATCATTAGATGCATAGTAAAATAAAGCAACATGGAATGATTAAAGATTTTCTTGGGGATCACCCTTACCATCATAGATAGGAAGATTAGGTGCAACAAAACTAATAGGTAAAGGATATGAAAAAAATTTAGGTACAAGTGGATTTTTGAAATAATTTAGAAGAGTCCATAGTAGTAGAATTATAAGAGAAGCCTTGTTGAAATAGTAAAAAAATTATTGTAAGGAACGAATAAGGGAATAAATAGCCTGTGTGATAGATGAAGATGTATGGGAGCTAGTATGATGATAGATAGGAGGTGTAGTAGCAATAGTGGCTGTAATAATAGGCTTAGACACATTGTGCATAAGATTGTGGGGTGCTACCAAAGAGGTATGCACAAAAAATGTGGGCATATTATATGTTTCTACATATTCATGTGTGAGTTGCTATCTTATAACATAGAGAACAATATCAATGTGTCTATAATGTTCATGTAAGAAATGATTTAAACTTTGTTCCTTGTCCTCATAAAGGTCTTGGGCACGATTTTCATAATTAGTATTAGAACTATCACCTTGGATAGTATTAGTGTGAAGAGTAAGAATAACATTAGAGAATATATCAAAAATATATGTTTATGGATCATAAACATCGTTCTCATATGTGTCCTCATGTCCAAATTGAGAAACCATAGAAAAATCATATAAGTCTAGGATAGAGCTAGGGTTAGAGTGCTTAGTGGATGCATATGTAAAAGGAACAACATGATAAGCCATTAATGCCAACAAAGTAGATATGAATGTAAAACTAAAACCTAAGTCCACTAGGGATTGGGCTACATTTTTCTATTATTAAATGTCATATTCACTAAATGATTTCACTTTTTTGTGAATATTTTCATTATTTTTTAATTTTTTAGAATGTTTAACTAACATACATAAAAATGATTGAAATAGTTTTATAGTTGGATATTCTAATTTAATTAACTTAAAACATTTTAAAGTGATTATTAATCTAGAAACTATCAAAAACACATCGGATAATTTTACTTTATTGATTCTATGTGGATATAGAATATTTTGGGTGATCTAAATGTAGGAACATGTTGATTTGAGACTAAAAATGATTTTGGATAGAAATTGGAATCTAAAATTGAACTTGGTCAAGACTGTACAACTAGGTCAAAAGCATTTGTATGGTCCTTACCATTTTGTACAGTCTTAGACCTACTTTGAAGCTAGGATTTTAACTTCCGAGTGTTTATCCTGCATGTAAATGTGTGTTTCTATGTTTCGTTCTTCAATCACATTTAGAATGCCTCTGTAAACTCTTCTCAAACCCTAAAACTCTTACGGTGCAAGGATTTCCTATAAAATAATGTTAGGTAGGTTATGGGAACCACTATGCACCTCTGAAGTTGCCACTACTTTAAAGAGGGATCAAACCACACATATTTCTCCTAACATTTGATACCGCTATTGGCATGATAAATGTATAGTAGGAAAATTTGAAAAAAATATCCATGAAACGCGCCCACTTGAAATTTCATCTACCAATCACTGTAAACCTTTCCTATAGCCATCCTTTCCAAATTTTAATCCTATCTATGAGGAACATGATAAAACTATTTTTAATTTTGTTTCATGTGTAGAGATGAATGCCTAAGTTGATTGAAGAAGTTGCTGAGATCATAAGCAAAGCAACTATTCCCAAAGGCCTAGAAAGGGAATTTTGGCCATTTTGTAATTGGTGAATACCCTCTAGAAGGTGGTTACAAGGGAAAAAAATCATTTCAATTTATTCAAGGTGGTTTGGTGAGATTTTATAAATCCAAGTGGTGTTAGGAATCAAACTAGAAAAATAGGGTCATTACGGGTGTAGGGAAAGTCATACTCCGAGGGAGAAAGCTGACTTGTATGAATGATTCTTAGAGTTTTGGGATGATTTTTGAGATAAAAAAATATGAAATGGAATGATATTAGAATTCTCTACATGATGTATACATAAATTTTGTTCTAAGACTTGAAAAATGTTTTTGTTAATCTAAGACATCAGAGCTACCCCATCGACCTAAAAGAGGAACACAGACCTAAAAATCAATAATCATGTATAATAGTATCCAAAAATTGGTTTGTATGATCCCAATAGGTTATTTTGATTCAAAATCATATAAATTTTGACCCCAAAATACCATTCCACGCTCCAAAAAGGCGAAAAAGCACTCCCATGTTCCAAAATGGATTTGGTGGAAGACATCAACATATCAAAAAGTCATGAGCACACTTTGGATCATGTATTGTATGATTTTATCGTACCCATGGTTAAAATATGACATGTTTTACACCAAATTTATATCCACCATCAATTCATATTGTTTTGTCACTTGAAATACAACGTAGGGTGTTGGGCGGAGCATATGAGGTGTTTAAATGCCCAGGTCCCCTTCCCATTATGAGCACACCTCATGGCACACTTGGAAGTATGTGATTTCCCCTTGGATTTTCCATGAGGTGAAAAGGGACATTGGGGACATAAAATTTCACTCCCCATGAAATTCTATGCAACTTTCCCAACACCAATTTTACACCTAGGAAGTCCCAAATTTATAAAGTCACTTAACCCCTTATCCCCTCCTCATGAGAAAACCCCAATGGCACGAGATGATGGTGTCCCCTTGGGTTGTAGAAACATAAAAAGGGACAAATGGGATACCAAAATGCACTCCTCATCCTTCCACTCAGCCCTAGGACACATGAAGAACTAGCCTTCATCCCTCATAAGCCATTTTCAGCCCTCGCATCTCCCTCACACCTTTACTTAAAACTTTCCACTTGTCACCATTAAGTGAAAAGATAAATTTATTTCCCATTGTGTCCCCTTACACCTCTTGTCCCATATTTTGTAGGGTGCAACCACATGCCAACCCTCCTCAAACCATGGTTTAGCTTGTTGGGTTAGTTTTGAGTTAAAACTTGCAAAGTGAGTGTAAATAACTCCCACTCCAAAACACTTAGTCATTTAAAAATTACAAAGGTTTTTTATTTTTCCCACAAAAACTATTTTTACTAATTGTCTTTGTTGAAATTTTTGAGAACCCTCAAGCTAAAAACTGAAATTTATTCATATCTCACATTATGTGCACTGATTTCCACCAAAACTTACCAATGCACTCCTCCCAAAAATCCTTCAGCTTTGAATATAATAACACTTCCATTGATGTTATGTATAATTTTTAGCATAATGTAGAAATTTATAGCCCTTGGAGTTGCCTTTTTAGATCTATGGAGTTATGGAAAATAAAAATATTCAAAAACTAAATCGAAGGTCCGAAGGTAAAACCAAATCTTTTTGGATCAGTTTCATTCCAATCGACACTCGAGAATACCTCCATCTAAAAATAGTAAGTTGTGATAGGTCTCATATGTCTAACTATAGTAGGTTTTCTAAATAATAAACCTTCAGTGTCTATGTTACTCCAAACAAGTAAAAATCATCAAAAAGTGACAAAACTGAAAACTTATTAAAAATAGTTTTCCCAGACTGAACCTACCAAAAATAAAAATTCTTGTAATCAAGCTCAACTCACTTGTATCAACCCACACTCCACCTATCTCATTACTTTTTCCATCATGAACTTCAAGTATTCAGGTCTGGAACCAATCTCAACATTGATCACTAAATACCCCAATGTGGGGGACAATGATGTCACCCACATGGACTTGGAAGACCTAAAAGCTAGAATGTTGAATGAGCCACAAGGAAAAGTGGAGGAAAATATACTCTCAAGTGGATTATTAAAGGAAGGAGGCTATATGATATCTATTCATCACACTAAACTTGCCCTGACATGTGCACATCAGTATGATCCTAACACCAAAACAATTGTGGTAGCGATAACTTGATCCTCACAATCGTCACACCAAAGGGAATTTCTCAGTGCTTTTAGATTCCCACTAGTAACAACATGGTCATCATAATTAGGATCATGCTTCATAGTAGTGGGAAATGAGTGAATTATATTTACAAGTCATAACACTTGGTTTGTGTCTCAAACAAGGTAGAAAGCCCTCTTGTATCCCAAAAATCTATCAAGGAGTGATTTTCATGAGGCATATTTAGATTCCATTATCCTTCTATGGAGAATAATGGGAGAGGAGACAATGAAGGATTTTAAATATTATATGGATCAGTTCATCTTGGTGGCCACAAAAGGAAACCAAATGGGCTAGGAGAAAATAAGAAATGAAAATATCTATCGACAAAATATTGAGATGTCCTCCACTAAGAAGTTCATAATGACATCTTACCTAGTGTACACCCTTGCTTTCACAAGACCCTTCAAAGGCCTATCCACTACTCCCAATGTTCCTCAAAATTCACCTACTTACAAGAAGTATCCACAAATCACTCACAGGGAGAGTAATTCTCACTATTCTAGAGTGAATGATGCATTCACCATGTGCATCATAAGATTACTGATAGGAAATAAAGAATAGACAATCTCATCCTAAGTTATTACATTGATTGAGAAGTACAATATTCACTTCATCCAATTCCCCACCTTCACCTACATTAGGGTCAGATGATTTGATCTTTCCCTTCATAGGATACCTAGGTACTCAAGTGATAATATCATCATGTTTGAACTATGCCGACAGATTGTCCCATGTTCATACCAGACACAATAATGCTAAGAGAAAGGTGTGTCATTTCCTATCTCTCTAGGAATATACTCATGTAAGAATGTCACATATGCATAAAACATTGAAAAATACTTTACAGCTCTCAGTCTATATTCCTATATATCTCAGTATGACTTTGATATTAGGAAGAATCTAGAGACTTTAATCTTGCTAGGATTACATCATGTGCCACAAATTGAGGACTACTGGGTTAACTACATAGATAATTTTGAGGTCAAAAATAGGACCATATACATATGACAAAGTGGAATAAATGAAATAATTCAAGTTTTAATGGTTTGTGAATGGGATAAAAATGATAGATTAGACTTGTTTAATCCTAAATGCCAAGTGCTGAAATATTCCCCTCTTCCTTCCACTTGATTATATCAAAGAGAGGACCATGAAAGTGATCCAAAGGTCAAAATAATGGTTCAAGAAGAAGAAAAATTCCTTCATCGATTCTTTTGGTTTTTTGTCTCCATGTAGGAAAGTTTCTCCACTTCCTCTGTCAAGGAATCCGAGAATGCCATGGGCTCTACTCACTTAGGTTAATCCTCCAAGAGTAAATTGTGGAGGATGAATGCAGATAATATTATCCTCCTAGGAGGATTCAAAAGAAGGAGAAGATCATTGAAAATCCCATTGAACCTCTTGAGTTAGGAGAGATTTATCCATCATAGTATTATGTTAACCACTGATATCCAAGTGTGTCCTTCTTAGTGGTATAGTCATCTCATCATGAGTAGGATGTTACCCCTTATCGATCACCCCAAATTACCTCGATGTTTGATTTCATGTCTACTCATGCTAAAACATTCACATGGGTAGATGAGCTACTTGTAAGTGATTCAAGAATGGTGCAGGAAAACGTAATGCCTGATTTTGAGGCCATCTTAAAATTCATCAAAACCAAGATAGGCAAGAAAGCATAAACAACTTTCTATTTATTTACTAAGGCATCTTGATCTCATTAGGTGGAGGTTTCTTGACCAAAGGTTACAAAACCTGTGGAAGAGATGACTCAAGATGAATATGAGTTGACCCAAATATTCTTGAGACAAGCCAAACAAAATGAGATGCACACCTATTCAAGGAGTATGTGTCTTGCTTGCTTTCTAGGAATGAAGAGTACAAACAAACTATGAAGAAATTAGAGGAGCATGTGATAACTCTCATTTCCTATGTGTAATCCTTCCGGATCCTATTGTGGTACTCCTTCATCCTATGAAATTCATCCCTTCCATAAAAATTTTTGATCCTCAACTAATCAAGAGATCCCAAGGTTACACCATGCAAGGGAAATCCAATGGTAAGTGGGTTGAAAAGGATTCTCAAGAAAGGAAAGGTACTACTATCAGAGGTTCTCTCATTATTCAAATTTTCCCTTGCCAAGGTTTCTAAGGTAAAAATGACCAAAGAGGAGATTGAGAAATAAAAGGTTGATTGGGATATTTTATTCCCATTGGTATTCGATATGAGTTGTTTTGACTCTCATTCCTTAGTGAGAAAAAATGTACTTACCTCTGTCATGTTTGTCTCCCATATGGTCTCAAATGATGAATGTAAGATATGATATGATAAACAATGTTATCGCGGAACTTGAGTCTTGTTGATAGCATGCATATGAGATCTTAGAAAGGGTCAAAAACAATGTGTAGAAGCTCGAATCACCTCCACTTAGTGAACAGTAATCCTTGGAAGAGCTCCTTAATTATTTCAAATATTTGTTCAAGAAAGAGGCAGTAGATCCTTTCTCTTTCAATAAAGATACTTTGGAATCTCTTACAGAATTTAGAGGATCAATCTCTAATAATGCAAGAGATCATCAAGTTTGGTTTAACCAATGTAATAACCTTGGAAGTGTTCATGAAATTGGATCACTACTGGGGTATGTTTGGATTCCACAGGGAATAGAAGGTGGCACTCGCAGTAGCTCATTTTATTAAATAAGTGAAGGGCAAGGAGCTCATTCTAGAATTTTTTCCTCAAAGTTCTCTAGGAGCTATATATTCATCATCGGAGATTCATCATATTTAGATTCATCACCCTCATCCTATCTATCATATTTCTTCTCTCTCCATATTCTAATTTTGCATTAAGAATGAAAATTTTCACTTAAGTGGCTTTTTAATTTGACATTATGAGAGCTCTTTTTCATTAATAATAAAAAGGATCACTTTTATTCCCTAGGAATATGAAAGGTCACAAGTGATGGGAAATGTGAAAAGTCACATTAGGGGGATAGGAAGAGACTTGTTGTAAGCTATAAATTGGGATGGATTATCCATTCCAAAGGGTTAGCATTTGTTTATTTTTGTTATTATTTGGCCTTTTTATCACTACTACTATAAGCAATAATATACATTCTTCCATCTCCTTGCTTATGTTCTTCTACTCTCTCTACTTTCTAACTTTGCAAGCATTGTAATCTTGTACAACCAAGAAGGAACTTTGTGTCTTTGATTAATGAATCCATAGAACTTTGTGTCTCTGATTTATTAGTCTTTTTTTTTCTTACATGATTGATTTCTTCCTATTGAATGTGGACCTAATTTGGCTAATGTGTGTGAAATATGTAAGTCTAATCACAACATTAAACCCCTCTTTCTATTTCCCTACTTCCCTTTACCTCTTCCCATAGAAACTTCCTCCTTGTATACCGTACAAGTACTTTACCACGTGTTTAGTGGAGTATTCCTATGTGATCCCCAGCCTAACGGTCACCCCACGCTTTATTTAGTTTTCATTCAATAAATGGTAGCCTCCTCATGCCGAATAAGGAGGGCTTAGCCCCATGACCATTTGTGAAAACCAATAATCTTCCTACAACAAATTATTTCACCAACATTTTTGGTGACTTTATTGGGAGTATATAAATATATATATTCCAAAATAAATAAAATTAAAAGGTGAATCTATTAAGGAATGAATCCTTATCACTTTTGTTTCCCACATCACAAAGATGATGTCTTATTATTTATGTTCCACATAAATAAATGGAAACAATGAAGAAGAAGATGACCATCAAAATATCCATATTTTAGATCAACCATCTTTCTTTTCAATCTCTTACAAATGCATGTATTCAAATACAATGAAGGGGTCTCTCGTTTCAACCTTGAAATCTATAATCAATAAAGACAAAAGAATTCATTGATGTTCTTGCACAAGTTATAGAAAGGATATCTAGAATGGATGAAATTGTTGCATATGATGATCCTACTATCAAATCCTTATGGATTCAGTTCAAAAAGAGTTCTACTAGAGAAAAGAAATGGGGATTGCACCTGTTGATGATCGAGAGTCCAATCATTTGATAAGGAGGATGAAAAATAGATATGAAATTTTATAGGCACATGAGGATGAACAACATGAGAATGAATCTTTAGATGAGGTAAGAAAAGAGAAAATTCTTTAGAAGAAGAACCTCCTGAATGTAATATTTTGGACACTACATTGTTATTTGAAAAACACAAAAAAATATTTTGTTTCCCTTCATATTGATTATTTTATTTCTTAAGGAGACAAATAAATGACCTCATTAAAAATAATATGTGCAATTTTTGTTAGAGTTGCAGATGGAAGTTCCAACGATCAAATCAATCTTGAAATCCTAACATGTGATGTGACCATGCAAGAAAAGTATGGGCAACTTATAACATTCCATAGTGAGGGGGAGAAAAACTACCTTTTGAAGGTGGATTATGATGAGTCTATTTATTATGAAGTGTTTCCCATGGGGAGATACTTTGGTGCCACTCACAATTGTTCTGTTTCAAAATATCATGATGAAAGTTAACTCAACATCTTGGTAAACAATGAAAGAAGCATATAAGTGGAGTCCCAATAGTGAAATAGTGAAAATAGAAGAATTCAATTTTCCTCTCAAAAAAATTGTTGATGAGTGAAGAGGACATGAACTCTCCGATGAGTTTATTTCACTTTCATCACCAGGAGAGTGTGATAGCAATCATAATTGTGAGTATGGAGTCTTCTCTTTTCCCTGCAAAGAAGAGGACTCTCTAGGAGATGTTCAGGATGGAATAAATGACTATTCCCATGTTGCAGCCCCAAAATTGTGTCTTTTCTCTCTTCATGATGAATATACATCATATAAGTATTTCCATACCGAGGATAAACTAGTATGTATAGAAAGGAATAATTTAGAACAAAAAACAATTGAGAAGCTAGAGGAAGCTTGTGAATGGGGAGAGATTCAACTTGTTTTCATCGTTTTCATATTCCCTGGTAATTATGAAAATGAATCCATGCTATGAATTTACCCAAGGATGGTGATCACCTTCATGTTGAAAGAAAAGAGTCCATTTTTGAAAACATAGAAGAATGTTTTATTATGGTCACAAGATATCAGATAGAGACTACAGAGAACAAACAAATTAAACAAGTAACAAAGTGCTCATTCGAAACAAATGTGTTTTCTATGCAATATCAATATGAGAATGGAAATTTGGTTTCCCTTCTTCTTCTCAAACCATGTAGAGCCATCATGAGAGCATGACATGACTAGCCAGTCATTTTTGAGCTTCGGAAGATGTATGAATTTAGTACACTATTCCATGATGGTACCTATTTTTCTCATCCCATTTCCAGATGTGTGAAAATATTGTATATTATTCCCCCACCTCTGTAAATTTCCCTCCCATGTAGCATATTTTCCCCTTATGTTGTGTGTTTTCCTTTCCATTTGGTGTGTGCAAACACCGTAAAAATACATACTTATTTCTAGCCTATCCTTGTATATCTATATCCTTTGCATAATATGATCATTCACATCCCCTTTAGAATTAATTAAATTAATTATATCATGCTTTAATAATTCACCTTCATCCTTTAGAATTAAGTAAATTAATTCTATCATGTTTTAGTCCATCTTTATAGAATTAATTAAATTAATTTTATCATACTCCAACATCCCTTGGCTAATTTTTAATTACCCACTCACATCCCTTAGCTAATTTAATTATCTATTTAAATAGAAATAAATATATTTATCTACTCACACTCCACTTCACTATCCTAGTCACTCAAGTCAAACTACCTCACTCCACTCCACTTCTAGAATCCTATAAAGGTGGAAGCAATAATAATGCACGTCAATTACCTTTCAATAAAATATGATAGCTTTCATTTCCATGCAAATCTGCAACTACACAAAATAAATTTAATGCCTATTTCAAGAAATTATAATTATGAACTTATAACCCATTCAAACATTTGATCCACAATTCATGGCCTCTCAACTATAAATAACATGCCATATCCTTCACAAACAATCCTTGGAAGCTTTGAGCAATTACAATAAACCTCTACTCTTTTCCATTTGAACTCTCATATCAAAAGTATGTCCATGTGATTCACCAAATTGCTTGTAGCATTATCTTCTTCATTTGGAGACATAAATTAGAGAATCTACAAGAAAAACATTTTGATACTCTACAAACATAACACTTCAGCTAATCTCATCTCGAGGTTGCAAGAAGATCTTGGAGAAAGGTTTTCACCATTTATTATTGCTTGTCTTTCGTTTTCTTGAGTTTTTCCTTTTATATATTTTGGCATGCTAGGTGGGACATCCCACACTTTTTCTATCATTTTTTAAATTAAACTAACATGCGTTCTTTGTGTTGTTTTAACCTTACTATCCAATTTTCAGAATTACATGTGTAGTAGAGAAGGAGAAAATAAAAAACTAGGTTTCTACTATTTTTTATCACATGTTGTCCACTTCTAGGTTACATGCACCGACATGCAAGTGCACGTATTAGCATTGAACTTTATGCACCTATGTAGAAGTACACACACCTTCATTTTACTACTTTTTTTCCTCTATGTATTGCACACTATAACATAGTATTCTACGCACTAGCGTTAACCTAAGTTTTCATCGCACATGTTAACATTGGCCTATGTGTGCTTATGCCTTGGTCCATGTGCCTATGTACTAATAAACATACATGCATCATCAATTACACTAACACATCCACGTGCATGCACTAACATGCTCTGTCTATTTATTTATGTTTTCTTTATTTTTCAAAGCAAGTAAAACTTCTCCTAACCTCTATTTTAGATCTATTTTAATCCTTTTATTGTATGGTTTGTTATAACTAATCCATTTAAGTGATTTTTATATTATCTTTCATTTCATATAATTGTGACAAAATCCAAAGTATGCTCTTTCTCGTACCCTTTTGGGTGATAGTGAAAATAAAAAAGGTGAGTTTTCCTTTGTGTTTTCTATCATGATTTCACCTTAGGAAAATTATTAACTTGTTGTTTACAAGATCATCTCTACAAAAAGGTTGTTCTTGCACTAAAAATATTAACTGCAGGTTTCCTTTCTCATGGAAATCAAACAAACCTTATCACATTTATTTTATTATACTTTATAAAACTCTCTTAATTAATTTTTGGAGGTGGGTTTATACCTTGATCCGATGTAACTATGGGAAGTACATGGCTAGGGGCCAGAAAATCATTATGAGGATTACCATAGGAAACCAAAAGTATTTGGTGCATTGAGGGAGGTGGCAAACGAAAACGAAATGGGTACCCCTACCCATCTTAATAGTCTACCTTGTGAGATATTAGAGCCAAAACTATCCATAGTGGTGGCCCTGGTTTAATCCTTTGAGAGGAGTAAAATACAACTTATTGAATCAAGTAGGGTAAAGTAAATATGAAAACTAGAAATAGTTACCACACTCACTTGGGTAATTCTTTGGTAGGTAGGGAGAGAACCATTCTTATCGGAATCCCCACTTGACCAAGAAAAAGTTACTTTTAGAGTCCTTCGTTAATAACATTGTTCTTGTCTACTTTACATGTTACAAAGTTTGTGTTCCATACTCTTATCATACATACCACCTATCTTTCACATTATGATCAAAATTTCAAGTCTTGAGTTTTGGATACCCATGCCTTAACTTAAGCACATTCATTCTAAATTTGAGTCTTGACCTTTGGTATTCACTTTATCATAATCAAGTGCAGCCATTTTCCTAATCCTTATAGTTTAACATTCACATTGTTAACCTCTAAGCACTTACCCATTCTACGTCTACAAATTTAACATTCACTTTGCTAAATTTTAGGCACTTTCATTTCCAAACTCTTTTATCTTAGAGTTCACTTTGCAAGGGTCGAGTAATAATTTTTCATTTCCAAACTATTATATATTATCATTCACTTTTGTAAAGGTCAAGTAATCCATTTTCATTTATAAACTCTTCTATATTAGAATTCTCTTTGATACGGTTTGAGTAATCCTTTTTCATTTCCAAACTCTTCTATCTTAGCATTCACTTTGCTAAGGGTCGAGTAATCCATTTTCATTTCTAAACTCTTCTATCTTAGAATTCACTTTGCTAAGGGTTGAGTAGTCATTTTTCATTTCCAAAATATTCTATCTTAGCATTCTCTTTGTTAAGGGTTGAGTAATACAATTTCATTTACGAATTCTTCTATCTTAACATTCTCTTTGCTAAGGGTCAACTAAACCTTTTTCATTTCCAAACTCTTTTATCTTAGCATTCACTTTATTAAGGGTCGAGTAATCGATTTTCATTTATAAACTATTCTATCTTAGCATTCACTTTGCTAAGAGTTGAGAAATCCTTTTTCATTTCAAAACTCTTCTATCATAACATTCACTTTTATAAGGGTCGAGTACTCCATTTTCATTTCTAAAATCTTCTATCTTAGTATTCACTTTGCTAAGAGTTGATTAATCCACTCTCATTTCTACACTCTTCTATCTTAGCATTCACTTTGTTAAGAGTAGAGTATTCATCTTATTTCCTAAGTGTCCTCTCTTAACATTCACTTTGTTAATATTCTAGGTGTCAATCTTATTTCCTAAGTATATTTTATCTTTGACTTCACTTTATAAGGATTTGATCAATTGATCTTCATTGTTAAATCTCTTATTTCAACATTCAATTTTTGATATTCGAGTAATCAATTCACTTATAAATCTCTTATTTTCAACATTCACTTTGTTGAAATTCAAGCAATCCATTTTCACATCCCTAAGCCTCTCATTTTAACATTCACTTTGTTGAAGTTTGAGCAAGTACTTTCATCTCTAAGTATTTTATTTTTGACATTCACTTTGTCACAAATTTAAGCACATTATTTCATCACTATAACTTGATCAATCAATTCAATTTCCTAGTCTTATATTTTGGCATTCACTTTTCCAAACATTAAGCACATATATTTGATCACTACCCCTTATATCTTGGCATTCACTTTGTCAATGTATAAGCACATCAAACAAGTTTCCAAATTACCGTTTCAATACAAAATGGTGGGTTCACGCAATTCATCAAATGACAAGTTATTTGAAAGACTTCATGATATGTCAAAATAAATATCTCATATGGATTCCCAACTTAGTGATAAATAAACAAAAATCCAATCATACAACCTAGCAAAGATACTACTCCATGTAAAGTCAAACATCAGTTTACACCCCTTGGAGAAAGTCTCTCTAGTGTCTTTCATCAATTAGCAAAGGCTAATATGATAAAATATCCAATCACAAGACCCTTCTTTAAAGGGGAACCCAAGCCTAAGTGGTATAAAGAATCAAAATATTGTGAATACCACCACATCAAAGGCCACTCTACGGATCATTGTTTAAGTCTCCTCCATTATATCTACTACTTAATTGATAAAGGATTCATCGAAATATAAATAAAAAAACTATCGAAATCGAAAACACGTCAACTACTACAACTTCTAGTGAATAGTTAAACATTTTCCATAATTATTTACATGATAATACTCAATGAGATTAATGATCCATAGACCATTTTAAAAAAATTTGATCTTCCCTAAACCATGTTAGTGTAGTAGATCCTTCCGATAGCTTTTCAATGACTGTAAGAACGTGGAAAACGGAGTGTGTATACACATTTGGTGGTTGGTCAAAGTTGGGTTAACATGATGGTCAACCTTGGTCAACATAGTGGACCAATCGCATTATGATACACGTGGAAAAAGATACCTTGGAAAAATTGAAGTTTGGTTTATCCTCCAATCTTCAACAACAAAAATTATAGTGTGCGGGAACAAGAGGCTCAACTTTTGTAATCGAAGGGAGCCCGATCACCGTGAGGACTATGATATCATCGCCGATGTGGTGGGTCATCAAGCCACCACATGGCTTGCCACCATGAATCAAATTTTCTGATTAGCCTATCGAGATCGACAAGTGGTTTATATTTGCCAAGTCACTTTATATCTTTTCCATATTTAATTATATTATTTTCCACATCATATTTACATGGTCGAATTTCATATTAACCTTTGTAACTATGTCATGCAATTGCCAATGTAATTTGAGATATCCAAGCCATCTTGAATCGAGCTATTTTCCTCATTGCTTAGTATTTATCCACGGTTGTCGAGTCAACATTATCTACCGGTGCAAACATCTTACTTTCTAGCAACTCAACGGAACAAATTTTTGTGGTCAAACAACAAAAAATTCCCAACTCTCCGCAAAGATTAGCGTGGTGGGAAAGATAGCCCATGGGAGGAACCAACATGCTTGGGCTACAACTAGCCCCCTATCAATGTGGTAATGTAAAATCATTCCTTTAACTCGACTTAAACTCCAAACCACTCTCGTTAAAAATTACCCCCACTCCTTATACATGGGAAATGTGGGATCTTTCCCACTTTGGAAAAAGAAATAGAGTGCTCAACTGATGGTGGTATAGATGGAGGCGGGATTTGAACCCCTGAATTCCATCCAAAAAATTCAAGCACCCAACCGTTGTGCCATAGTCACTTGACAAGTTATAAAAGCGGCGTTATTTTATTTAAAATAGAGTCACAATTTGATTGTCTTAGAAGGATAACACGAAGTTTTGATTCAAGGCAATTTTTAGGATCTTGGAGGCCGAATGGAGACTTGATGTCTTTTGGATTTTTTTTCAGGAATTTAGAGTAGATTCCAGTGATGTGATTCTTTTCTTGTTTTGAGTTTGTTTGAACTATTTTTGGAAGAATAATGTGAGGGTTTTTATGGAGAACTCGAGAGAAGGAGCAAAGAGATAATGAACTGGTGCTACGAACTTGTGGAGATGCTTCTATGAATGGTTTCATAGGTTCTTAAAGTTCAGTTTCAATACTATTCACATGCTCATCTATTTTATGTTGTATTTACATAATTTAATTATTATTGAAACATAGTTAGAGAGATATATTGATCAATTTACCCTATATGTACATCCGTAATCTTCTATTGCATGAAGCTAAGAAGCTATGGGAGTAAAATTGCAGTTTACAGGAAGGATCCGGGCTTCTAAAGATTTGAATCGTTACTCTAATGGGTTTTATATAGTTTATAGTTAATTCCGTGTACTTGGAGTTTTTGGGATCGAAACTTGATCTTGAGATCACTAAATTCCACACTCAATGAAGTACTATTTTAGTTTTTTTAAATATCCATAGTGATGTAAATTGTAAAATAAAGTTTTACATTTGTTTTTAATGGAAATGGTTCATTATTCGAACGGAGATGTAGTCCCAAATGGGATGAACTCCGTTATCAACTTTTGTGTCTTATATTTTTCAGTTTTTTCATTGTTCGGATTGAATGCGATTTGAAATGGATTTGAATGCATCAGTTAACAAACTTATGAAGATTTACAAAATGACACATGAAAGAATTAACCAGAATGAATTCCTTAGAGGCTTGTAAGTGATATTTTTTACATTCCTAGAACAGTAAAAAGAATCCAAGTTTCTATTCAATACTAAAGTAAAGTTGAGAATCCGCTTCCAATTCTATGTTTTTAAAGGAATTGAGAACTTCAGTATCCGTTGTGTAAAACTATTTAACCCGGTTTAAGGATCAATTTTGGTGTCGAGAAAAGTTCATTTTCGTGGATTTGCTTGATTGTTGATCTACTTCTTTTGGACTTTGATAACAAATATTATTATGTGTTCTTTTATTTGATTGTTTGTGCAGGGAACTAGTGAAAAGGATTCTTGGATGACGCGTTTCAATCCGTTAAAGGAAGAAAATCTTCTAACATCTAAGATTTTGTAACACTAGTTCTATAAGATCAATCGAGTTGAGGAATGAGCATAATGACACTTGGTAAGATATTTTTAGATAGCTAATCATACTATGGAAATTCTATTTCCTTACAAGCTATAAGTGAAAAGACCATATTCCATTATGATACATGGAAATTGTAATAGGGTTATCTGGATTTATTAAGTTGCATTTTTAAGAAATTGATATTTATATTGGTTGTTCGGTTGATTTGTCTTCACATCTTGTAAAACTGCGTAAGAAGCAAGTAGGATGAGTTGTTTATAAGCTCCGACAAAGTGCCAACCTTTCTCGAATCAATATGCCTACTTCACAATTCTTAAAGAAAGTAATAACTTTTTTTCAGTATAGTTATGTGACATGATTATGGATTTGTTTCCTTCATGTTTGTTGCATTGAAAGTTAAAAATATACCTTGATATCGAATTATTTATAAACCTTTTTGGAATTTATGGTTTAGTTGTATAACCAAACAAGAGGAAGAAGTCCCTTGTATTGTTAATGGTTAATGAATTGGTTTAACAAATTCAACAATAATGGGTCATCTAACTCTTTTTTGAGATAGAGTTTCATAGATGTATCCTTCCTAAAATTGTGGAAAATACATTGTGTATTGATTCAGGTAAACTTTTTTTTTGGGTATTGAGTAATGTAGTGGTTGTTAAGTTAACCCTTACTCACAGTTCATAGTTTCTCAAAGGAAGGTAAAACTATTCGACTCTTCTAGATTTTTAATGGACTTTTGAACACAATGTATTGGTTTAAAATAACCATATGGGATGACCTTTGTGTGGCTACTCCATAAGGGAATATACCTTGTTGAGATTGTTCAAAAATTTAAAAGAGGTTTTTATCACTAATTCAGTTGAATAAAGGGTGATGATATAACTTCCGATTCATGTTATTAAAACCATGCAGAAATACATATGTTGCTAAAATGGTTTAATGAATAGGTTTGATAGGCATTACTATGATATGAATAATATGCTCGGTTTTCATTCGGACCCTTAATCGTGCAATTTTTGGAGTATGGGATCCGGGAACAAATTGACATGTTTAGTGTTGTGGATGGATATTTGTTATCTCCTATTTTGTAGTTTTCTATTTTCAGATATTTTTGGAAAACTAACTCAGATGGATAAGCAGGGGGATATGAGACATAGAGTAGGCATCGGTGAAGACACCTTGAGACAGTTTAAAATTCTTGGTATACTCCTCATATTTATGATATTTGGTTACGATTACTTAGGTTGTAAGTTGTAAAGAGACTCTTATTTTATTGGTGAAAAGCTCTAAGTTGATATTAGGGTTTGACAGATGCAATGAAATAATTTTGATAATTAGTTAAGGATAAAATAATGAATGATGATTACAAGATGGATTCATCATCTATTTTTCCTTAGATTATCCTTTCATATATATAGTTGACTATACTTTTGATTCCGTAGTAATGTTGAAAGAAATCACTAATAGATTGTTGAATACAATTTTGAGCTACCAATAGTGGGAAAAATTAAAGGCAAGCTTAACACACTTAGTTTTATTCTCACTATTAATGGTATTGCAAGCTCTATTTTTTATATATATCTCCTACTAAGTTTTGAGTTCATCATAAAATGTGGTAATGAATTTAACTCATATTTTAGCTTGGAGATTATCCATTTCATTCAAGTGACTTGTAGAGAAAGTATGAGGGATAGGTCATCATAATTAGATTACTCTCACGATTATGGTTATGGAAAACTTCATTTGTGAACTTCATTTGTGGACTTTGTGACAAATAGGGTACACATGATTACTTTTGGGCATGATCAACATGTCTTGCGGCTAAGTTTAAGTGTTGTCATTTATAAGGTGGACAAATGTGGATGAAATTGTATAAGGCAATATAACTGATACTTGATACTTGATTATACATTTAAGTCTATATTTGGCAATGATTGTACGTACTTTTTAAAGACCCACAATAGGACACGTTGGTTTATACAAGTATACATTTTTTTGCAGTGATTTAAAAAGGCCTATAATGGGTTATTGACACATATGATTTTAACTTCATGGTTGCATCACCTTGTTTTTCCTTGGAAGATATTGATAAAACAAGGATAACACCTCAACCGTTATACAATGTAGAGGTTAAGACAATCCGTCATCTCGGTGACTATTTTTAGGTAATAGGTCATTTTTGGAAGATTGGGATATACAGAGTTGGTATTTACTCTTTGCAGTTAGTATACAATTTCAGTGAGATGGTTGATTTCTTGTAGGGAAGTTTTTATATCTCATCTTATTTTGCTGATAGAATTGGTGTTTTGTGAAATGTATTTTTACATTAGTTGATAGAATTTACTTCATAACACCTTGATATGAGTTTTTCTCCTGTATATATTGGATTATTGCAGGAAGATTACGATGGCGAAAGTGAGTTCACGAAGACCTTTTTTGGGATTGATATACCTTTTGGAGGCCAAAAGGACTTTGTGGGGAGGTATGATCCGGAGACCATTTTGAAAAGTTTCTTGATCTTCCCTAAACCATTCTAGTGTAGTAGAGCCTTACGAGAGCTTTCCAACGACTGTAAGAACATGGAAAACGGAGTCTATATGCACATTTGGTGGTTGGTCAAAGTTGGGTCAACATGATGGTCAACCCTAGTCAACATAGTGGACCAATCACATTCATGACATGTGGCAAAAAGATACATTGGGAAAATTAAATTTTGGTTTATCCACCGTTCTTCAACAATGAAAACTTATAGTGTGCGGGAACAAGAGACTCAACTTTTGTAATGAAAGGGAGCCCGACTATCGTGAGGAGTATGATATTATCACCAAAGTGGTGGGTCCTCAAGCCACCACATGGTTCACCACCATGAATAAAATTTTCCCGATTAGCCTATTGGGATCAAAAAGTGGTTTAGATTTTCCAAGTCACTTTATATCTTTGCCATATTTAATTATATTATTTGCCACATCATATTTACATGGTCGAATTTCATATTAACCTCAGTAATTATATGTCATGCAATTGCTAATATAATTTGAGATATCCAAGCTAGCTTGGATCAAGCTATTTTCCTAATTTCTTGATATTTATCCATGGTTGGTGAGTCAACATTATCTATCACTGCATACATCTTACTTTCTAGCAAGTCAGTGGAACAAATTTTGATGGTCAAACAACAACAAATTCCCAACTCTTCGCAAATATTAGCCTGGTGGGCAAGCCAACCCATGGGAGGATCCAACATTCTCATGCTACAACCAGCTCCCTATTAACGTGGTAATGCAAAAGTGAACCTTTGATTGACTTAAACTCCAAACCGCTCCTGTTAAAAATTGCCCCCACTCCTTATACGCGGGAAATGTGGGATCTTTCCCACTTTAGTAAAAGAAATAGGGTGCTCAACCACTGGTGGTATACGTGGAGCGCAGGATTTGAAGCCCCAAACTCCATCCAAACAATTCAAGTTCCCAACCGTTGCGCCCCAATCGCTTAACAAAGTTATAAAAGTGGCATTTTTATTTAAAATAGAGTCACAATTTGATTGTCTTAGAAGGATAACAAGAAGTTTTTATTCAATTCCATTTTTAGGGTCTTTGAGGCCGGATGGAAACTTGATGTCTTCTAGACTTTTATTAGGAATTCGATCAGATTCAGTGATGTGATTCTTTCCCATTTTTAGTTCATTTGACCTTTTTGGAAGAAAATGTTAGGGGTTTTATGGAGAATTTGAGAGGAGTAGTAGAGATAATGAACTCGATGCTACGAACTTGTGTAGATTCTTCTCCGAATGGTTTCAGATGTTCTTAAAGTTTAGTTTCAGGTACTATTTTTAGGTTCATCTATTTTATGTTGTATTTACATAATTTAATTATTATTAACATAGTTAGAGAGATATATTGATCAATTTATCCTATATATACATATGTAATCATATATTGTATCAAGCTAAGCAGCTATGGAAGTAAAATTGTAGTTTACAAGAATGATCCGTGGCCTCTACTGATTTGAATTATTGCTCTAATGGGTTTCTATGCGGTTTACGGTTGATTTGCATACCCAGCATTAGGGTGTTTTTTAATACCCACAAGGTGGAGAAAGTTGCATGTACTTGGATTTTTTTGGGAACAAAAACTTGATCTTGAGATCAATGAATTCCACACTCAATGAAATACTATTTCAGTTTTTTAAATATCCATAGTGATGTAAATTGTAAAAGAAAGTTTTATATTGGTTTTTAATGGAAATGGTTCATTATTCGAACCCGGGAGGTGTAGTCCCAAATGGGATGAACTCCGTTATCAACTTCTGTGTCTTTCATTTTTAGTTTTTTCATTATTCAGTTAAATGCAATTGCAAATGGATTTGAATGCATCAGTTAACAAACTTGCGAAGATTTACAAAAGGACATGTGAAAGAGTTAAGCAGGAATGAATTCTTCAGAGGTTTCTAAGTGAGATTTTTTTACATTCCTAGATCAATAAAAAGAATCCAAGTTTTTATTCAATACTAAAGGAAAGTTGAGAATCCGCTTCCAATTCTCTTTTTTGTGAACTTTAGTATCCGTTGTGTAAAACTATTTAACTCGGTTTATGGATCAATTTTAGTATCAGAGCAAAGTTCATTTTTAGGTATTTGCTTCAGTTATTGATCTACTTCTTTTGGAATTTTATATCAGATATTATTATGTGTTCTTTTATTTGATTGTTTGTGTAGGGAACTAGTGCAAAGGATTCTTGGAAGACATTCCAACTCCATTTGAAGGAAGAAACGCTTCTAACAAACTAAGAGTTTGTAACACTAGTCCTGTAAGATCAATCCGGTTGAGGAACAAGCATAATGACACTTGGTAAGATATTTTTAGATAACTAATCATAATATGGAAATTCTATTTCCTTCCCGATTATAAGTGAATGAAAAGATTCCATTATGATACATGGAAATGGTAATAGGGTTATTTGGATTTATTAAGTTGCATTTTTAAGACATTGAGATTTATATTGGTTTTCCAGTTGATTTGTGTTCTGACTTGTAAGTATTATGTGAAGCAAGCGAGGATGAGTTTTTAGAATCTCCAACAAAGTGCCAACCTTTCTCAAATCAGTATGCATACTTCACAATTCTTAAAGAAGGTAATAATTGTTTTTCAAGATAACTATATGAAACGGGTTATGGATTTGATTCCTTCATGTGTGTTGCACTAAAAGTAAAAAAATGTACCTTGATATGGAATTGTTTATAAACCTTTTTGGAATTTATGGTTCAATTGTATAACCAAATAAGAGGAAGAAGTCCTTGTATTGATAATGGTTAATGAATCGGTTTAAATAATTGAAAAATAATGGGCCATCTAACTCTTTTTGAGATAGAGTTTCATAAATGTATCCTTCCTAAAATTATGAAAAGTACATTGTGTATTGATTCGAGTAAACATTTTTGGGGGTATTGAGTAATGTAGTTATTGTGAAGTTAACCCTTACTCACAGTTCATAGTTTCTCAAAGGAAGGTAAAACTATTCGACTCTTCTAGATTTTTAATGGCTTTTTAAAAATAGTGTATTGATTTAAAATAACTATACGGGATGACCTTTGTATGGCTAATCCATAACGGAATATACCTTCTTGAGATTGTTCAACTTTAAAAGAGGTTTTTATCACTAAGTTAGTTAAATAAAGGGTGATGATATAACTTTTGATTCATGTTATTGAAACCATGCAAAAGTACATATGTTGCTAAAATGGTGTAATGAATAGTTTTGATAGGCATTACTATGATATGAATAGTATACTTGGATTTCATTTAGACACTTAATCGACAATTTTTGGAGTATGGGATCCAGGAACAAATTGACATGTTTAGTTTTGTGGATGGATATTTTTATCTCCTATTTTGCAGTTTTCTATTTTAAGATATTTTTGGAAAACTAACTCAGATGGATAAGCAGGGGGATATGAGATAGAGAGTAGTCATTAGTGAGGACACCTCAAGACAGTTTAAAATTCTTGGTATACTCCTCATATTTATGATATTTGGTTACGATTACTTACATGTTGTAAGTTGTAAAGGGACTCTTATTTTATTAGTGAAAAGCTCTAAGTTGATATTAGGGTTTGACAGGATGTAGTGAAATAATTTTGATAATTAGTTGTAGGAATAAAACGGTGAATGATGATTACGGGATGGATTTATCATCTATTTTTCCCTTAGATTATCCTTTCATATATATATATATATATATATATATATATATATATATATATATATATATATATAGTTGACTATACTTTTGATTCCGTAGTAATGTTGAAAGGAATTGCTAATAGATTGTTGAATACAATTTTGAGCTACCTACAATGGGAAAACTTAGAGGCAAGCTTAACACACTTAGTTTTATTCTCATTGTTTTTTTAATATTGGTAAATAGTTTTTTGAAAGGGACTATACCCTTGTGTACAAAAGGAGGCCTAAAAGCCAGAATAAGAGAGAGGAGCAGAGAAGCTGTATCAAAGCACAAAAGTTACAGCAAAGAACACCGAAGCCAAGAAACAGCCACACAAACGAGACTTAATAGCAAAACAACGGCAACAAAACAGCAAGCCTACAGCCAAGAAGCGCAGTAGAAAACAGACTACTTCTTGGCCGCTTGATCAATACTCATCTTTACTTTTTCCAAGCATGGTACATACCCGGGCGTGGTCATATGAGCAAAGATCCGTCTTATCGAGCTCCTCTCTGGTTCTTTTACTCTCTTTCTCATTGCCCCAAAGAGTCATCGGGACACCGCTGAGTTCGAAACACTTCTTCGCATGTCCTTCGATGAATTCCTCTATGGCCCCGAATGCTGCAATATTATACTCATGCCTAGTCTTCGTTTTCCCAAGTCGGGAGTCAGGGAGGTCGGTTTTTGTATATTTCATCAAGTGGCTATTCCAATGCTCCCTTCTCCTCAATGCTTTTTTTGCCTTTTTGCTTAGCAAGATTTTTTACCTCATCCTTCAGCAATTTAAGCTCAGCCTCTAAGGCCTCCAATCTTCTAGAAGGGTTATCCGTTGGTGCCGCCTGGGGACTGGCACTACTAATGTTCAGCAGATCACGAGCAATGTCATCCAAAGGTTCATCCCCCTCAGCAGTAGACTCAAGGTTGAGTCTCCTAGAAGCCCTGGTGACACGTTTAGAAGTAGAGACAGTGTGGGTGGCAGGGGCAGCAGCAGGAGGAAAAGAAGGAGAAGCATGAGCAGCCTGCATGGGGGCATCAGCACCGGAGGCGGGGGCAGCAGCAGGGACAGCAGGGGAGACAGGACTGGCAGCAACAGAGCCCAAAGCCAGGCCGGGAGAGGAAGGGAGACCGGGGAATTTAATAAGGCAGTGCTTGTGAATAAGCAGAATAAGCCCTTGGTGAAGGGGAACCGCCCGGGTATGCTTCTGGAACTCCAAAATGGAGCGCTCAAGAGAGTTTAACAGATAGTGGGGAAAGCAAACCAACCTACTCCTACGAAAGTGATTCAAAAAGACAAGGTGCTTGGCAGGGGACGGTAGAATAAACCCGCTTCCAAGGATATGTAGCGAATCATCATGCGGGTGACTTCATCATACGGAGAAGGAATTGAATTAACAAGCAGACCCGTGGTGTTGAAAATAAGCTTCTCCTCCTCCTCCACAAATCTTCTCTCTTCAGCCTCTTTGATAACCCTCTTGTTGAAGAAGCGGTATCCTTCCAAGCTGAGGCCAGTCGCTTCGGCTATGAGTTCGTCATTAATAAGAATCTTCTGCCCTCCATAGTCGACCATCCTCTCATTCCAATCCTTGGCAAAGCGAACAGAGATGTTTTGATCATGCCCTTGCACTCTCTCCACAAAGTTGGTGAATCCGCCAATACTAAGAATGTTCCAGAGCTCAGTGTTATCTTTCCAGTCAGGGTCTGCACACGGCTCAATCTGGCAGGGAGGCCCTCCCATCTTCACAAGGATGTGCTGGTTACAACAATTTTCAAAATACCTTTGGGCGTTGAGAGTGATTCGTTTCTCGCCGTTGCGGGTCGCATAAAAATGGGAACTGTAGCCGTTGGTCCTCCCACGAACGGCTGTAGGATTGCCGATCTGAGTCTGCGTGAAGTCGCGCGTGGAAACCCTTATCCTGTCAGCTTTCACCTTGTAGTTATCTTCGGTTTTCGCGGAGCTTGGCAACCGAATATCAACAGCTATTGTACTTCCCGCGTGCGCTGTTTTTAAATTTAGACGGCTCCACTTGAAGTTCCTAAACAAAATCTTGCCATCATTTGGAGTAGATATCATATGCCACGCCAAATAAACTAAAACAGCACCTGTGGAAGAATTTATGGATTTCCTCCAAAGATTAAAGCATATCTTTAGAGATTGTTTGCGTGTGAAGGTCCGCATGTATGCTGTTGTGAAGCTGATTAGGGATACTATCATTATCCCAAATAGTGAAATTTATATTAATGCCATAATTGGCCATTGCATCGGCCAGCTTGTTACCTTCCCTGTAAGTATGTATGATTCTGATGCTGTTGAAGGTATGACTGATGCTTATGGACTCAGAGATAAAATCTTTGATATTCCAGCTAGGAGAAGAGGACTGATTAAGCAGATTAATAATATTAAGGGAGTCCCCTTCAACAATGAGGTTCTGGATATTTTGGGTCCGAGCAACTCTCAAACCCCAGAGAACAGATAAAGCTTCTGCAAAATGATTGGTTTGGATTCCCATTTTTCCAGCATATGCAACAATCAAATTACCTTTATGGTCCCGTATTGCTCCTCCTCCAGCAGCTGTTCCAGGGTTCCCCTTAGAGGCACCATCAAAGTTCAGCTTGAACCAACGATTCATTGGGGATGCCATTTGACCAAAGATCTATCCACACTATTCCCGGGGTTGCTCCAATATCCGATCTGCCAATTTGATAAGATGTGCTTTTCATTTTCAGGGTAACAATTGTTCTTAGGAGGTTTAAATCTGGCCATGTCCTCTTTGATGCCTTGGGAGATCTTGCCAGTAGTGAGTTTAAAATTCTGCTTCTTATTTCTAAAAACTATATTATTTCTATCCTTCCAGATCCTCCAAATTAAATGCGGGATGGCTAATTTCCAGATTCTTCTGATAGCACAATGTCTGAATGGTGGGTTCCATTGGTTCCACAGCTGAGTAAGATCCTCCGGCATCACCCAGAGAGCTTCAAATTTGGAAAGGACAAAGTTCCAAACTCTAAAGGCATAATCACAGTGTATGAACAGATGTCTAATGTCTTCATAGTTATTCCTACAAAGGTGGCACCAATTGGGAATGATAAAACCTCTTTTCATCAAATTGTCAGTGGTGAGAATTTTGCCTCTGATGGCCAGCCAAAGAAAAAAATTTATTTTGGGGGTTAACTCAGGCATCCAGATCAAGTTCCAGTTAAAGTCTGATTGGTTACTGTGGAAAAGACTGGTATAACCAGATTTGACTGAGTATTTACCCTCGTGTGAATTGCTCCAGATCAGCTCATCCTTGGAATCCAGCTGACACAAAGGGAAGAGATCCAAAAGGTCTTGGAGGGAGGAAATAGTCTGTTTCAGTTCAATACTCTCCATAGTAAGTCTTTTCCAATTCTTGTTGGTGCCATTTCCATCAATGTAGTCCTTAACTTTAGTTCCATATTTTCTTATAAGACTGTCCTTAGCAGTCCCAAATCTCTCCAAGAGATTATCATTGGACCAGTTATCCTCCCAGAAGTTAATGTCGCTGCCATCCCCAATTTTCCATTTGCTTCCCTTCTTAATGAAGTTTCTACTCTTAACCAGATTATTCCAAAAAATGGAACCATTGGGGAGCTGCTCATCATGCAGATAGGAGTAAGCAAAACTTATCGATTCAAGTATTTTGTTTTAATGACATCAATCCAGGGTTGTTTCTCAGAAAGCAATCTCCAGCCCATCTTAGCAATGAGTGCCTCATTCATTTTCTCAATATTTTTTATTCCCAGCCCTCCCCTAGATTTAGGGGTGCAGACTTTATCCCAGGCCACAAGGTGAAATCTGAACTTTTCTTCCATGCCTTGCCATAAAATTTTTTTCTGAATCCTTTCAATTTTTCTCGAAGGAGGAAGGAATTTTGAATAGTGACATGATATATATGGGCAAACTTTGGAGTGTGCTTTTAATGAGAAGGCACTTACCAGCACTAGAGAGAGTGGTCCCTTTCCAACCAGCCATTTTTTTCTGAAATCTCGTCAATAAATCATCCCACACCGTGTGAGAGACTTTCTTCGTGCCAAGAGGGAGGCCTAAGTACGTTGCTGGAAGAGTACCAATTTTACAGCCCAGAATTTTAGCAATCTTGAGTTGTCTTTCCTCAGGGGTGTTAAAGAAAAAAAGGATGCTTTTGTCGTAATTGATCTCTTGCCCGGAAGCAGATTCATAAAGCTGCAGAAGAGCCTTGATAGCTTTAGCTTCAACCACTGAGGCCAGAAGAAGAAGGATAGTGTCGTCTGCAAACTGTTGATGAGAGACAGCTTGGCTGAGAGAAGTGGGTTTAGAACCCTTTAAAAGGCCGTCTTCCACCGCTCTGCTAATTGTTCTACTAAGGCTGTCAGCCAGAAGGATGAAGAGAAGGGGGGAGATGGGGTCTCCCTGCCTTAGACCTCTGCTGCTGGTGAAGAATCCCACAGGCTCTCCATTAACAACCACAGAGAACCTGGCTGTAGATATACATGATTTAACAATTTTTCTAAACTTTTCTGTGAACCCAAATTTAGATAGAATCCTGTCAAGGAAGACCCAAGAAACTTTGTCAAAGGCTTTATTCATGTCGAGCTTAAGGATCATGTTAGCCTTTTTGTTATTTTCCATAGAATGCATAGTTTCGTGTACCATAATCACACCGTCTTGTATTATCCTGCCTTTAATGAAGCCACTCTGCTGCTTTGAGATGAGATCCTTCATTATGAGCTGCAGCCTAGAAGCAATAATTTTGGTGAAGATTCGAAAAATAGCATTAACCAGACTGATGGGTCTGAAATCCTTGAAATCTTTTGCATTCATTTTCTTAGGTGCCAGCACAATGTGTGTGTTATTGAGCTCTTTTAGAAGATTTCCCGATCTAAAAAATTCATTAACCGCTTTGAGAAGATCCTCCGAGCATATTTCCCAGAATTTCTGGAAAAAATTAATGGAGAATCCATCCGGTCCAGAGCCTTATCCCCTCAAGAGAAAAAACAGCCTTTTTAGCTCATCAAGCGCGACCGCTTTAGTGATATCTCGAATTTCTGGTCTTCAATATCATCTCGGGGTATTGCCTCTAGCATGAAGGAAATAGCTTCAGATTGCGACATTACTCTCTCTAAGAAGATTTTTGTAGAATTCAAGTGCTTGCTTCTTAATGCTGTTTGGATTTTTAGTAATACTTCCGTTGCTTTTAGAAACCTCTAAAATCCTATTACTGGCCCTGTGCTTTAGAGTGGTCATGTGAAAGAACTTTGTATTCCTGTCCCCCTCTTTAAGCCAGATAGCTCTTGATTTAAGGCGCCAAAAGGATTCTTCTCTACTGCATATCGTGTGTAACTCAGAAAGAATTCTCTTTTCATTTACTTCATCTTCAACTGACCTCCCCATAGTATCCATTTTTAACTCAAGATCCTGAAGCTTCTGTTTTAATTCTTTCTTTTTTCCGAAGATGTTTCCAAAAACATTTTTGTTCCAAAGTTTGACTTGCTTTTTGACATTTTTGAGTTTTTGGACCAATCTGTACTGGGCAGTGCCTTCCCCATTCCAATCCCACCATTCCTTTATTCTATCATAGATATCAACGTGCTCCATCCACATTTTTTCAAATTTGAATGAGCTTCTTGCAGGTTTGGTCCAATTTAGAAAGCTTAAAGCAATCGGATTATGATCCGATCCAATTCTGGGCAGGGAAGAGAGGTAAAAGTCTTGGCTAAGAATCCAGTTTGCCGAGATAAGAGCCCTGTCCAGTCTCACCTGAATGAGCCCCTTTCCCACCCTTCTATTGTTCCAAGTATACTTATTACCATGCAGATCCACATCAATGAGGTTTTGTTCGGATAAAATCGGGCAAGATCCTCCATACCATTAGAGAAGGTGGGGTTCCCCAAACTTTTCGCCTGGGTTTAGAGGGGTGTTGAAAGGTTTTATTCTCATTGTTAATGGTATTGCAAGCTCTATTTTTTTATATATCTCTTACTAAGTTTTTGAGTTCCTCATAAAATGTGGTAATAAATTTAACTCATAGTTTAACTTGGAGATTATCTATTTCATTGAAGTGACTGTAGATAAAGTCGAGGAATAGGTCATCATAATCGGATTACTCTCACAGTTATGGTTATGGAAAACTTCATTTATGAACTTCATTTGTGGACTTTGATAGCAGGGTACACATGATTACTTTTGGGCATGATCAACATGTCTTGCAGCTAAGTTTAAGTGTTTTCATTTATAAGATGGACAAATGTGGATGCAATTGTATAAGGCAATATAACTGTTACTTGATACTTGATTATACGTTTAACTTTATATTAGGAAATTATTGTACATGCTTTTCAAAGACCCACAATAGGACACGTTGGTTTATACAAGTATACATTTTGTTGCAGTTATTTATAAAGGCCTATAATGCATTATGGACACATATGATTTTAACTTTATGGTTGCAACACCTTGTTTTTCATTGGAAAATATTGATAAAACAAGGAGAACACCTTAACCACTATACAATGCAGAGGTTAAGATAATCTTTCATCTTAGTGACTATTTTTGGGTAACAAGTCATTTTTAGAAGATTGGGATATGCAAAGTTGGTATTTAATCTTTGAATTTAGTATATAATTTCAATGAGACGATTGATTTCTTGTAGGGAATTTTTATATCTCGTCTTATTTTACTGATAGAATTGGTGTTTTGTGAAATGGAGTTTTTACATTAGTTGATAGAATTTACTTCATAACACCTTGATATGATTTTTTCTCCGTATATATTGGATTAGTGCAGGAAAATTGTGATGGTAGAAAGTGAGTTCACGAAGACCTTTTTTTGGGATTGATATACCTTTTGGAGGCCAAAAGGAATTTGTGGGGAGGTATGATCTTGAGATCATTTTGAAAAGTTTCTTGATCTTATTAAACCATGGCACTACAATATATCCTTCGAGATCTTTCCAATGACTATAAGAACATGGAAAATGGAGTCTCGTATGCACATTTGGTGGCTAGTCAAAGTTGGGTCAACAGGATGGTCAACCCTAGTCAACACAGTGGACCAATCATATTACGACACATGGAAAAAAGATACGTTGGAAAAATTGAAGTTTGGTTTATCCACTGGTCTTTGACAACGAAAAATTATAGTGTGCGGGAACAAGAGGCTCAACTTTTGTAACAAAAGGGATCCCGACTACCATGAGGACTATGATATTATCACCGACGTGTTAGGTCCTCAAGCGAGCATGTGGCTTGCCTCCACGAATCGAATTCTTCGATTAGCCTATCATGATCGACAAGTGGTTTATATTTTCCAAGTCACCTTATATCTTTTCCATATTTAATTATATTATTTTCCACATCATATTTACATGATCAAATTTCATATTAACCTTATAACTATGTCATACAATTGCCAATGTAATTCAAGATATCCAAGCCAACTTGGATCGAGCTATTTTCCTCATTGCTCAATATTTATCCATGGTTGGCGAGTCAACATTATCTACCAATGAATACATATTACTTTCTAGAAACTCGGTGAAACAAATTTCGGTGGTCAAACAACAACAAATTCCCAACTCTGCAAATATTAGCATGGTGGGGAAGCTAACCCACGAGAGGATCCAACATGCTCAGGCTACAACTAGCTCCCATTCAACATGGTAATGCAAAAGAGGTCCTTTGATTGACTTAAAATCCAAACCGCTCCTTTAAAAATTACCCCCACTCCTTATACGTGGGAAATGTGGGATCTTTCCCACTCGATAAAAGAAATAGAGTGCTCAACCATCGGCGGTATAGATGGAGGAAGGATTTGAACCCTCAACCTCCATCCAAACAATTCAAGTTCCCTACCCTTGTGCCACAGTCACTTGACAGGTTATAAAAGTGGCATTATTTTATTTAAAATAGAGTCACAATTTGATTGTCTTAGAAGGATAATAGGAATTTTGATTCAAGGCCATTTTTAGGGTCTTGGAGGCCGATGGAGACTTGATGTCTTCTAGAATTTTGTCAAGAATCCAGATCAGATTCCAGTGATGTGATTCTTTTCCCATTTTCAGTTCATTTGACCTTTTTTTGGAAGTAAAATGTTAGGGGTTTTATGGAGAACTTGAGAGAAGGAGAGGAGAGAGAAGGAGAGGAGAGATATTGAAATGATGCTACGAACTTGTGCAGACACTTCTTTGAATGGTTTCAAAGGTTCTTAAAGTTCGATTTCGTAATATTTTCTAGTTCATCTATTTTATGTTGTATTTACATAATTTAATTATTATTGTAACATAGTTAGAGAGATATATTGATCAATTTATCCTGTATGTACATATGTAATCTTCTATTGTATGAAGCTAAGAAACTATGAAAGTAAAATTGTAGTTTAAAAGAATGATCCAGGGCCTCTACAGATTTGAATTATTACTCTAATGGGTTTCTATACAGTTTACAGTTGATTTGCATACCCATATCATGGAGTTTTTGAATACCCACAAGGTGGAGAAAGTTGCATGTACTTGGAGTTTTTAGGAACATAAACTTGATCTTGAGATCAATTCATTCCACACTCAGTGAAGTACTATTTTAGTTTTTTTAATATCCATAGTGATGTAAATTGTAAAATAAAGTTTTATATTGGTTTTTAATGGAAATGGTTCATTATTCGAACTCTGTAGATGTAGTCCTAAATTGGATGAACTTCGTTATCAACTTTTGTGTCTTTCATTTTCAGTTTGTTCATTTTTTAGTTAAATGCAATTGCAAATAGATTTGAATGAATCAGTTAACAAACTTGTGAAGATTTACAAAACAACACATGAAAGATTTAAGCATGAATGAATTCATCAGAGGTTTCTAAGTGATATTTTTTACATTCCTAGAACAGTAAAAAGAATCCAAGTTTTTATTCAATACTAAAGGAAAGTTGAGAACCCGCTTCCAATTCTTTGTTTTTAAAGGAATTGAGAACTTCAAGATTCGTTGTGTAAAAAATTTAACCTATTTTATGGATCAATCAAGAAGATAATGGTTAAGAATCCATAAACTAAAACCAATAAATCTCTTCTTAGGATGTTCTTTTGTTAGTTCAATCAGAAATTGAAAGTGTATCGTAAAACTATCTTCAAATGTTAAATGGGAACTTGAACATGATTCAAGACTCCTTTCCAACCCATGATACAAATGAAGACTCTAAAGAAGAGGGTCAATCATCAAACACCATTGAGCTTGATTCTATCCTTCTAATTCTAGATCCTATGTCCGACATCCTTTCTTAGAAAACCAACCCTTTCTAATTTTAGATTAAACTTCAATAGGATCTAATAAGAGTGTCATGAGGAGTAGTTACTCTACTCTTTGGTCTGATCCAATCCCCTTGCATATATCATTGTTTGGGGATTCACATTTTCCTATTCTTCACTGGGAACACATTAGGGATGTAGTTAGATGTTGTTATTATAAGTTGTGTTGCATTGTTACTATATGTTGACTTGCAGTAGGTAATATTGTTATCATTTTTTTTTGTATGTGTGCGGCTTGTTTTGCATTCTCGTACATGTTTGACTAATTACATGAGGCAAGATAACTAGGCTCATTGTTAGCTTTGTTGTATTCATTTTTATTTTTGAATTTGGTTTGTTTCCATGTTTGTTTTGGACCAATTTATGGTATCATGTTACTAACTAGGCTCATTGTTAGATTTGTTGTATTATGTTTACTTTGCATATCAGGTTTATGTTTCATTTCTTGTTTTTGTGTTGATTAACTATTTGTATCTTTTTATCAATCGTTTGTATTCAATTGTTATCTTAGCTCATTTTACCTTGACTTTTGGTATTTTTTCAACTTTTGTCTTCATTTTTGGACCTATTACAGGTATTTTGTAACCATCTTGACTTATTTATAATCAAGGTGTCTATCAATTACTATATGTATAGGAAATCTTGTCATTGTTTTACAATCTCTTTTATGTGTGTTTTTAATCATGGTGTTAATTCTAAATGTGTATCGACACAATCATCATAAATCATGAATAAAGAAAAATATATGAACATAAGCTACAAACATGTAAGCTAAGCCACAAGTGCACTTATATCCAATCCAATCCAATCAGGATCCCTATACATTGAATATTCACTTTATTCAATTATATGAAAATCATACACAATTGATTAAATTCCTTTATACGTTGAACATTCACTTTGTTCATGTGTTAAATACACCTTACATATAATCCTTGATACATTGAAAATTCACTTTTTTCATGTATTCATCAAATACAACTTTCATACATTAAACATTCACCTTGTTCATGTATCAATCGATCCAAAATTTTATACATTGAACATTCACTTTGTTCACGTATTAATCAAATCCAAAGCACATCAAGAGTCTTATCATTTGGGTATTCACTTTATCCAAAGTTAAGAAAATATTTCATCCAGTGATAATAGACTTTAAAATCAATCCCAAATCGATCAAACATCATAATATCCATCGATTTGATAAAAATTCAAAAAAATAAAAAACATCCAAATAATCACAAAATTCTAAAAACTTACAAAAACATCAAAAATCAACACAATTCAATGAAATCAAACTTTTAAATCCTACCCTAGTGGTTGTTCCAAATATCTTACGACTATCCAAACAAATCATCTTATCCCTTACATGTCAAGTATCCTTTCTTGGGGCAAGTCAAATCAATCATCTCCTTGCATATATTATTGCTTGGGGCAATGACCCCTTTCAATTTTAGATCATTTTTCAATGAGATCTAATAATATTGTCATAAGGAGTAGTTACTCGCTCTTTGTTTCGATCCAATCCCCTTGCATATATTATTGCTTGGGGAATTCAAATATGCTTGCTTATCACTATGGAACACATTAGGGCATAGTTAATTGTCTTTATTTCAAGTTGTGTTGCATTGTCGTTATTATTACGCCAAAGGCGTTACCCATATGGGAAAAGGCTCATGGACATTCATGGGACTGTGTCAAATTTGAAGGCCTAAATGGCATTTTTACTATTTAATAATTTTAATACTCACTACCTATTTCTAACACTTACTTTTTAATAATTTTGTTTTTAATAATTAACAATTTTAGCTTTTCTCTGTTAATAATTTTTTCTTGCATGTTTGTTATTTTGTATATTTCTTTTGACTCTATCTCTCTAAACCATAATTTTGTTATTTATTCATTGGTGCAAAGTCTTAGTTTCCTAACACATTTAATTTAAAATTATTTTTTTGAGAGATCATGTTGACCTCTAAAACTAGAAGTGTATCTTTAAATAACAATGACTGAGTTGCTTATTGATGGAGTCTAAAAAAATTAAATATTAATACTTAGTAAAATCAAGTTTAATAGAAAAAACCAACGGTGCAAGTCAGAGTCTTTTACGGTTCTAAATTTAATCAAATTAAAGAATGGCATCTCCTTTCAATATCATAAAACATCGACTGAGAAATCTATACAGTGGATATGGCTTTGGTATTTATAAGAAAGATAAGCACAAGCATGTGGCACATCAGAGCAACTACAGTTGTGAGGATTGTCAGATCCGGTGGCTCCAGGATTCATATCACACTCACAGGGAAATTCTGTGGATCGCGGAATGGGGGAAAAATCCTCTGTTTTAGTTACGGCTTTTGTAGATAGTGGTGGAGTGGTGATGGCCAAAGTTATCAGGGCGAAAGAAAAGGTTTTTCTTTGATCTGGGAAGCAATTCCTGGTGCCAATTCCTTAGAATTTCAGAGGTTTGTGTTATTTTTTTAGATTTTTCCAATGGCCCATTTCCTAGGCTTCTATTTGCTGAAACATTTATCAACAAGGGTTTTCAACACCCAATTATGATCAGATACATGAAACATCTGTATTTAATTTTTGAATAAGGAGTGTTAAATCTATGTGTAAGTTAGCTTCAATTTTCAGGCTTTTACATTATCAATTCCAAAGATTTTCCTTGTTGGTTAATCCACGCAAAATATACAAAGCTTTAACATCCATATTTCTCCTATCATTGACATTCATTGAGACTTGTTTTTTACTGGGATGATAGCATTGACAATCACAGTCAGAAACAAGTCTCTTAAGCAGTTGTTATTTGATGTGTTGTGAAGCTATTCATTTAGAATGGGATAAGCATTAGATACATTGCATTACGTTCCATAAATTTTTTGAACCCATAATGGTGCTTATTTTAAGATGTCTATTAGCAAGATCTTTGTTTAGTACAGTTCTCTATTTATTTTTTAATGTATTTCTCATTGTAACTATCCAATTACTGCTAAATTTACAACATTAACTTGGGTTTCAAAGCATGGTTGACGCCTCTGGATCTCAAATAAAGTGCTTGTATTATTATGCATGGAAAATGGCAGGTATGCAAGACCATTTAGGATGTGTCGCTCTCTGTGTTCTGCTTTGGGTTTTGAAGAGAGGTTAACCCGGTTGATGGGTTTGTTTGACATCCTGCCCAAAACATTTATATGGCATTCACCCATTCCTTATCTGTTTGGAGGACTGTGTGCCTTGTTTCTTTTAATTGTAGCTGCTCTATTTATTCTGGCCTTTTCCCACTTGAAGAAATCCACGAGGAATGTTGGCATTGTCAAAAATAGAGGAAAGCACAACAACACAAATTTGTCATGCTCTTCTTAGAAAATAGAGGAGAGCGCAGTGGTAATTATGACTGGGGTGAGAGGCATATTTCATAGCCACTCCAACAATGTTGGGAAATACATCTATTCAAATTCATGGAGATGCAATAGTGATGGCAGTTTGAAGAGATGGTGCATTACAACCTAATATATATGTCCAAGATTTTTCTAGGAAGGAGATGAGTTAATGTTGAATCTAATTTGTTTATTGTTTACTTTTGTGGTCGGACATTAAATTATGAGATTGTAGAGTTTTTATTTTGTTTTAGAGAGGGTGGTGTTATCAAATAAGAGCAAGTTTTAGATTTTGCATCTACGTATTTAGCTTCGATTTTAGAATTTTATTTTTATTTTTATTTTTTTGGTAGTTTTGGAGCTTACATTAAATGACTTTAATCTTTCAGTTTTTTTAAAATCTAATCAGTTATCAACACACTTGCAATTAGTAGATTATGAAAAACTTCTTAACATGTAATGGTAGCACATTAAAATTGTCTTTTCCTTTTCAACTTTATCCTTGGTGTGTTTGTAAATGTGCAAAAAGAAAAATATCATGTTTTCCCACTTGAAGAAAGTGTCATGTTCTCCATCATAAAAAAAGGAGTGTTATAGTTCAAGCAACGGTAGGCATTCAATTGTCAAAGGAAATTTAAATGAATTTGATAGTACATTCAAAAATACATTATTGATTCATATGTGACATCATAACATGAAAAAGGCAACAAGTGTATTTTTAGATTTTGAGGATAAGTGCATATAATGGCATGAGCAATTCTTTCAATTCGATCACAATAATTTGTTTTGGATTCTCTTTGAAGATGGTTATATGATGAAGAAAAATAATTTCAATCTATGTTCAATAATTCTCCACCTTTGTATGGAGTTTTTTTAATGCTTGTATGGTGCGAGAATATGTGAATGAAATCCTCCAATTTCTCTCTATGCAATCATCTCTTCTTGAAAGTTTATTTTGTAATGAGAGAAATGTATTCCAAAAATGTTAGGAAGGAAGTTAAAATATAGAACAATATAAGATTAATATGAAAAATATTCTTTATAGATGAAGATTGTGATTCAAAAACCGATGATTTCTTTGCTATTCAATTTCTTATCTCACCTTTAAGTGTAAATTGCACTCACACGCATAACGTGAACTCAAATACCAATTATTGTTCACACTTCATCTATTTCCTTGCACTTACTCGAGTTTGGTATTACAAAAGGTGGCTATAAATTGCTCCAAGAAATAAGTAGACCATGGCATGTTTTATGCACTACCGTAGACACATGACATGCTACAAATGTTAGTTCTGACTCAGGTTGAATGTAGTATTCAACATGAACCATTGCATGAATGGAAGGTATTTACACAACTTCTTCTAGGAAACAACACGGGTCTTGATAGTCTTGAAATGTTGGGGAAACGAGATTTCGACATACACAATAATTGGAACATACCTGATGTTCCACCTGATTTGCAGATAACTGGTTCATCATTCATCGAGAGAGAAAATTCAAACATAATTAACACCAACATATAGGCCACACCACCATCTTCCACACTACCTTTTTCTTCATAAAAACAACTAGCTCTTGATACCATACTACACCATTCAACAAAAAAATCCCTTCTACCTCCACTAAGATTGATAATTCAAGGAACAACTGGCACATGAAAATAATTTCTGATAAATAAAATACAGAATTCATTCACAACAACATCAACCACATCTCCCTCACCTCTCCTTCTACTCTCCCCTACCGGTGTTTCAACATTCAACATCTCCACATCCATAATCCAGGTAGGCCTCCGCATTGCAAATTTTTGGGTTGACATAGGCCTCATAAATGGTTCTACAGGAAAAATCACCGACAATGTCTATGACGCATCAATGCCATCACTAACATTACCTTTATTTATTTTTGTCAAATTTTTGATTGATACAATGACCCATGTTGGCATCCCTCCAACTCGTTATATATTCCCATACCCCCTATTTCGAGAGGGAATTGAAGACAAATCCTTATTTAAATGGTCTAGGGATTAACTATCCATAAGTCCCAAGGACTTACTTTGCATAGAGAAACTGTTGACATTGGAACCACTGAAAGCCAAGGTCTGACATTCACACCTTTCTC
Source organism: Taxus wallichiana var. yunnanensis (assembly GCA_018340775.1). NCBI lineage: Eukaryota > Viridiplantae > Streptophyta > Pinopsida > Cupressales > Taxaceae > Taxus > Taxus wallichiana. The sequence goes on from JADAXU010000136.1 coordinate 1,284,275, forward strand.
TAGAGTTCCCTCACTTGCAAATTTTTGGATTTCACCTCCTTTTTCATTCAAAAGATACTCAAAAATGGTGCACGTAACAACACTTGGAGCAAGAAGAAAGGAGGATTCAAGACTACTATCACTCATCCCATCATAAATACTACCCTCTACTTTGATAGCACCTCCACTACTACTTTACTCAACACTTCTTGTATCCAAAGTGGTAGTTTCATTCAAGGGGTATAAAATGTATTCATGTTTAGTGAAAATAAAATTTCCCACAAAAGGCTACCATTCATGATATAAAATATGTAAATGTACAAAGGTCTTCATGTATACATGTTTAGATCAAATGTCGTGATATAAGATTTGCAACTATACATGTACGAATTTGTAACAAATTTAAATGTACACATAGAACAAATCAATGTAATGTTTCATCTATATTCCTACACTACCACTATCAATCCCACCCGTTATCAACTATAAAAAAAGGTTTTTCAAAAAAAGACCAACCAAACAACTGATGCAACACTAGCATAATTTCCTGAAATAATTACAAACCACATCAAATATAAAAGTAATTAACTATCCAAAAATACCTAAAATGTATTCATGTTTAGTGCGAAAAAATGGCCACAAAAGGCTACCACTCATGATATAAAATCTACACATGTACGAAAGTCTTCATGTAACATGTTTAGTACAAATAAAATTGACAACAAAGCGCTACCACTCATGATATGAGATTTACAAATGTATATGTATGAATTTGTAACAAGTTTGAAATGTAGAGATGAAACCTTTAAATGAAGTGGTTCATCTATATTCCTACACTTAACAAATTCAATCACACCCATTATCAACATCAACTACACAAGTAATAACTATCCCTCTAAATCAAATAACATATACCATTTGGCGTTCACATTGCATTGTACACATGCGATTGCTAGTTTCTAGACCAATTGCAAGTATTTCATTATCATCTTGGCTCATTTATAGCCATGATGCATACTTTTACTGTGTATATTGGGTTTGTTCTTTCCTTTTTTATCTTTTGTTTTTCTTTGGATCAATTACCAGTATTATGTTCCCATCTTGGTTCATTTATAGCCATGGTGTATACATCTACTGTGTATATTGGGTTTGTTTTACTTTTTATATTTTTCTTGTTGTGTGTGTGTTTTTTATGCACATAATGGGTTAAACATCATGATTCTTTAATAATCATGGTGACAAATCTATTGTGCAACAACAAAATAAGGTTGCTCTAAATTTCACTATTTAAATGAATCTCATGCTACGAGAAAAATCCCTCCTATTATCCTTATACTCCCTTCCTCCTTCTACTCCTTATCTTCTTCCTATCAAATGGCTTTCCAAAACTTTCTTTCATCACTTATCCACTTGAGGGGGCATCTCCTTAGCATCCACACTTTTTGGGGCATCCAAATGCTTCATCAAGGCATATCGAGAAAATCCACCATGTTTCCTTGTCATCCGTTCACTAGTCTACATATGCCTACTATCTTTAAAAGATATTACTTCGTAATAAAAATTTAAAGAGGGGAAAATGTAGACACCCTAAAATACATACTTATTTATAGTCTATCCTTGGATATCTATATCCTTTGCATAATATGTTAATTCACATACCCTTTAGAATTAATTAAATTTATTCTTTCATGTTTTAATAATTCACCTTCATCCTTTATAATTAAATAAATTAATTCTTTCATGCTTATTCCATCCTTTTAGAATTAATTATTCTATCATACTCCAACATCCCTTAGCTAATCGAATTAAATATTTATATAATTAAATAGTCAATTAACCACTCACATCCCTTATCTTATTTAATTTGTTATTTAAATAGAAATAAATCTATTTATCTACTCACACGCCACTTCACTATCCTAGTCGCTCAAGTCAAACTACATCACTCCACTCCACTTATAGAATCCTACAAAGGTGGAAGAATAAAAAATTCATGTACAACCACCTTTGAATAAATTCAAGAAATATTTTTGCTTCGAAAAGTCAGAATCGCACATATCAAATCCAATGGCTATTTAAGGAAATTGCAATTATGAACCTGTAACCCCCTAAAACCTTTGATCCATGATTCAAGGCCTCTCCTAAAACTATAAATAACATTCCATATCCTTCACAAACAATCCTTGAAAGTTGTGAGAAATTGTAGCAAACCTCTTCTCCTTTTTCATTTCAACTCTACGTCAAAAGGTTTTCCATGTGATTCACCAAATTTATCGTAGCATTATCTTTTCATTTGGAGACATAAATCGGAGAATTAAAAAAAAAAAACCATTTTGAGTTTCTATAGGTGTAATACTTCATCTAATCTCATCCAAGGTTATAAGAAGATCTTGGAAAAATGTTTGAACCACTTATTATCAAGCTCATCTTTTTTTTTTTCTCGAGTTTTTTCATGTATAATGTATGTTTGTTTTGTTTTTCCTCGTTCGTGTCATTACTTGTATTAATTGGTGAAGGAACGAATCTATTACCCAATTTTCGAGGCATTGGTCTAGTTTCCCATGAGAAAAATGATGTCATTACCCCTTACAATATACTTTTAATAATTTAGAGCCAATTGTTTTCATGCTAAATGTCTAGCATGAAAAATTGAAAAATTTAGCCATGATAACCATGCCCCCACTTGAAAATTCCTCTTCTGGTCACTGTATACCCTTCCTCTAACCATCCTTCCCATAATGTCATCCTCATTCATGCTAGGAGGAATGTGCTAACAATATTTTGAAGTGTGTTTCATGTTCATAGATGCATGCCTAAGGTGATTGAAGATACGATATCCAAGCTGAATAACTATTCTTGGAGGCCTAGAAGGGGCTTTTTTTGCCATTTTGCAATTGGTGAATACCCTCCAAAGGGTGGTTGCAAGGGCACAACTCATATGGAATTTATGAAATGGATTTTTTAATGCATTCAGTATAGCTTGGTTATAGTTTGTAAATTTAAGTGGTGTCAGGAATCAAACTAGAAAAAAATGTTATTTTGGGTGTAGGAAATGCCATACTCCGACGGAGAAAGATGAAAATTCTAGATGATTCTAGGAGTTCCAAAAGGATATGGGAGATAAAAAATATAATGGAAATCTCTTGGAATCCTCCACATAATGGAAACATCACTTTTCTTCCAATACTTCAAATTTTTCCATCTTAATCCAAGACTACACTACAACTACCCCTTCGAGCCAAAAGAGAAATAGGCCCTAAAAATAACTTTATAGGTATAATTTTCAACTAAAATCGGCTAGATGATACCAAATTATTATTTTGAGTCAAAATAATATAATGTTTTACCACAAAAAACCATTCCATGCTCCTGGGTTAAAAAGCACTCCCCCTGTTCCAAAATGGAGTTGGCAAATGATATCAACATATCAAAAAGGTATGAGCGCACTTTGGAGGATGCCTTATCCCCTTGGACTATCCCCATTGTGAAAAGGTAATATGAGGGTGTTGTCGTGGAATTTTTAAACAATAAAAAATTACGTAAATTTCTAAATTTTTAAAAATTCCCTTCGTCGTAGTTCCCGCAAAGTCTTATTGCATAATCTTGCGTCGAATTGTTCTCGTTCATTCAATCATTCTACATCCATGTCAAGTCGGTCATTCCCCGGTCACCATTTGGTCAAGTTGTTGAAGACATTAATCTATTTTTAATTATTTATCACAATGTTTATTGTATTTATAATTAAAATCGATTAATTATTTTTAGCAATTATTAATCTAATAATTAAAGTTTAATTATTAAATTTACGTGCAAGTGAAGTGGGAAAGTGGGAATTCTCATCCAAGTTGCCTTCTTCATTCTTCCACTGCTTCTCCACTTTCCCGCATGCAAACTTCCACAAGGATTTTTGCATTGGCTTTTCCCCAATTTATTTCCCCGTGGATTTTCCCCACTTCTTCCCACATTAATTTCCCCATCATCCTCCGTAATTAACTCCCACACTCCTTTTTTAATTCACATTCTCCTACTTTGTCATTCCCCCACCTTGCTTCTTCTCCACTTTTCTCGGCTTCACTCTCGCATAACTACTTCTTCTTCCCGCATCACCCCAATAATCCATTCATTTCAATTAAATAATTCTTGTGCATGCAAGATCAAGAAGAACAATGAAGATATTAAAAAATTGTTTATGTATGAATAAGAGACGTGGAGGGAGGTAGCAGCCCACACACATCCAGAGAGAAGATAGAAATGCATGCAAAGGAGATCCACCACACAAAAATATGGTCAGAGCTCACGCATTGATCAAAATAAGAGACCGATGTTAGGGTCCACGTTTGCAAGAAAACCAGTCAATGCTGGAATAAGAGAAGGAGGCTTTACAAAGATAAACATACGCCAAGAAAGGAAAAATTAAAACATTTCCTTCTTCTTGAAAAATTCAATACTGCCAAAAAAACAAAAATTAGAATCATGTGAGATCCACGTTGCAGGTTTTGAAAGGAGGAGGATTTTCAACACATTTTGAGAGGAGAATATAAGTGATCCACGCAGCCATAGTCAAATAAAAAAACTTCCACAGATTCAACAAAGATCAATCTCATTCTTCTGTAGCTGCATTGAAGACATCTTGAGCTTAAATGTTATAGATGACATCTGCATCATCAAACAATGCAACACTCCCACACTCACAAATCCCACATACTAGTAAAAAGAGGAGCTCACGACCACTGTCCATGCATGAAAGGAAATTGACACCCATGCAGGCCAAAGGAAGGTAAAATATCCACGCAAGAGTGCAAGGAGATAGTCCTCCATGCATGCACAAGTTGGGCACAATTGTCAACAATTTCTACAGTCTAATCAAAGGGGAAAAACTTGTGATGACTGGGCCATATACAAGCCACTAACCATTCTCTTGTACAAGCAAACAAATGGAGATATAAGAGTTGTCCACACTACACAAGGAAAAGAATTATAGTCCATGCCAGTTGTTAAGGAAGGATAAAACAATCCAAATCGACCTCACATCCATTCAACTTGAAACTACTTCATTCGATGGTTTTTTTGTTTCATTGTATGGATAGCTATGATATCTTTATCAAGGATTTGCATCATGTATTTTTCTCGGGTTCGCAGTGTTGATTTCCATCTGTATCGCCATGGCTTTTATTGGAGCTCTTCATGATTTGGGTTTTCTTTTTCAAATTCTTATGGTATCCACCTTGGTAGTGTCAGCCATCTCATCCAATGTTTCACATTTATTCCCCAACATTCCATACATAGCTCGATGTGTTAGAAGCTCAGCTCGCCCTGCCAAAGTTTTTATAATTCGGCCATGCCATAGAAACAAAAGTCCAACTAGTGCAACGTGGGGGGGATATTTTAAAATGTCAAACATTTCTACAAAGTTTATTCATTGGAATATTCACATATCATTGATCTTATATTGATGTTCTTGCAAGTTGAGGAATACAAATTCCCTAAGGCTAGGATTGATGATAAATCCACTAAAACCAATTGATATCTCCTATGCACAATTTGTTTCAGAAAGCAAGGCAATACTTGAGTCATTGAGAAGAAGAGGTCACATAATGACTGACGGATTCAATAGTCTTCTTAATGTAGTTTGCAATTTCACAGAAGGAGCTATGTATTCATTCCCACAAATAAAATTGCCACCCAAGGTCATATCAGTTGCGAAGGAGGTCGGAAAGGTTCCAGATTTTACTATGTCAAATCGCTAGAGGCCAAAAGAGTTTCCACTGTGTTTGGTTCAGGATTTGGTTGAAAAGAAGGGAATTTCCACTTGATATTAACAATTTTACCAGCACAATAAAATGAAATTAATGAAGAAAATGATAGATGAGGAACGAAGGCTGCTGTAGGTTGTATCTGTCGAAGTAAGCAACTTTGGAACTATATATCTCGAAGTTGAGTTATTGTCGGGAAGAATGGTCTGGTTCATTGAATTCTTCCAATCTTCATGTACTCATTTCCAAATTTCAAGTGTACAACACTTTGTTTGATATTTTTCACGAACCCAAGAAAAACTCAGTTTGCTCGATTTTGCCGCGCGTACAATTTCAGCTTGGCGGAAGGCCTATTTTGAGAATCCGTATCTCGAGCCCAGATGATCGTCAAGAGAAACGGTTTAGTTCATTGAATTCTTCTCAACTTCATCTACTCTTTTTCCAAATTTTAAATACACAGCACCTCGTTTGATATTTTTCACGGAGTCAAATAAAATGCAGTTTGCATGATTTCGCTGCGCATACGCAGTTTTTAGTCTGTCAAGGTGACTCACTTTGAGAGTTGATATTTTGGACTCAGATGATCTTCAAGATAAATTAATTATTTCTTTCAATTATCCTCACCTTCATATGCTCCCTTGCCAAGTTTTAGATGCTCAGGGTGATGTTTGGTATTTTTACCAGGCTAAAACCAAACAAATTTTCACAGTTTTACACTTGCATTTTCCTAGCAGTCTCAAAAGAGTCAACTTTGAACCTTAATATTTAACTAAAGAATTTTATTGGGAAAAAATTCTCTGAGACACAAATTTTGGTACCTTAATAAACTCCCTCATCTAGTGATAACTTCTCAGAACGAGATTTGCTATTTTTTCCCACAGGGTAGTTTTACAGGGGATTTGTGTAGTTTTGTAAGATGGAAGTAATAGCCTGAAATCATGCTTCTGTCACAATCATGTCATCTTCAAACAAAATGATGTTGCGGTATGGATTCCAAGGAATTCTACTCACCTTGACACTCTATTCAGAGTATGAGAACATCGCCGATACTAACTTGGGACATGTCAACATACGTCGATTCTGTGATTGCATATCAACCGAAGGCGAGTCACAATTTTTCCAACACTTGTTTTGAATTGGTAATCACTTGCATCAATGAACCACAACACCTACACAATATGGCGATTCAACTCCAACGGCTCTGAAGTGGAAACAACCTCTAACTTCCTCATTATGCGGTATAAGTCGTAGTTATTGGCATTGGTCTCTTCGTAGTCAAAAGTCATTGTTATCGGCAGAGATCGATAATGGGAGAATCTTGTCTACATCAATTTTTCACTCTATCTTCTCAATGGCGAAAGACCGTGAAGCTAGATTCGACAAACCAAGGTGGCGTAACAACTACGGTCTCCCGACAAATGAATAATTCACCATGAAAAGGTATTCGGAGCATGTGGAGAATTGTGTGTAATTGTGAACGCAAATACGAATGAAGACAAACTTTCTCACACCAGGATATTTCTCAAATGGAGGGGTGGATGAATTGCTCAAGTTTCAAGCTTGGCACTCTTGTCATCTGGAAGATTATAGAGCACGATCAATGAGTTCATTCACGTACGACTGGGATAGGTGGACTCTTGGCCCAATGGATAAGGCACTGACCCTAGGTGTTTTGATCTAGGTGGCGTATTGTTGACTAGGATGTCTAGGTGTGCATCCAAGTCATTTAAGTGGGGTCCACATGTACCCATTTCTTTTATTTATGTATTTTTCCTTAAATGACTTTTTAACTTAAGTGGTTTCTATTTTTAGTTGCTTTTAATAAAGTTGGTTGAAAAAGTCAAAGTCACTTAAGTGCCCTATTTAATGATCATGTAAACCCTAACTACTTTGTAACCAACTTTTGGGTTATAAAAGAAAGTCGGGGCTCATTTGTAAGGGTGACTTTGAGAGAGGAGAAGAAAATACTTTTGTATGCAAGCTTTACTTCAAAAAAAGAAACTTTGTGTTCTTTTGAGAAGACATTTTGGAGTTAATGAAATATGAACTTTGTGTCCCATTCATTGTCTCTTATAGCATTTGATGTTCTTATGTTCATTAGATGTTAGTATTTGAATCTTGCATGTAAATATTGTCTTTGATCTTATTGTTAATGTTATTAATTTGTTGTTCTAGTTCACAAGTGATCAAGCTCTGATTATCTACTTGCTCACGTGTGTTCCCTTTTACACATTCTTGTTTAGCTAACTCAAACTCCATTTTATTTGTGTTAGTTATTCATCTTTCCTCTTCATGCAATATTAGGCTCTACTTTTACCTAACTCTTGCATGTTCCTTCCATTCATTCCTTTCCATTCCTTTCCTTCATTCCATTCCATCTCCCTCATTCACTTTTCTTTCCATTGATGTTCCAAAACACCCCCACATACAATTTTGAATGTACAGATGTAAATACAATTTTGGTTTTCAATAAAGGTAGCCTCACCTTCATTGAGGAGGGACTTCGTTCCCACACTGTTGCATGTCATTTGCATGCGTGAAAATCCATATGCTAACATTTTTGGTGACTCTACTGGGGATTCAGAAATCATTAACCAGTGCTTGGTTAAATCTTTATGACTATCCCCTCTGCACAAGCTCCAATTCTTCAACCGAACCTTGTGCCCAATGAAGATTTTAAAGGAGACATTGCTGCCAACCTTTGAACATTAGCTTGGGAAAACTACGAAATCTTGCAGCAATTTTTTCCTGTTGATAGAGCCATTGACAAAGAAATCTACATTGAAGACCTTAGAAGAAGAGCACCTGTACTTGTGACCAGAAGACCTTCTAGACACATGTTGATCGTTATTCACCGATGCGGTCCTCTTCCACCAAGGTAAAAATTTGTATGACTATTACAGGTAACCCACCTATCTTACAACAAAATCTTGTTTTTGCAGATACTCAAGAAGACACATCATCATATTTGAGGCAAGATATTTGGGAAAAACGCACGAACAACTATCATTTTCATCTCGCCACATCAGTACTAGATAACGAAGAAGATCAAGCCATGAGAGTTGCTAGAATTATTCAGGTGCAAATAACTCAAGTAAGAAAGTGAAGAGAAAAGGATAGAGTTGATCAAAACATGCCAATCATCCCTTCACGGTAAAGATTTCAAACTAGAAGCAAAGAGGTTTACGCGGGAAGAAAAAGCTAAAGGTCAATCTAATCCCATTTTTTATTTTCAAGGAAAGTTTGGTTTTAAGTTATATCCTCTAAAGAAGAACACACCTCATAGATATGTAAGCCTTGCATCAAGTCCTGAAAGAGAAAGCAAGGAAGGAATCACTACCAATCAAGCACTTGTCCTTGCTCACGTTGTTTTACCTTTGCATACCACCTTTCCCAAAATGGCAGTCAATGTACCATGGGGAAATTCCATAGGCCCATTGGCCTTACCAGCTCGACATGACCTCCCAAGAGGATCGAGGAAGATTCTTCCCAAGTTTAACAGAGATGGGAAGACGTCACCAGATGACCATATTTCTACCTTCTTCATTGCATGTGTTGTTTTTTTGGTAGAATATGAAGATGTTGTTATTCGCCTCTTCGTCGAAACATTGCATGATGTTGCTGCAGATTGGTTTCATCATCTACCAAATGGATGCATTACAAATTGGAATGATATGAAAACTAAGTTTGAAGATTGATTCAAGACAACAGAAGATGAACATGCTCTTCTTTCCCAACTATCTCAGTGAAGAAAGAGCCAACAGAACCCATGAGGAATTTTGTGGCTAAGTTCAACAAAATGGTAAATAAAGTTCCTATCGGGATTCGTCTAAACCTTGATGGACAAAAATGTTTCTTTATTAACGCACAAAAACCAGAAGTGTGTTATCAGCTAAGAAGGGATAAAGTGGCTACTTTGGAAATTGCTCAATCCTTGGCCATAGAAATTGAGGATGACTTAATCATGGTAGGAAAATTCAAGAAAACTTCCCTCAAGGGAAAGAGTCAAGAAACCCCCAATGCTTCAGAAGCTATACTCACTAAGTTGGATAATGATGTGCTAGCTTTGAAAAATTAAGTTGCTCAAAGAAGTAAACCTTCTCCTTACAAAGACATACCAAGAAAAGGCTACGTTCCTAGAAAAACCAGGATTGCAGGTGCTCCAACGAGGCTTGCTATTGAAGCAGCTCCCGCAACTAACTCAAAATGTGATGTCATTGAAGAAAGTGATGATGAAGTTGAAGTCATCGAGGTTGATGAGGAAGAGCCGGATTCTGGAACATCTGAACCTGAAGTTGAAGATCTTGAGGGAGAAAGTAATAATCATTTCTTCGAGTACCATTCAAGAAGAAGAAGATGAATATGAAGAAATTATAGAAGATATGAATAGTCAATCCTTCATTGTCTTCACACGCTCTCAGAAAAAGGAGTAGAATACCACTAAGGTGGGAGATAAAGAGGTTTCCAAGGAACTTCCAAAATAATCTAAGACTAAGGAAACTTCCAAAGAATCCAAGACAAATGAGACTCTTAAAGAGTCTAAGGTGACTAAGGTTTCAAGGTCAAAACTATCTTAAAGAAAGGAGGGCCTTTGTCAAGTCAATCAATTGATAAATCAGCTATGAAGAAAGTTTCTTCTTCCACATCAGTATCAACCAAGCCTAAAGCAAAGGTCAAAAGTGTGCCATCATCAAGTTTGAAAGAACTAGTATCTGAGACATCAAGTATGGTTACTTTGCCCAAATTTGATATCATTGATCATATCAATAAAACAAAAATTTCCATGTCATAGGAAGAGTACTTGAAGTCCAATAAGGATCAACTCGAGAAATTGGTCCATTTTATCAAAGGTGACTCTACTAATCATTCCTCCAAAGGAATTCTGAAAACTCCCAAAGATGGGAAGACTCAAAATATTGTGGCAGCCACTACACCTTTAAATGAAAAGATTGAACCTTTCTTTGTGTCCTTTCTAATCAATGGATGCAAATTAAGTAATTGCATTATAGATTCTGGAGCCTCGGATAATGTGATGCCTGTAAAATTAGCACATGCTCTTGGGTTGACTTGTATGAGAACATTCGGATCTGTTACTCAATGGAGATGAGACAAGTTCCTTTGATCGGGCAGATTAAAGACGCTCAAATGGTTTTAGCCCAATTTCCTCATAAATGAGTTAAGGTAACCATTCTAGTTGTTGACATTCCTGCTTCATATGGTATGTTGTTGAGCAGGAAATTTTGTAGAGATTTGGGTGGTGAGATTCAAATGGACTGGTCTCATGCCATGATCCTATCAATGGAGAAATGAAGAAGCTAATGCCAGAAACTCAAGCAAAGTTCATGGTAACTAAAACTGAAGATCCTTGTGCATGATCCTTTTCCAAGGCTCAAGTATGGGTAATTATATGATGACTACAGAAATTCATACCCCTATGAGATCACTTTCCAAGATTCTCAATGAGATATGGACTCTTGAGTTCGATGGAAGTTGTTTCTCAATGGGTTCGCAGTGCAGGAGTGGTGCTCATATCTCCAAATGGTAAAATATTTCCTTTTTCTTACAAACTTGAATTTTAAAATACTAACAAAACTAGAATATGAGGCATTAATCCTTGGCCTCCAAGTTGCGCAGAGAGAAAGGGATCAAAATTTGAAGTATTTGGAGATGTGGAATTGATCGTGAAACAAGTTAAAAATCAGTTCCAAGTAAAGAATGATCATTTGAGACACTACAGAAATAAAGTGTGGGACGCGATAGAAGTCTTTGATGCTTTTTCCATAAAATTTGTCCCTCGTGAAAAGAATGACAAAGCAAGATTCTCTAGTAGTCTCAGCTTCATTAATGATTCCTCATTCAAAGTTTGATCAAGAAAATACACCATTGAAATGGTTTTTAGGCCAAGTGTTCCTGACAATGTAGAAAATTGGCAAGTATTCAATGATGATCAACAAATTATTGCTTTCTTGGAAAAAGGGATAATTTTGAACAATTGTACTTTGAAGGAAGTGATTCTACATTTCACAAATCTGACCTCACCCATTCAAGAAGGAGTTGAGAATGAAGATCCTAGTGATGGCATCATTCAACTCAAAGGAAATAAAATTCCAAAAGGATTGGTTTCACTTGAAGAATTTTTAATAAACATGATAGGTTTATCAAAGAGAAAGAGCAAGCATGACCTATGAATTTTGCTGACTATGAGCAAGTTAACATTGGTACCAAGGATAAACCTCACCTGGTCAACATCGGTAAGTGTTGCTCACCTGAGGAGCACAAGAAATTCATAAGCCTCCTTACCAAATATTCTAACGTCTTGGCTTACTCATATGAAGACTTGAAGTCTTTCCAACCTAGGGAAATGGAGCATGCCATACCCTTGAAACCTAGTGAAACTCCATTCAAGAAAAGAAAAATGCAATATAATCCCAAGATAGTGAGCACAATATTCCATGAAGTTCAAAAGATGTTAGATGCATGAGATAGTGTTTCCTATTCAACATTCGACTTGGATAGCTAATATTGTACTGATTTGTAAGAAAAATGGAGAAATTAGGATTTGCGTGGATTTTCGCAATCTTAATCAAGCTTCCTTGAAAGATAATTATCCACTACTAGTCATGGACCATATTTTGCAGTAAGAACTGGATCGGAAATGCTATCCATGCTAGATGGTTTCTCTGGTTATAATCAGATTGAAGTGGCTAGAGAAGACCAACATAAAACCACGTTCACCACCCCCTGGGGTATGTTCGTGTATAGAAGAATGCCTTTTAGTTTGATCAATGCCTCGGCGTTACCTTTTCAAAGGGATATGGATATGGCATTCGTAGATTATAAAGACAAGATCATCGTGATATACCTAGATGACTTGACAATGTTCTCAAAGAAGCGAGAAGATCACCTAAGAGATTTAGAGAAAATATTGTAAAGGTGTAGACTTCATAAGATTTCTCTAAATCCAAAAAGTTCATGTTCGGAGTTATGGAAGGGAAACTCCTAGGTCATATTGTTTCTAAGAAGGAACTAAAATTGATCCTGAGCAGTGTTCAAGCTATCAAGAATCTTTCCTTGCCTACAAGTAAGCCTGGAGTTCACTCATTCTTTGGGAAGGTGAATTTTTGAGAAGGTTCGTGCCAGATTTTGATCAAGCTACCAAAGAAATCGCTGATATGATGAAAGGAAAAGAATCCTTCAAATGGTCAAAGGAAGGTAGAGAAGCATTTGAACAAATCAAGGGTGTTATTACAAAAGCTCCTACATTAGTGTGTCCCGATTTTAAAAAGGATTTTATAATCTATTGTTATGCTTCACCGCACACAATCTCCGCCATCCGACTCAACACAATCAAGAGGGAATCAAATCTCCTATTGCATTCATGAGTTCTGGATTCAAGAAACATGAACTCAATTACACTCCCCTTGAGAGGCATGCATACATGGTGGTGAGAGCCTTGAAACATTTCAGGTACTATGTGTTGAATTCTCACACCAAAGTCTTAGTACTAAACACCACAATTAAATCGATGCTTGACACACAAGAACCAAGATCTAAAAGAGGTAATTGGGTCTCCAAGATCTAGGAATATGATTTGGATATCAAGCCTACCAAGTTAGTTCGAGGAAGAGGACTCTGCCAACTCATCATAGAGAATGAGCCACAAGATGACTCTGAAGAAGAACCAGTTGAAGAAGGTTTACCACTGGTAGTTTTTATCAGTACCACAGATGAATGGTATTTGATATAGCCTACTTTCTCACATATGGTGAATGTCCTAAGAATCTGACAACTAAGGAAAAGAGAGCTATCAAATTTAAGAGTTCAGGTACATCATTTGGGACAACACTTTGTTCAAGAAAGGAATTGACAACATGTTCCTCAGATGTGTTGATAAAGAACAACAACCTAGGTTGTTGAAGCCTTTTCACAATCATGCTTGTGGTGGTCATTTCTCTGGCCCCTAGTGACAACTCATAAAATTTTTGAGCACATTATTATTGGCCCACTATGTTTTTCGATGCTCAAAAATGGGTGACAAAATGTGAAGCTTGTCAGCAATTTGTTGGAAGACCAAAATTGGCAGCTTTGCCTTTGAAGCCAGTTGTCATTGAAGAACCCTTTCAACAATGGGGTTTAGATTTCATCGGGTTTTGAATCCTAATTCTAGTGTTGGTCATACTCACGTGCTCACTACAACTGACTACTTTACAAAGTGGGTAGAAGCTATACCGGTGAAACAAACATCTATTGCGTAATTATGTGATTTCATCAAAGAGAAATATATTGATTCGTTATGGAATTCCACACAAGATCGTGACGGAAAATGCCTCAAATTTTTCTTCTACGAGAGATGATAGGTTTTTTTATGGGTATGGGATATCTTTATCTCATTCATTAGATTACTACCCTCAGGGAAATGCAAGAAGAATCCAATAACAAAAACATCATTACTATTGTGCACAAGTTAGTAGAAGAAAATCAAAGAACTTGGCACAAAAAGTTATATGATGCATTGTGGGCTGACCGCATAACTCCTAAAAGAGCAATGAGATGTCTCCATTTCAACTTTTGTATGGAACCGATGCTCAAATTCCCATCACATTGGAGTTACCAACATTACGATTGGCTCAGGTAGTTGACAATGAATGCTTTGCCAATGCGTTAGATAAAAGGATCATGTTCTAAGCAAGCTTGAAGAAAAGAATTCAAGTGGCAAACAGGATCGAGGAACATCAATCCAAGGTAAATAAATTGTTCGACAGAAAACTAGGGAGAGACAATTTCAAATCAATGACTTAGTTCTTCTCTGGGACAAGAGACATGAACCAAAAGGAAAGCATGGGAAGTTTGATTCGTTGTGGCTAGGCCCTTTCAAAATTAGACATTTTTGTGGAGATAACACTTATTACTTGGCGTATCCCGATGGAACTCATTTTCCTTTGCCCTACAAGTGGGCAATATCTCAAGCACTATCAAAATTAAAAATGGGTTGTCCCCCGTATGTACATAGGTAATTAGGATTTTTTTTTGTTTCTTTTTCCTTTTTCGGTTTCCTCTCTTTTATCATCCCTTTTTTTGTGCATCATTTTTTGAGATCATGTTCATTAAATATTTGAGTCTGGGTTTGGTGTTGTGTCCATGAAGTCCTTGTCCCCAATTAGAGCTAATTGTTATCAGCCAATTTTGACTTTGCAAAATTAATAAAAATGAAAATTTTGAATTTTTTAAAGTGTTACTTTGCGTGATATATCTCTCATTGATCATCTCATTTTGTGATCATTGTTCTTTTTTCGTTCACTCCTTTATAAAGGCGAGAATCCTGTTCAAGTCAAAATCCCCTGTCACCATTTGGTAAATATTAATTAATTAATTACTCTTTGTTTGATTAAATTAATTTTTAAATGATTATTGTATTTTTAATTAAATAAATATTTAATTAAAATTATTAATCTAATAATTAAAGTTTAATTATTAAATTTACGTAAGCAAGCTTCCCATGAAGTGGGGATGCCAAATTGGATTCATCCAATTTCCCTTTTTGGCAATTTTCTTTTAATTTCCACTGGGATTTCTTTCCCGCATGCAAATCCACATAATTTGGCAAATTGGCGATTTCCCACATGGGAAATAAAATGGGATTTTCCCCCACTTCTTCTGTTGGAAAATTAATTTCCCCATCATCCTCCGTAATTAATCCCACTTTAGAAAGAGGGAAGTTTTTTAACACATTCTCCTAAGAAACCTTGCTTCTTCTCCACTTGAGGAAACTCTCGCATAACTCTTCTTCTTCCCGCATCACCCCAATAATCCATTCATTTCAATTAAATAATTCTTGTGCATGCAAGATCAAGAAAAACAGTGAAGATATTAAAAAAATTGTTTATGTATGAATAAGATATGTGGAGGGAGGTAGCAGCCCACACACATCTAGAGAGAAGATAGAAATGCATGCAAAGGAGATCCACCACAAAAAATATGGTCAGAGCTCAAGAAAATAAGAAAAGAAACGCATTGATCAAAATAAGAGCCCGATGTCATGGTCCACGTTTGCAAAAAAACTAGTTAATGCTGGAATAAGAGAGGAGGCTTTACAAAGATAAACATACACCAAGAAAGGAAAAATTAAAACATTTTTTTTTCTTGAAAAATTCAAAATATAAAAAAAAACAAAAATTAGAATCATGTGAGATCCACGTTGCAGGTTTTGAAAGAAGGAGAATTTTCAACACATTTTGAGAGGATAATAGCAGTGATCCACGCAGCCATAGTCAAATAAAACAACTTCCATAGATTCAACAGAGATCAATCTCATTCTTCTGTAGCTATATTAAAGACATCTTGAGCTTAAATGTTATAGATGACATTTGCATCATTAAACAATGCAACACTCCCACACAAGCACAAATCCCACGTATCAGTAAAAAGAGGAGCTCACGACCACTGTCCACACATGAAAGGAAATTGACACCCATGCAGGCCAAAGGAAGGTAAAATATGCGTGCAGGGAGACAGTCCTCCACGCATGCACAAGTTGGGACACAATTGTCAACACTTTCTACAGTCCAATCAAAAAAAAGTTTGAATGATGACTAGGCCATACAGAGCCACTAACCATTCTCTTTACAAGCAAACAAATGGAGATACAAGAGTTGTCCACAATAAAAGGCAAAAAAAAGAATTATAGTCCATGTTAGTTGTTAAGGAAGGATAAAATAATCCAAATCGACCTCACATCCATTCAACTTGAAACTGCTTCATTCGATGGTTTTTTTGTTTCACTTTACGGATAGCTATGATATCTTTATCAAGGATTTGCATCATGTAGAGGGTTCGCAGTGTTGATTTCCATAAAATCACCATGGCTTTTATTGAAAGCTCTTCATGATTTGGGTTTTCTTTTTCAAATTCTTATGGTATCCACCTTGGTAGTGTCAACCATCTCATCCAATGTTTCCCATTTATTCCCCAACATTTCATACATAGCTCGATGTGTTAGAAGCTCAGCTGAAATGCCAAAGTTTTTATAATTCGGCCATGCCATAGAAACAAAAGTCCAACTAGTGCAACATGGGGGATATTAAAAAATGTCAAACATTTCTACAAAGTTTAAAAATTGGAATCAATTCAAATATCATTGATCTTTTATTGATGTTTGCAAGTTGAGGAATAAAAATTCCTAAGTCTAGGATTGATGATAAATCCACTAAAACCAATGGGATGATATATCAGCTCAAATGAAAATGAATTTTGTAAAGCAAGGCAATATTTGAGTCATTGAAGAAGAGGTCACATAATGTTGTCGGATTCAATAGTCTTCTTGAAGTAGTTTGCAATTTAATTGGAGCTATGTATTCATTCCCACAGTTAAAATCATCAAGGTCATATCGATTGCGAAGGAGGTCGGAAAGGTTCCAGCATTTTCTATGTCAAATTGCTAGAGGCCACAAGAGTTTCATGTGTCTAGTTGAAAATTTGAAATAAAAAGGGAATTTCACTTGATATTTTAACAATTTTACCAGCACAAGAAAATGAATTTAATGAAGAAAACGAAAGATGAGGAAACGAAGGCTGCCATAGGTTTAGCTTGTCGAAGTAATCAACTTTGGAACTTTATATCTCAAGTTGAGTGATCATTTCGGGAAGAATGGTTTTGTTCGTTGAATTATTCCATCTTCATGTACTTATTTTCCAAATTTCAAGTGCACATCTCTTTGTTTGATATTTTTCACGAACTCAACAAACACTAGTTTGCTGATTTTTGCCACGCATACAATTTTTCAGCTTGGCGGAAGACCTACTTTGAGAATTGATATATTCGAGCCCAGATAATCATCAAGAGAAATGAATTAGTTCATTGAATTATTCTCAACTTCATCTACTATTTTTCCAAATTTCAATCTGCACAAAGACCTCATTTGATATTTTCACGGAGTCAAATAAAATGGGATTTTATGTTTTACACTTGCATTTTCTTAGTATTTTTTGTCAAGGTGAACTTTCACCTTAATATGCTTCCTTAAAGAATTTGATTAGAAATTCTGGATACGTAAAACTTTTGGTACCTTAATAAACTTCATCAGTGAGAACTTCTAAAACAAGATTTTTATATTTTTTCATAGTTTTAAGGTGATTTTGCATTTTTAAGATGGAAGCCTCACCTAAAATCAACTTTGAACCTTAATATTTGAAAAGATGTTTTATTGGGAAAATCTACTCACCTCGACGCAAATTTAGAGTATGATAATAAACTCCTCATAGTGATAACTTTAGACAAGATTTGTCTATTTTACGATCACATGGAAGTTTTAAGCAATTTGTGCAATTTTGTAAGATGGAAGTAATAGCCTAAAATCACGCTTGGATGCACCACAATCATGTCATCTAGTGTGGCGATTCAATGTCCAATGATTCCAAGTGGAATAACCTCTAACTTTCTCATGTCTCGAAACTCTAATTCACAAGTATGAGAACATTGATACTTTGGGACATGTCAACATACATCGATTAGCAATCGCATATCCAAACCAAAGAGATCACAATTTTAACACTTGTTTCGAATCTTGTCTAAAAATTTTTTTCACTTGATCATTGTATGGAGATATTCATCAAAAAACCAAGACCAATGATAAATACAATTGTGTGGATCATAAGCAAGTGCCACATCATTCAATGTGTCCCTCAAGCGAAACAACTCTCTAACTTCCTCACAATATTCATAGTATAAAGTTGGTAGTTATTGGAATTGGATGATCATGAGAAATTAGAATGCCAACACTTATGGATGGTGACAAAGAAAAATACATAACTCTAGGAAGTGAATTACAATTTTGGCTCTTGGAATATCTTCTCAATGGTGAAAGATCAAAAGTTGGATTCTGACAAACCAAGGTGGCGTAACGACTACAATCTCATGAAAATGAATAATTCACCATGGAAAGGTATTCAGAGCATGTGGAGAATTGTGTGTAATTGTGAATGCAAATATGAATGAAGACAAAATTTCTCACACTAGGATGTTTCTCAAATGGAGGGGTGGATGAATTGCTCAAGTTTCAAGCTCGACTCTCTTGTCATCTGGAGGATTGCAGAGCACGGTCAATGAGTTCATTCCCGTATGACTAGGATAGGTGGACTCTTGGCCCAATGGATAAGGCACTAATCCTAGGTGTTTTGATCTAGGTGGCACATTGTTGACTAGGATGTCTATGTGTGTGTCCAAGTCATTTAAGTGGGGTCCACATGTACCCATTTCTTTTATTTATGTATTTTTCCTTAAATGACTTTTTAACTTAAGTGGTTTCTATTTTTAGTTGCTTTTAATAAAGTTGGTTGAAAAATTCAAAGTCACTTAAGTGCCCTATTTAATGATCATATAAACCCTAACTACTTTGTAACCAAATTTTGGGTTATAAAAGAAAGTCAGGGGCTCATTTGTAAGGGTGACTTTGAGAGAGGAGAAGAAAATACTTTTGTATGCAAGCTTTACTTCAAAGAAAGAAACTTTGTGTTCTTTTGAGAAGACATTTTGGAGTTAATGAAATATGAACTTTGTGTCTCATTCATTGTCTCTTGTAACATTTGATGTTCTTATGTTCATTAGATGTTAGATGTTTGAATCTTGCATGTAAATATTGTCTTTGATCTTATTGTCAATGTTATTAATTTTGTTCTAGTTCACAGTGATCAAGCTTTGATTATCTACTTGCTCATGTGTGTTCCCTTTTACTCATTCTAGTTTAGCTAACTCAAACTCATTTTATTTGTGTTAGTTATTCATTTGTTCTTTCCATGCAATATTAGGCTCTTTTACCTAACTCTTGCATGTTCCTTCCATTCATTCCTTTCCATTCCTTTCCTTCATTCCATTCCATCTCCATCATTCACTTTTCTTTCCATTGATGTTCCAAAACACCCCCACATACAATTTTGAATGTACAAGTGTAAATACAGTTTTGGTTTTCAATAAAGGTAGCCTCACCTTCATTGAGGAGGGACTTCATTCCCACACTGTTGCATGTCATTTGCATGCGTGAAAATCCATATGCTAATATTTTTTGAGACTCTCGATGGGGATTCAAGAATCATTAACTAGTGCTTGGTTAAATATTTATGACTATCCCCTCTACACAAGCTCTAGTTCTTCAACCGAACCTTGTGCCCGATGAATATTTTCAAGGAGACATTGCTTCCAACCTTTGAACAATAGCTTGGGAAAACTATGAAAGCTTGCAACAATTTGTGGCTATTGATAGATCCATTGACAGAGAAATCTACATTGAAGACCTTAGAAGAAGAGCACCACACTTGTGGCCAGAAGACCTCCTAGACACGTGTTGATCATTGTTCACCGACGTGGTCCTCTTCCACCAAGGTAATAATTTGTATGACTATTACAAGTAACCCACCTATCTTTGACAACAAATCTTCTTTTTGTAGATACTCAAGAAGACATATCATCAGATTTGAGGCAAGATATTTGGGAAAAGCGCACGAACAACTATCATTTTCATCTCACCACATCAGTACTAGATAACAAAGAAGATCAAGCCGTGAGAGTTGCTAGAATTATTCAGGCACAAATAGCTCAAGAAAGAAAGTGAAGAGAAAAGGATAGAGCCGATCAAAACATGCCAGTGATCCTTCACGGTAAAGATTTCAAATTGTAAGCAAAGAGGTTTACGCAGGAGAAAAAGCTAAAGGTCGATCTGATCCCATTTTTTATTTTCAAGGAAAGTTTGGTTTCAAGTTATCTCCTCTAAAGAAGAACACACCTCATAGATCTGTAAGCCTTGCATCAAGTCCTAAAAGAGCAAGCAAGGAAGGAATCACTACAATCAAGCACTTGTCCTTGCTCACGTTGTTTTACCTTCGCATACCACCTTTCCCAAAATGGTAGTCAACATGTACCATGGGGAAATGCCATAGGCCCATTAGCCTTACTAGCTCGACATGACCTCCCAAGAGGATCGAGGAAGATTCTTCCCAAGTTCGATGAGAGATGGGAAGACGTCACCAGATGACCATATTTCTACCTTCTTTGTTGCATGTGTTGTTTTTCAATAGAATATGAAGATGTTTTATTCACCTCTTCGTCGAAACATTGCATGATGTTTTATCAGTAGATTAGTTTCATCATCTTCCAAATGGATGCATTACAAATTGGAATGATATGAAAACTAAGTTTGAAGATCGATTCAAGACAGAAGAAGATGAACATAATCTTCTTGCCCAACTATCTCAGGTGAAGAAAGAGCCAACATAACCCATGAGGAATTTCATGGCTAAGTTCAAAAAATGGTAAACAAAGTTTCGTCGGGATTTTTCCTAAACCTTGATGGAAAAAAATGTTTCTTTATTAATGCACAACAACCAAAAGTGTGTTATCAGCTGAGAAGGGATAGAGTGGCTACTTTGGAACTTGCTCAATCCTTGGCCATAGAAATTGAGGATGACTTAATCATGGCTAAAAATTCAAGAAAAATTCCCTCAAGGGAAAGAGTCAAGAAACCCCCAATGCTTCAGAAGCTATACTCACTAAGTTGGATAATGATGTGTTGGATTTGAAAAAGTCAAGTTTCTCAAAGTAGTAAACCTTCTCCTTACAAAGACATCCCAAGAAAAGGCTATGTTCCCAAAAAATCTAGGATTGCGGGTGCTCCAATGAGGCTTGCTATTGAAGTAGCTCCCACAACTAACTCAAAATGTGATGTCATTGAAGAAAGTGATGATGAAGTTGAAGTCATCGAGGTTGATGAGGAAGAGCTAGATTTTGGAACATCTGAACCTAAAGTGGAAGATCCCAAAGAGAAAGTAATAATCATTTCTTCGAGTACCATTCAAAAGAAGAAGATGAATATGAAGAAATTATAGAAGATATGAATAGTCAATCCTTCGTTGTCTTCACACGCTCTTAGAAAAAGGATCAGAATACCACTAAGACGGGAGATAAAGAGGTTTCCAAGGAACTTCCCAAAGAATCTAAGACTAAAGAAACTTCCAAAGAATCCAAGACAAACGAGACTCTTAAAGAGTCTAAGGTGACTGAGGTTTCCAAGGTCAAAACTATCTTAAAGAAAGGAGGGCCTTTGTCAAGTCAATCAATTGATAAATCAGCTACGAAGAAAGTTTCTTCTTCCACATCCGTATCAACCAAGCCCAAAGAAAAGGTCAAAAGTGTGCCATCATCAAGTTCGAAAGAACTAGTATCTGAGACATCAAGTATGGTTATTTTTCCCAAATTTGATATCATTGATCATATCAATAAAACAAAAATTTCCATGTCACAAGTATAGTACTTGAAGTCCAATAAGGATCAACTTGAGAAATTGGTATAATTTATCAAAGGAGACTATATTAATCATTCCTCCAAAGGAATTATGAAAACTCCCAAAGATGGGAAGACTCAAAATATTGTGGCAGCCACTACACCTTCAAATGAAAAGATTGAACCTTTTTTTGTGTCCTTTTTGATCAACGGATGCAAATTAAGTAATTGCATTATAGATTATGGAGCCTCGGATAATGTGATGCCTATAAAATTAGCACATGCTCTTAGGTTGAATTTACGAGAACATTCAGATCATGTTACTCAATGGAGATGAGACAAGTTCCTCTGATTGGGAAGATTAAAGATGCTCAAATGGTTTTAGCCCAATTTCCTCATAAATGAGTTAAGGTAACCATTCTAGTTGTTAACATTCCTACTTCATATGGTATGTTGTTGAGAAGGAAATTTTGTAGAGATTTGGGTGGTGAGATTCAAATGGACTGGTCTCACGCCATGATCCCTATCAATGGAGAAATGAAGAAGCTAATGCCGAAACTCAAGAAAATTTCACGGTAACTAAAAACGAAGATCCTTGTGCACAGATCCTTTTCCAAGGCTCAAGTATGGGTAATTATATGATAACTATAGAAATTCATACCCTTGAGATCACTTGCCAAGATTTCAATGAGATCTGGACTCTTGAGTTTGATGGAAGTTGTTTCTCAATGGGTTCTGGTGTAGGAGTGGTGCTCATATCTCCAAATGGTAAAATATTTCCTTTTTCCTACAAACTTGAATTTTCAAATACTAACAACACTGTAGAATACGAGGCATTAATCCTTGGCCTCCAAGTTGCAAAAGAGAAAGGGATCAAAAATTTGAAGTCTTTAGAGATGTGAAATTGATCGTGAAACAAGTTAAAAATCAGTTCCGAGTAAAGAATGATCGTTTGAGACACTTAAAAATAAAGTGTGGGACGCGATAGAAGTCTTCGATGCTTTTTCCATAAAATTTGTCCCTCGTGAAAAGAATGAAAAAGTGGATTCTCTAGCTAAAGAGTCTCGGCTTCATTAATGATTCCTCATTCAAATTTTGATCAAGGAAAATACACCATGAAATGGTTTTAGGCCAAGTGTTCCTAACAATGAGAAAATTGGCAAGTATTCAATGATGATCAGCAAATTATTGCTTTTGGAAAAAAGGGATAATTTTGAACAATTGTACTTTGAAGGAAGTGATTCTATGCATTTTGTGAATCAACGACCTCACCCATTCAAGAAGGAGTTGAGAACGAAGATCCTAGTGATGGACATCATTCAACTCAAAGGAAATAAAATTCCCAAAGGATTGGTTTCACTTGAAGAATTTTTGATAAACATGACAAGTTTATCAAAGAGAAAGAGCAGGCATGACCTACAAATTCTGTTGACTATGAGCAAGTTAACATTGGTACCAAGGACAAACCTCACCTAGTCAACATCGGTAAGTGTTGCTCACCTGAGGAGCACAAGAAATTCGTAAGCCTCCTTACCAAATATTCTAACGTCTTGGCTTACTCATATGAAGACTTGAAGTCTTTCCAACCTAGGGAAATGGAGCATGCCATACCCTTGAAACCTAGTGTAATTCCATTTAGGTAGAAGAAAAGACAATATAATCCCAAGATAGTGGGCACAATATTCCATGAAGTTCAAAAGATGTTAGATGCACGATAGTGTTTCCTATTTGACATTCGACTGGATAGCTAATATTGTACCAGTTCGTAAGAAAAATGGAGAAATTAGGATTTGTGTGGATTTCTAGCAATCTTAATCAAGCTTCCTTGAAAGATAATTATCCACTTCTAGTCATGGACCATATTCTACAGGTAGTAACTGGATCGGAAATGCTATCCATGCTAGATGGTTTCTCTAGTTATAATCAGATTGAAGTGGCTAGAGAAGACCAACATAAAACCGTGTTCACCACCCCTAGGGTACTCATGTATAGAAGAATGCCTTTTGGTTTGATCAATTCCGGTGCACCTTTTCAAAGGGCTATGGATATGGAATTCGTAGATTATAAAGACAAGATCATCGTGATATACCTAGATGACTTGATAGTGTTCTCAAAGAAACAAGAAGGTCACCTAAGAGATTTAGAGAAAATATTTTAAAGGTGTAGACTTCATAAAATCTCTCTGAATCCAAAAAGTTCATGTTTCGGAGTTATGGAAGGTAAACTCCTAGGTCATATTATTTCTAAAGAAGGAACTAAAATTGATCCTGAGCGCATTCAAGCTATCAAGAATCTTTCCTTGCCTACAAGTAAGCCTGGAGTTCACTCATTCTTTGGGAAGGTGAATTTTTTGAATGTTCTTGCCAAATTTTGTCAAGCTTACCAAAGAAAGTGCTGATATGATGAAAGGAAAAGAATCCTTCAAATGGTTGAAGGAAGGTAGAGAAGCATTTGAACAAATCAAGGGTGTTATTGCAAAAGCTCCTACATTAGTGTGTCCCGATTTTAAAAAGGATTTTATAATCTATTGTTATGATTCGCTGCACACAATCTCCGCCATTTTGACTCAACATAATCAAGAGGGAATTGAATCTCCTATTGCATTCATGAGTTTTGGGTTCAAGAAACATGAACTCAATTACACTCCCCTTGAAAGGCATGCATACATGGTGGTGAGAGCCTTGAAACATTTTAGGTACTATGTGTTGAATTCTCACACCAAAGTCTTAGTACCAGACACCATAGTTAAATCGATGCTGACGCAACAAGAACTAGGATCTAAAAGAGGTAATTGGATCTCCAAGATCTAGGAATATGATTTGGATATCAAGCCTACCAAGTTGGTTCAAGGAAGAGGACTCTACCAACTCATCGCAGAGAATGAGCCACGAGATGACTCTGAAGAAGAACTAGTTGAGGAAAATTTACCACTGGTAGTTTTTATCAGTACCACAGATGAATAGTATTCAGATATAGCCTACTTTCTCACATATAGCGAGTGTCAGAGAATCTGACAGCTAAAAAAATGAGCTATCAAACTAAGAGCTGTCAGGTACATCATTTGGGACAACACTTTGTTCAAGAAAGGAATTGATGACATGTTCCTCAGATGTGTTGATAAAGAACAACAACCTAGGTTATTGGAAGCCTTTCACAATCATGCTTGCGGTGGTCATTTCTCTGGCCTAGTGACAACTCATAAAATTTTGTGAGCACATTATTATTGGCCTACTATGTTTTCCAATGCTCAGAAATGGGTGACAAAATGCGAAGCTTGTTAGCAATTTGTTGGAAGACCAAAATTGGCAACTTTTCCTTTAAAGCCAATTGTCATTGAAGAACCCTTTCAACAATGGGGTTTAGATTTCATCGAGGTTTTGAATCCTAATTCTAGTGTTGGTCATACTCACGTGCTCACTACAAATCTCTACTTTACAAAGTGGTAGAAGCTATACTCGGTAAAACAAACATCTACTGCAGTAATATGTGATTTCATCAAAGAGAATATATTGATTCGTTATGGAATTCCAAAAAGATCGTGATGGAAAATGCCACCAATTTCTCTTCTACAGAGATGATAGGTTTTTTTTATGGGTATGGGATATCTTTATCTCATTCATCATATTACTACCCTCAGGGAAACGGTTAGGAAGAATCTAGTAACAAAAACATCATTACTATTGTGTGCAAGTTAGTAGAAGAAAATCAAAGAACTTGGCACAAAAAGTTATATGATGCATTGTGGGTAACCGCATAGCTCCCAAAAGAGAAATTGGGATGTCTCCATTTCAACTTTTGTATGGAACCGATGCTCAAATTCCCATCACATTGGAATTACCAGCATTATGATTGGCTCAAGAAGTTGACGAAGAATGCTTTGCCAATGCGTTAGATAAAAGGATCATGTTCCTAAGCAAGCTTGAAGAGCAGAGAATTCAAGTGGCAAATAGGATTGAGGAACATCAATCCAAGGTAAAAAAGTGTTCGACGGAAAACTAGGAGAGACAATTTCAAATCCATGACTTAGTTATTCTCTCGGGACAAAAGACATGAGCCAAAAGGAAAGCAAGGGAAGTTTGATTCGTTGTAGCTAGGCCCGTTCAAAATTAGACATTTCTATGGAGATAGCACTTATTACTTGGTGTATCCCGATGGAACTCATTTTCCTCTACCCTACAACAAGCAATATCTCAAGCACTATCAAAATTGGAATAATAGAAGGAGGCTTTACAAAGATAAACATATGCCAAGAAAGGAAAAAATTAAAACATTTCCTTCTTCTTGAAAAATCCAATGTTGCCAAAAAAACAAAAATTAGAATCATGTGAGATCCATGTTACAGGTTTTGAAAGAAGGAGAATTTTCAACACATTTTGAGAGGAGAATAGAAGTGATCCACGCAGCCATAGTCAAATAAAATAACTTCCACATATTCAACAAAGATCAATCTCATTCTTTCGTAGCTATATTGAAGACATCTTGAGCTTAAATGTTATAGATGACATCTGCATCATCAAACAATGCAACACTCCCACACTCACAAATCACGTACTTCGGTAAAAAAAGAGGATCTCACGACCACTGTCCACACATGAATGGAAATTGACACCCATGCAGAAAAAAGGAAGGTAAAAGATCCACGCAAGAGTGCAAGGAGACAGTCCTCCATGCATGCACAAGTTGGGCACAATTGTCAACACTTTCTACAGTCCAATCAAAGGGGAAAAACTTGTGATGACTGGGCCATACACAAGCCACTAACCATTCTCTTGTACAAGCAAACAAATGGAGATACAAGAGTTGTCCACACCACGCAAGGAAAAATAATTATAGTTTATGCCAGTTTTTAAGGAAGGATAAAACAATCCAAATCGACCTCACATCCATTCAACTTGAAAGCTGCTTCATTCGATGGTTTTTTTTTGTTTCATTGTACGGATAGCTATGATATTGTTATCAAGGATTTGCATCATGTATTTTTCTCGAGTTCGAAGTGTTGATTTCCATCTGTATCACCATGGCTTTTATTGGAGCTCTTCATGATCTGGGTTTTCTTTTTCAAATTCTTATGGTATCCACCTTGGTAGTGTCACCATCTCATCTAATGTTTCACATTTATTCCCCAACATTCCATACATAGCTCAATGTGTTAGAAGCTCATTTCGCCCCGCCAATTTTTTTATAATTCGGCCATGCCATAGAAACAAAAGTCCAACTAGTGCAACGTGGGGGATATTTTAAAATGTCAAACATTTCTACAAAGTTTATTCATTAGAATATTGACATATCATTGATCTTATATTGATGTTCTTGCAAGTTGAGGAATAAAAATTCCCTAAGTCTAGGATTGATGATAAATCCACTAAAACCAATTGATATCTCCTATGCACAATTTGTTTTGAGAAAGCAATGCAATACTTGAGTAATTGAGAAGAAGAGGTCACATAATGACTGAGGGATTCAATAGTTGTTTGAATGTAGTTTGCAATTTCACAGAAGGGGCTATGTATTCATTCCCACAAATAAAATTGCCACCCAAGGTCATATCAATTGCGAAGGAGGTCGGAAAGGTTCCATATTTTACTATGTCAAATCACTGGAGGCCACGAGAGTTTCCACTATGTTTGGTTCAGGATTTGGTTGAAAAGAAGGGAATTTCCACTTGAGAATAACAATTTTACCAGCACAAGAAAATGAAGTTAATGAATAAAACGATAGATGAGGAACGAAGGCTGCTGCAGATTGTATCTATCGAAGTAATCAACTTTGGAACTTTATATCTCGAAGTTGAGTGATTTTTAGGAAGAACGGACTAGTTCGTTGAATTCTTCTGATCTTCGTGTACTCATTTTCCAAATTTCAAGTGTGCAGCACTTTGATATTTTTCACAAGAAAAACTCAGTTTGCTTGATTTTACCGCACGTAATTTCAGCTTGGTGGAAGACCTATTTTGAGAATCCGTATCTTGAGCCCAGATGACCGTCAAGAGAAAAAGTTTAGTTTTTTGAATTCTTCTCAACTTCATCTACTCTTTTGTCAAATTTCAAATGTGCAGCACCTCGTTTGATATTTTTCACAGAGTCAAATAAAATGCGAGTTTTCATGATTTGATTTTCACGCGCACGTAGTTTTTAGTCTGGCAAGGTGACTCACTTTGAGAGTTGATATTTTGGACTCAGATGATCTTAAAGATAAATTAATTGTTTCTTTAAATTATCCTCACCTTCATATGCTTTCTTTCCAAGTTTTAGATGCTCATGATGACGTTTGGTATTTTTACCAAACGGGATTTTCATAGTTTTACACTTGCATTTTCCTAGCAGTCTCAGAAGAGTCAACTTTGAACCTAAATATTTGACTAAAGAATTTTATCGGGAAAAAATATCTCGACACAAAAACTTTTGGTACCTTAATAAACTCCCTCATCCAGTGATAACTTCTCATAACAAGATTTGCTATTTTTCCCAGGGCAATTTTACAGGTGATTTGTGCAGTTTTGTAAGATGGAAGTAATAGCCTGAAATCACGCTTCTTTCACAATCATGTCATCTTCAAACAAAATGATGTTGCGGTATGGATTCTAGGGAATTCTACTCACCTCGATGCTCCATTCAGAGTATGAGAACATCGCCGATACTAACTTGGGACACATCAACATAGGTAAATTCTGGGATAACATATCAACCAGAAAAGGAGTCACAATTTTCCCAACGCTTGTTCCGAATTGGTCATCACTTGCATCAATGAACCACGAAACACTGCACAATATGACGATTCAACTCCAATGGCTCCGAAGCGGAAACAACCTCTAACTTCCTCATTATGCGTTAAAATTCGTAGTTATTGGCATTGGTCTCTTTGGAATCAAAAGCCATTGTATCGTAGAGAGATCGATAATGGGAGAATATTGTCTACATCAATTTTTCACTTGATCTTCTCAATGGCGAAATAATAGAAGCTGGATTCTAACATACCAAGGTGGTGTAACGACTACGGTCTTGTGAAAAATGAATAATTCACCATGAAAAGGTATTCGGAGCATGTGGAGAATTGCGTGTAATTGCGAATTTGAATACGAATGAAGACAAACTTTCTCACACCAGGATATTGCTCAAATGGAGGGGTGGATGAATTGCTCAAGTTTCAAGCTTGGCACTCTTGTCATCTAGAGGATTGTAGAGCACGGTCAATGAGTTCATTCCCGTACGATCGGGATAGGCGGACTCTGGCCCAATGGATAAGGCATCGACCCTAGGTTTTTGATCTAGGTGGTGCATTGTTTACTAGGATGTCTAGGTGTGCGTCCAAGTCATTTAAGTGATGTCTACATGTACCCATTTCTTTTATTTATGTATTTTTCCTTAAATTACTTTTTAACTTAAGTGGTTTCTATTTTTAGTTGCTTTTCATAAAGTTGTTTGAAAAATTCAAAGTCACTTAAGTGCCCTATTTAATGATCATGTAAACCCTAACTACTTTGTAACCAAATTTTGGGTTATAAAAGAAAGTCAGGGGCTCATTTGTAAGGGTGAATTTGAGAGAGGAGAAGAAAATACTTTTGTATGCAAGCTTTACTTCAAAGAAAGAAACTTTTTGTTCTTTTGAGAAGACATTTTGGAGTTAATGAAATATGAACTTTGTGTCCCATTCATTGTCTCTTATAGAATTTGATGTTCTTATGTTCATTAGATGTTAGTTTTTGAATCTTGCATGTAAATATTGTCTTTGATCTTATTGTCAACATTATTAATCTGTTGTTCTAGTTCACAAGTGATCAAGCTCTAATCATCTATTTTCTCACGTGTGTTCCATTTTACACATTCTTGTTTAGCTAACTTAAACTTCATTTTATTTGTGTTATTTATTCATCTTTACTCTTCATGCAATATTAGACTCTGCTTTTACCCAACTCTTGCATGTTCCTTCCATTCATTCCTTTCCATTCCTTTCCTTCATTCCATTCTATCTCCATCATTCACTTTTCTTTCCATTGATGTTCCAAAACACCCCCACATACAATTTTGAATGTATAGATGTAAATATAGTTTTGGTTTTCAATAAAGGCAACCTCACCTTCATTAAGGAGGGACTTCATTCCCACACTGTTGCATGTCATTTTCATGTGTGCAAATCCATATGCTAACAGAGGGGACACAAAATTTTTCTCCCCCATTCATTCATATTATTTCGTCGCGTGAAATACAAATTTCAGTATTAGGTGGAACATATGAGGTGTTTAAGTTCTCATATCCCCTTCCCATGATGAGCAGACCCCATAACACACTTGGAAGCATGTGATGTCCCCTTAGATTGTCCCCAAGGTGAAAAAAATCATGGGAGACATAAAAACACACTCCCCCATGAATCCTTTCTCTCTGCAACTTGCCCAACACCACTTTTTCACCTAGGGAGAAAGGTTCATTTTAAGACCCCCTCTAAAAAATTAGTTTAGAATGGGTGGTAAATCTCCAAAATTGACTTTCGAATTGATGGCAAATTTCTAAAAAATGTTTTATGGTAAAGGCGATTTGGCAGGGCACAATTTTCTTGGATGAGGTATAATGATAAGAAATGTTGGTGAAATACATGCATAAGTTAATTTAACATATAAATAGTAGGCGAATTCACCCATATAAATGAATTATCGGTGGAAATTTTAGGTGAATTGGGTGGGAGCCGACTACTGAAAATTAGCCATTTCTAATTTCCAAAATCCCTAATATTCACGAGTTTACGAAAAATTCGCCACTAAAATTTTCCCTACTAGGGAGTCCCAAACTTGTAAAGTCACTTAACCCCTTATCCCCTCCTCATAAGAAAACCACCCATGGAATATTTATGAGCTAATGGTGTCCCATTGGATTGCACCAACAACAAAAGGGATACCAAATTACACTCCTCATCCTTCCGCTCATCCCTAGAACACATGAAGAGCTAGCATGTAGCCCCCGGGATCCATTTTCAGCCCTTGCATCTCCCTCACACTACACCACAACCTACCACTTGTCACCATTTGGTGTAAAGTTCACTTTCTTTCCCATTTTTTCCCCTTACACCTCTTTTCCCTTATTTTTTAGGGTGTAACCACTTGTTAACCCTTGTTCATCAAGTTCAGTGGTCGTTTTTCTCCACGTAGGAAAGTTTCTCACACTTCCTCCCTCAAGGCATATGAGAAAACCACAAGATATATTCAATCATAGGAATCCTTCAAGAGGAAACTTTTGGAGGCTAAATGCACTAAATATTCTACTCATAGGAGGCTTCACAAAAAGGTGAAGTTTATTGAAAATCCCATTGAACATGTTGAGTTATGAGATATTGAACCATCACAATGTCATATTTGTCCTTTGAAATCCAAGTGTGTCCTTCTCAACGACATAGTCATATCATCATGAGTAGGTTGTGACACCTTATTGAGCACCTAAAAATTCCCATATGCTTGATTTTATGTCTTTTCTAGTTGAAAGTGGTTTAATGGAAATATGGAATTCATAAAGCCCTAATTGCGAGTCACGTATGATAAATAAACAATAAAGTACATATTTGACACAAGAAAGTAATCTTGTAAATTTAGACCCTAAGTGAAAGAGGGAGAAACAAATACTTATATGATTTGCGCTATCCCGACATTATTCGGATTGGAAGACTAATAAACAAAAAAAGGCAAAATGTCGCAATGGGCACATAAAATCCTGGAAATACTGGATGAGCCTAGACTAGGGTGTCAGGTTAGGTCGAGGTGCCTGGCACTGTAGACCTTTGCTAGGATCCTATGACCACACAAGATCTCATAAAATAGTTTTTGTTATGTCGCAAAAGTTTCACTAATATTCATGTTTGGTCACCAGTATGTCACTAGGTGATTGTCGAATTCTACTTTAACTTGCAAAGAGAATATGACTTGCAAAACCCTCAAACTACATCAAATCCCAAAAATAAAAGATGCAAAATGAGGATTCAGACTGACCCCAATGTTCAACCTCCTGAGTGATCTTACAACCAAGCATTGCATTATATTTCAGAATCCATGTAGTTCTTGTGCATGTGTGATAGAATTGTGCCCTAAGAAGCCCTTACGTAAGCATTCATGATAACATGTGATAGTTATATGTACTAATGTAAGTAGATTTGTGGATGAAAAAATGAACTTCCCTTCTTATGCATGTATGTAGAAAATGTAGTCCCTTGTCCCTTGAGTGAGTGCTAGATGGATGCCTTGATGCTCTTAGAATGCCTTTAGATGCAACCTTAGGTGATGATAGTAGATGCTTATATCTTGGTCTTTTATTATGGTCACATATATTTGTATTTATATGATTCCCTTGGTTGAATTTCACAATTGACAACTAGAAGGATGACCCATAAGAAAATAAGATGCCCAAAAGATTAAATATTCCAAAAAAGAGCAAGTAAAGTAAAAGGAGGTCGGGGGCACCGGAAGGATGAGGGTGTCTGGGGCGGTTTCTTGTCTAGGTGTTGGTGTCCAGAGTCATAAAATATAAAGTAGTGAAGTACCAATTTGGGTTGTTGATTGTAGAAGGCCAAATAGAAAATAAGAAACACAAACAAAAGGCTAAAGATAGTTGTTAATTGCTAGTTTTCTCACTTAGGAATCATATGAATAGTAATATGTGATTAAGACCTAGAAATGTAACCAAGTACGCAATTTTGTTTCTACATTTTCCCCCACTTTAGCTTGTTGAGTGAATACTTGATAACATAAATTAGTTAAGGATTTGCATACCTTTGTTCCTTGTATATTTATAAAAAAACCATGTCAAGGAGACAAGTGACAGCGTGAAGTGATAAAAATGAAGCGTGGAAATTAAGAAAGAGGAAGTGACCCTAGGGGTGAAGCCTATAGTGTTGTACCATGTTGTTTTGATTATGTTAGTTGATGTGGAGCTGCTTCTTGTTGCATATTAAAGATGGTCCTACAAAATAAGAGCAAAAGAAGCACTCAAATGTGTGTATATGAATTTTTTTCATAAGTATGTAAAAGTGTGAAAAATTAGTAAAAGGAAAGTATGCACTGATGATCATTAGTGTAAAATGATAGAAATATGTCATGAAAATGTTGTGTAGAGTGAGTTTTTTGGGTGATCTCATGCCAAGAGAATTTTTTTGGTGCTCTCACGTTGTGGAAGAAGAGTGTTGGAGAGAAAGGTCTAGTGTTATTCTTTGTCCATGACTTCATCCCAAATTTATACACCACTACATATTGTGTGATCCGTGTTGTTCCAGATTCAATCCAAGTAAAAAAGGAGATATAATGCATTTTGATTGTTGGAGGACTGTTCCTATACTATGAAAATTGTTTTATTAACTATGTTTATTTGATAAAATAATTGTAATCGTCCCTTGGTCATAGACACCTAGGAAAGGTCAAGAGCTCCCAGTGCGCTAGTTTTGTATTTGGGCATTGGTTTCTATCTTTGAACCCGATGACCCAAGTCGAATTTGGGTCATTTTGAAACTATAATTTTTCTATTCTTGTACTACAGCCTATGATGCAGCTTTGATTTTTGAATGGGGTGATTGATTCACCCAATGTATGCCCCCTCATTTGGGAAGCATGCAATATCACTAGGAAGATACGGCCCAAAGGAGAGGACTGGATGATGATATACAACTGTAACCCTACAATGGGGAGGGAATTTGCATGGTGGAGACCAAGGAACATGCAAACAAGATGGCTAAATACATTTGTTAGTAGAAAAAGTGGCATGTATGCTATAGAAGACAATTTAAATAAGCAATAGTGCATACAAAGTAGACCATGAAAATTGGGTTTCAAACATGGGACATTGCTCATAATGTCATAATACAATCAGGGATGAAGTGGAAAACAACATAAAAGAAATGAACATATAAGACATATGGCATAGCCCACAAACAATGGCATACAATTGAAGATAAGAGAAAACAAAGTGTAACAAACAACCATGGTGGAAAATAGTTCCTGAGGAAAATATTGCACATGAAGCACCGGTTAGCATGCTTTAGAAATATAAAAAATTATGCCAATACATGTATAGATCAATGTAAAATAGTGTGCTAGTAAGAATAAGAAGTATTAGAAAATGGAAAAATAACGCATGTTGTGTGTAAGAGTAGGAATGTAGATACCCCAGAAGCCTCAGTGGGATTGGTAAGAGGTACAGGTGTGAAGCATCATTGTTGTGTGTAAACATCGTAGAAAATATTCATCCACATAAAGAACAAGTGAACGCGCATGTGTATATAGAAAATATAATGACATATTGGATATTCGTCTAACATAGTAAGCAAAGTGTAACATGCGAGTATAAGCAAACAAGAATAATTGTAACCAAGATATGCAACATGTTGTGAATGTGAATGGAATGGAATGAAAAGTGAATGTGATAGGAGAAACATGCCCCCGAGTGAATGTGAATGAGTATGAGAGGAGGTTCATTTATAAAATACCCCTCAACAGTCAAGAATGAACCATATAAAAAGAGTGTGTCATCGGGAAATGGTTTGAATTGTGTGCTAGAAAGATAGATCAATGAAGCATAAAGTGTAGAGTGTAGAAGAGGTGAGGTTCATTTCATATTTAGACCCTTAGCATTCGAGTATGAACCGTGGAACTATAGTGCATCATAGGGTAATGGTTTGCTAAATGTGCTAGAAATATGTAACATAAAGCATAGATCATAGAGTGTAAAAGAGAATATTATGATATGTGAGAATAGAATTCCAAAAATATGTATCATGAAATGTGTAGCGTGAAATGTATAGTGTTTGAGGTTCATGGATGTATTATGCCCTCAAAATTCAAGTGTGAACCATATCACAAGAGTGCATCATCGAGAAATGACTTGAATTTTGTGCACTAGAAAGATAGATCAATGAAGCCTTGGAGCCTCGGTGGGACCTGGTAAAAGGTATGGGGTCAAGAATCCATGTTACATGTAAAGTCTACATTCATAACTAGAGAACAAGTGAATGCTCATGTGTATCTAGAAAATATAATGACATACGAAATATCTTACTAGCATAGTAAGAAAATAGTAAATTTAATCATAAGTAAGCAAGATTAATATGCAACATGTTGTGTATGAATGAGATGGAATGTTATGAAATGTGAATGTGATAGGAGTAGCATGCCCCTCGAGTGAATGTGCATGAGTGTAATTGAAATGAGGTTCATTTATAAAATACCCCTTGGCAATCAAGAATGAACCATAAAAAAAGAGTGCATCGTTGGGAAATGGTTTGAAGTTAACAAGTCTAATTCTTACACTTTACTATTCAACTTATTAAGTCTAATAACAATCAAAATTCAATCACAAGTATTTGTTTTGGTTATTCACTTTTTCCAAGCTAAGCACATCCATACGTCAAGTTTCAAAGTCTTAAATTTGGGATACCCATATCCAAATTTGAGAAACCATTCCATCTCTAAGTCTTATACTTATATATTATAGAGTGTAGAAGAGGTGAGGTTCATTTCAGATTTAGACCCTCAACATTCGAGTATGAACCATGGAACTAGAGTGCGTCATAGGGTAGTGTGTTGTGTGAGAATGTGATGCTAGAAAGATGTGTCGTGAATGCGTAGAGTGTGAAATGTGTAGTGTGTATGATGTGAGGTTCATGGATGTAGTATGCCCTCAACAGTCAAGTGTGAACCTTAGCACAAGAGTGTGTCATAGGGTAATGACGATAAAAATAATTTATCAAAGGGTTTGTATTGATGTTGAGGAAATATGAGACATTAAGCGTGGAGCATCAAGTGCATGAAATGATAGAGACATTTGATAGCAATGCAAAAGGGGGAAGTTATGATCCCCCAAGTGTGTAAGAGATGAATATCTATGGAGGTGTTTGAAATGTGTCCAAGCCATCAATGTAAGGAGTAGTTTTCTTAAAAAAATTGATTGGACATTGAAGTAGACTATGGAGAGGGACCTTGAATGGTGGAAGTCAAAAGAGGCCATCTAGAGTTTGTTGGTCTTGCTTAGTGAGTGGTTGCTTATTTGGGATTGGTAATGTTGTAGAAGACTTGATAGGAGAAGAGGGTGGACTGATTTTGGGAGGTGGTTGCTTAGTTTGACTTGGTAATGTCATAGATGACTTGAGTGGAGGAGGAGTTAGACTAATTTTGAGAGGAAGGTTCTTAAGAGGCTCTTGACTTACATTAGTAACAATGGTATGATGCTCATGAGACATAGATGAATCAGATTTAGGAACCCAATGAGATTTAGCAATTGAGATGAACATGTAGCAGAATTTTCTGTAGAAAATGAAATAAAACCCTAATGCTCAAGGTATTTGATTCTTTATTATAAAGCAT
This sequence comes from Taxus wallichiana var. yunnanensis, assembly GCA_018340775.1. Taxonomy (NCBI): domain Eukaryota; kingdom Viridiplantae; phylum Streptophyta; class Pinopsida; order Cupressales; family Taxaceae; genus Taxus; species Taxus wallichiana. The sequence goes on from JADAXU010000136.1 coordinate 1,320,594, forward strand.
AGAAATCATTGTCATTATGTCCATTGATTTGATGATAATTGCAAAATGGGAGACCTTGATAGTTGGCAAGCCGATAAGGAGGATAACAATGAGTAGGTGGAAAATTGATCAATTGGTGATTGAGGAGCACATGAAGAATTTTATCATTATGATCAAACTTGAGAGGTTTTGGTAATGGTAAGACTTAAGGTGCACTAATATGAGCACATGTAGAAGACATAGAAGCAAGAGGAGATGTAGAAGAATAACTAGCATTGGATTGAGAAGCGGCCTTAAGATGTTGGATTTCAAATGTGAGAGATGTAATCATGGATTCCATAGCTTGAATTTTATCTTGAAATAAGTAGTGTAAAGATTTAATGGATTTGCAAATTAATTAATTGACATTATAACTAATAGAGGAAAGCGAAAAGACAATCAAAGATGACACTTACTTGTGAAGAAGGTGTATCGCTAGGAAGATACATAGTGTCTAGGGTTTTATGAAGAACAAATTTTCAAGGTGGATGCATTTGAAGTAATTCATGTAAAGATATTTGAGAAACCTTAGGAGCCATGAAAGGAAATTGGATAGAATAACTAAAATGAGGATCTAAGAGAGTTCGAATATAGGTTCACTAAATGATTTAACAAATATGAAATTTGTAAAGCCCTAATTACAAAGTCATGCATGATAAATAAAGAATAAAGAATAGATGTGACACAAGAAAGTAAGCTAATAAATTTAAAACCTAAGTGTAAGAAGGAGAAAGAAAGACTTAGATGATTCATGCTATCACTCAGATTGTTTTGGACTAAAATATTGATGAACAGAAAAGGAAAAATGTCGTAACTAGGCACAAAAATCCTAGAACTTCTGAATGAACCTGGACTAGGGTGAATGGGTTGGGTCGGGGTGTCTGGGTCTTTGGAGACCTCTTTTGGGTGCTTGTGACCACGTAGGAGCTCGGAAAATAGTTTTTCTTATGTCACACAAGTATCGCTAATATTATCTTTTGGTCACTGTATGTCATTAGATGATCGTTGAATTCGTATAACCTACAAAGAGAAGATGACCTACAAAACCCTCAAACTACATCAAATACCAAAAATAAAATATACAAAATGAGGAGTCATACTAACCCGGTGGTCACTTGAGTGAGTGAGCTTACAACCAAGCACTGCACTACATTTCAGACTCCATGTAGTTCTTGTGCGTGTGTGATAGAATCGTGCCCTAGGAATCCCTTGCAAACGCGTAAGATAATGGGTGATAGCTAGATGTACCAATGTAAGTAGATGTGTGGATGGAAAAATGAACTTCCCTTCCTATGCATGTATGCAGAAAATATAGTCCCTTGTCCCTTGAGTGAGTGCTAGATGGATGCCTTAATGCTCTTAGAATGCCTTTGGATGCAACCTTAGGTGATGATAGTAGATTCTTAGAGCTTTTTCCTTTATTATGGTCACATAGCTTTGTATTTATATGATTCCCTTAGTTGAATTTCAAAATAGACAACTAGAAGGTCGACCCATAAGAAAATAAGATGCACAAAAGATGAAAGATGACCAAAAAGAACGAGTAAAGTAAAATGAGGTTGGGGGTTCCCAAAAGGATGAGGGTACCTAAGAGTTGGTGTCTTTTCTAGGATTTGGTGTCCACAATCATAAAAGATAAATTAGTGAAGTACCAATTGGGCTATAGGGTGTAAAAGGCCAAATAGAAAATAAGAAACACAAATAAAAGGCCAAAGATAATCAATTGCTAGTTTTCTCACTTAGGAATCATATGAATAGTTATATGTGATTAGGACCTAGAAATGTACCCAAGTGTGTGATTTTATGTCTACGAAACATTCCGATGGGTTTAAGATATTCTTGGAAGTGAGTTAAGAATGATGTAGCAAGTCATGCAACACCTATTTTTGAGGTCATCTCAAGATTCATCAAAACCAAGAGAGGTAAAAAAAAACTTCCCATTTCTTTACTGAGGCCTTTGGATCTCACTATGTGGAGGTTTCCCAACCAAAGGTTACAAAACCAGTGGAAGACATGACATAAGATGACTTTGAGTTGACCCAAATCTACTTGGGGTAAGCCATACAAGAAGGATATGCACACTTTTTCAAGTTATATGCAGCCCACTTGCTTTCTAGGAATGAAGAGTATAAACAAACTATGGAGCAATTGGAGGAGCATGTGAGAACTCTCACTACCTATGTGCAATCCTTCCTAGAGCCTAATGCGGTACCCCTTCCTCTTGTAGAATTCATCCCTCCCATCAAAATTTTTTATCCTCATTTGATTAAGAGATCCTAATGTTACACTATGTAAGGAAAGCCAATGATAAGTGGGTTAAAAGGATTATCGAGAAAGGAAAGGTGCTATCTGCTTTAGAGGTTGTCTCACTATTAAAAAATTTTAACACACGTTTCTAAGGTAAAAATGACCAAGGGGAGGTTGAAAAAAATTCCCTACTTTGGGATAGTATATTCCCATTTGTGTCGAGAGATGAGTCATCTTGACTCTCAATCCTTGGTGAGAAAAAATGTATTGACTTGTATGACAATTTGTTTCCCATATGGTCTCACATGGTAAATGTCAAATATGATATGATAAACGATGTTATCTCATAAATTGAGTCTTGTGAAGAGCATGCACCCTGAGATATTAGAAAGGGTTAGTAATAGTGTGTAGAAGCTTAGATCACCTCTGCTCGTGAACAATCATCCTTGAAAGATATCCTTAAGTCTTTTCAAGATTTATTCAAGAAAGAGACAAGAGATCCTTTCTCTTTCACTAAATATACTTTGGAATTTCTCACGGAAATTAGAGGTTCAATATCTAATATTGTTAGAGATCATCAAATCTAGTTCAACCAAGTAAGACCCTTGATAGAATTCTTGAAACTTAGATTAGTGTTATGGGTTTTGTTTGCATTCCATAGGAAGAGAATGTGGCACTCATATTAGCTTGTTTTAATAAATAAGTGAAGGGTGAGGATCTCATTTGAAGCATTTACTTAGAGTTCTTTAGTATATGGATCTTCATCATCAGCACTTCGTCATATTCAAATTAATCACCCTCCTCCTCTCTCTCTTATTTCTTCTCTCTCGATATTATAATTCTTCATTAAGAATTTATTTTTTCACTATTTTGTCTTACTAATTCAAGTGACCTTTTAATTTTACATTTTAAGAGGTATTTTTCCATAGTAAGAATAAGACTCGCTTTTATTCCCTAGGAATATGAAAAGTCACAAGCCATGGGAAATGTGAAAATTCACATGGGGGTAGAGAGGAAGAGACATTTTGTAAGCTATAAACGGGATGTCTTCTCCATTCCAAATGGTTAGCATTTATATATTGTTGTTAGTTTTTTACCTTTGTATCACAACTATAAGTAATAAGCTACATTATTCTATCTCCTTGCTTATGCTCTTACTCTCTCTAATTTCCAACTTTGCAAGAATTGTAATATTTTACAACCAAGAAGGAACTTTGTGTCTTTGATTAATGAATCCATAGAACTTTTTGTCTCTGATTTATTATTCTTGTTATTTCTTACTTTGTTGATCTCTTCCTATTGAAAGTGGACCTACTATGGCTCATGTGTGTGAAATCTATACATATACTCACATCATTAACTCCCTCTCTTCATTTTTCTACTTCCCTTTACCTCTTCCCAAATCAAATTCCTCTCTTATACATTGTACAAGTATGTTGCCATAGGTTTAATGGAGTATTCATGTGTGATCCTCGGCCTAACAGCCACCCCACACTTCTATTTAGTTTACATTAAAGAAATGGGAGCTTCCCCATACCCAAGAAGGAGGTTCTTAGCCCCGTGATGTTGGTGAAAACTAATAATATTATTACAATAAATTATTTCACCAACACTACCATAAATGTAACGAAAATTTAACTTGTTGTGTTTTGACAATGTTTTGTTTGAGTTTCACACTTTCTCAAATTCTTGCAAAGGGTCATTTTTCTTTCTTGTAAAATGAAGATGGAGACTCATGGACCTAGAAGGAGACTTCATACCTATAGAGGGTTCTTCCCTAATGGATGTGTATGAGTTATTTCATAATTTTTGAGCTTAGAGTGCCTTTTATGCTTTATTTTACATGAGGAGTTCTTAAAGTGCTAGGTTCTTAAATGAGGTATGATTGACTTTATTATATATGATTTTGAAGGTTATTATGTCATGAAATGAAAACCAAGGGGTGTATTTGCTCATAAGAATGTGATAGAAGTGAAAGAATTATCTCAACACATTTTTGTCAAAAACCGTATAGTAGGATCAACTTGTAGATTTGTACAACCCGAATGAAAATGGTGGTTTTGAATAAGAGTTAAAAACATGTTTTGATTTTATGGGTTAGAGGATGAATATTTCTAGGTGTGTTTTATGTAATTAAACTCCATAAATTGACGACAGAAAGGTGTGAAAATATAAGCAAGTAATCAAATACCTATCATGGTGTGCTAAGCAAGGGTGAAGAGAGTGCATTTGAACATGCAAGTATGCAATGTTAAGATCAGCAATGTGAAAGGATAGATTACCAGATTTTAGTCTCTACATTATCTTGATTGAGTACCAATATTTATTCTTTAGTGAAGAATAATCATATCACACCTATAGTATGAATTTGGCCATATCTATATATAGGGAGTATTCAACCTTCAATCTTCAATCCTCATATTCACTGTTCAATTTGAGCTCATCATATCTCATTCATACTCATCGTATTTCACCCCATATATCCATATCAAGAGAAAGGGAGCATAGATTATATCTAAATCCTCTTGGCCTAATTGATATATTTCCCCATATATTGATTAGATAAGGTCCTACTAGTCTATATAGAGTGAGGGTGTACGAGAAGGCCCTAGGGTTGTTTTCTCATAATTATGCTTTCAACTGCAACAATAAATAAGAATAAAACTATCTCAAAATATTCTAAACCCAACTCTCGTACCACTTTCATAGGAAAACAACTAAACCCTTAAGACCTTCTTCAAGCATGGGATGTGATGAGTTGACATCAAGGTGTCAAACAACTCCATCTATAAGAGTCCTTAGCAGTCATCATTATCCCTCGGTGTACCTTTGATCAGTTGAAAGAACTAGGGAGAGGGAGGTTATGGATTGTATATAGTCAGTTGGCACTCCCCCGCCCTTCTCTCTATCCATTGGTCACTCTCGGATGCATGCACCCCTATACCTACTCCCTCCCCACCCCTATTATCTTTACAAATGTGAGATAAAAACCCATATATATATATATATATATATATATATATATATATATATATATATATATATATATATATATATATATAGATCTGGGGTGGGGTCCTTATATTCTATCAACCAAATATTTCTCCTAAGAAAGAGTGTCATTTTTTGGGTTTGAGTATGTTGATTCATTATCAATCACTCGTCTCGTATGGGAAATATCTCCAACTCCCTCTCAAGATGAATGCATCAACTGGTGTGGTGAGATAAACAATTAAGATGCACTTCACTATTTGACCTATTGGCTAGATTTTATGCTCGGCTAAAACATGCAACCTAGGAAGTCATGGGATAAATCCCCTTCATTTAATGTGAAGCTCCCATATACTTTATTTGTTTATTCTGACACTAATCTAACTTCTCAGGGTATTACTTTAACTATAAAGCTCGTGAACCACAACTAAATAGTTTGGCAGCAAGTAAGCAGTTGTTTGGTGACTGTAATGTGAGATTTGTGAAAACAGAAATAAAGAAAATAAATTTGAGTGGGTACGAGGATGTGCTTTGTAACAAGTAGTTCTCAGAGCCAATTACTCACACATGGAATAAACAAACGTTATCTTTTCTAGATTACTTTTAAGCAACTTAAAAGAAGTGTATATCTATGAAAATTAAGACAACACAAAGTTTATCATAATAATCACAAGTTACATAGTCAGACTAAGATAGACACAAAGTTCAATCAAAGTCTTCCCTCCTTATTTAAACGTTAACTGCATACAATAAGTGTTTTCAGCTATTTCAACTCAAAGTCTAAAATAACCGATTACAGCCTATAACATTTTCTTGCTAAAAATTTCCATATCCTTGACCCTTAGGTATTCTCCCCTTCTTGTACTCACTACAAGAAAAGATTATGGAAAATATATCCGTTACATTCTAATAAATGACCAACTAACAAACAGATTAAGAGTTGAGCAATTTACTCCTCAAAATATTCTTTTTATGCCACCTAGTTGTTCTCAGAATGTTCGAACATTAAAACCATAAAAACTACTTTGTAACAACTTTCTAAGCGTTTAACTTTATCAAATGAATTAAAGAAACAGTGAATGCACACCACATTACTTAAGTCTTATAAAGAGTACACTTTAATAAGAAAATAAGAAAAGTAGAATAAGAAGTAGAAGAAGAAGAGAAAAGAAATAGAAGAATTATTATGGATCGGCAGTTACTACTCCACTTTCTCTTTTTCTTTACTCTTATCTTGAGCCTTTTCTCCATCTGCTTCAGCTTCATCTACTTCATCCTTATGTTTTTCTTTGTAGATGGAAAATTGGTCCCTCATGTACTTGATGACATTGTTATCCACATCAGCTACAGCTCCTAATTCCATTTCAAACATGAGCAATTCTTCTTCCAAAACTTTGCATCCTCCTCTCACTTTCCCAAGACAAGATCCCAATTGGCTAACAAAAAGTATCTACTACCAAACAAAAACTATCTATTAAAAGGAATAATAGCTTTATCCATCAATTTCTGAAACAATGGAAGAAACTCCTCAATACTTTGTGGATAGCTGGAGGTATTATACTTATTCAGACCATAGATCACATCCTCAAGTTCTTCCAAAACTTGCTCAACTCATTCCTCCATCATCTCTATCTTGGTCATAATATGCTTCAAAATGTTCTTCCTGAATGACAAAATATGTTTCTATTGTCTTCCCTTCTTAACTGATCCCCCAGGTGCAATATTTTCCCTAATCAAAATATCATCAGATAATTCATTGATTTCTTCCAAACCCTATTGTTGTAACTCAACAATTCCTCCTTCATTGTCCACTTCTTGCTTAAGCTCTTTCAATTTATTTGCCTTCTCCTGATACTCAACAATTTTAATCAAAACTTCCTTATAAAAATTTGTGGTTGTGTTTGTGATATCTACTATCCATTCATCTATAGCTTTGAATATGTCACTTGTTTCTTCTACAACAGTGATTACTGTGGATGTATTCATTCTTCCATAATCATTTGTTGTGGAGGATTCTTGGCAACTTTCATAATAATATTACACAGTTTGGATGATTGCTCTTTCAACTTGGCAACCTTCATCTTTTCTTCATCCAACTTTTGAAACAAATTGTTTATCAATGTCTCTGTGTGTCTTGTTTCATACCTTCAGTAGTAACTTCACCCAAGGGAACCTTCGTGATCATCAAATCCTCTTTCGTCAATTCTCCTTTCTTCTTTCCAATTGGTGGAGTAGCTATTTCAGCAAATTTCTTCCTGAAGGATCAATGACCAATCTGGATGTAACTTTTGGCATTTTTTCCCTTTTCCTCTTCCTCTCAATTATTCTTAACAATTGCAGGTCCATATCTTCTAAATCAATTACTTCCTTAGAAGCAGAAGAATATTGATTAGTCAGCCAATTAGTAAAATCCGACTGAAATATTTTGAGCTTTAGGATGTACAATTATTTCTTTGCTAACTCCTCCTAGTGGAGAAAATGCCACAATTTCTAGTTGTCTCTCAGGTTCTTCAGTGACTAAATCTTGTTGTAAAACTCCTCCTAATTCAACCATTTTCTTTCTTATCATCTCCTCCTCTATCTCTTCTTCATTCCCAGTATCAATATCCTCGATGTTCCTCTGCACTGTATCATCTGGTACTATAGAGATTTCCATTGTTTGATCAACTTCCATCATAATCTCTCCTTCCTCCATCTCTGCATCTTTCATCTGCTCCTTATCCTTTTCTGATGTTTGAGATATTTCTTGTGAAGAAGAAACATTAATATTCTCCTTTAGTGACACAACTGATGATTCTTCAAGACATGGAGGAGGAGGAGGGGAGGAGTAGCTGGTGGTGGACAAGGAGGTGGTGTAGGCAACACAATTTCGTGGTAGCAGTGGGAAATACAAAAGAAGCTGGTTTTAGTGCTGGTAATAAAATATCTTCTTGAGTAGGGGGTTCTTGGATGGTAGGAGTAACAACTGGTAATATTGTCATACTAGAAGTTCTTTTGGTGACAATTCTTGAAATCGAGGATTCTTTGTCCTAGCTCTCCTGAATGGCTTCAACTTTACAGCCAAGCCACTGCTTTCTCTTGGACCTTCTTTTCCTTTTTCACTCTCGCTGGTATCTTCTCCCTTTCCAGTACTAATTTGAGTAATTTCCTTCATTATTGACTCTTCTAGGCAACAACCTCCACTATTCAACCATTGAGCAGTGTATAATAACACTTTTGATGTCCTCTCCATGACTAACTTTGAAGTATGAGTAACTGGGATCAAAGGGGCACTATCACCTCCTTGATCATAATAAGCGTTAGAAATTACTTTCCCATCATCAGTTAGTCCTTCTGGGATTTTAGCCAAACCAAATTCTGAAATCTGTTTTATAGTCAGTCGACTATAATCCCTTCTTCTGACTTCAAACTCATCTCTGCAATCAACCCAAAAGTCTTCTAGTGTTGGAAAGTGTGCATAGTTTAGAGAAACTGACTTTCTTTCTATAATCAAAATTCCTCCTTTCACTAAAGGAAATCTGATTATAACGAAGATATATTTCCTTCTGAACATCCCTCGCCTTATGAATATTCATACAATGGTATTGTCCAATCACAATAGGAAAATGCACCACTGTCCTTTGTAGACCCTGTTACAAATCATGTAATACTGCCAATTGTCTGCATAACTCCAGAAAAATCCACCTATCACTTGGGTATCTAGGCAACCTTAACACAACATTCGAGAAACCACAGAATCTCAAATATGTAAAGTGGGAAAACTGAATAAAAATGCACCCATAAGGTTGGACTGCATTCCATGCTTCATCAGTTACTCTTCTTGGCTCTTAAGTCTGGATTCAACCTGCAAATAACTTCATATAAGAAGAAGTCATTAACCTGTTTATATTCGTTGAAATACCTAGGTAAAGCTAACTATGGATAATGCTCATAAATGGGTTTATCATCCTTCGTTCCAATAGTCCTCAATCTGGGAAAGTTCCCATGTGCTACTATGGCATAGACAAGATAGGAAGTCATCTTGAAATCTAGAGTTTGAATAACGTTTTTCAATTGGAAATCAATATTGTCGCTAATGATTTCAGCCTAATTGATCTGAGTATTAGGTTTAGCATTCTCTATTACTCTTAGAAAGTAATACATCCATCTGTAAAATAATTTTGCATTCTTGTCACCATTTATCCTACAAAGAAGTTGAGTAATATCATTGGCTTCTTGAATTAGATCAAATCTTACAACTGACTTGGGAAACCTTGAAGCTTGTTTTGATACCTTTAAGTAATGCATATTCATGATTTTAATGGCATCCTTCTTCCTCTTTACCCAATAATCATTAGCTTTCTCCATACTGATACTCAATGGACTTGGTATAGTTGGGATATTTAAGAAAGAATTGAAGAAATGAACATCCAATCTCCCCACAAGATCTTGGCATCATTTCTGATCATTCTGGTCTAGGAATCATAATGTTTGGCACATTCTAGCACAAACTCAAGTAACTAACAAGTGTTAGGAAAGGCATTTTCTTTAATCAATCCACTTTTGGTTAATGCTTCCATTAAAGGTGTCTTCTTTTTAGCTTTGGATCTTTCCACTAACTCAAGTACTGATACATGACCCATATCAGTGTCTCCTATTCCAACCAACTTTGAGGTAATGCAAGTCTCCACATGATACCCCTTATATTCATACTTCATTTCATTCCTCTTGGCTTTTCTCTTTTCTTTTGTTGGCTAGATTTTATGCATAGCTAAAACCTAGCCAAATGTTTTGGCGACTCGTTGGGAACAACACAAATTAACAGACTAGATATTTTTCTTGCAAGTTCCATTTTATATTATAAGTTCAATATGAGAATGTCCATTCATGTGGTCTAGCAAAGCTCAAGGAAGGATTGATCATTTTTATAGATTGCAGGAGCAATTCAATTTCAATCATCCTCCTCAAGTTAGAAGCCGCAGATCTAGTATTTCACAGGAAGAAGAGTGCAAACTCCTCCAGATCCGGATCATGTCCAACATAATCTAGCAACTAGGATTATTCACAAATTCTATTCTCAAAGAAGACATGCTCCTTTCATGATGCAGAATCAACCACTTGCCCCTACAACACTTGTTCCATGGGGTGCAACCTTTGGACCTCTAAATCTAACTCCTCCTATGCATGATCTACCTAAAGGGATGAGAAATAATTTTCCAAAATTATTTAGAGATGGAAAGCAGAATCTAGATGACCACTTGGTTGTGTTCTTTATATCCTGTGGAGTGCTTGTAGTCGAACATGAAGACGTATTTGTCAAACTCTTCATAGACACTCTGCATGACTTGGCTGGTGAATAGTTCTATTGGCTAGCTCATGGTGCTATAACCAACGGGGCTACTATGAAAGATGCATTCCTTAAAAGGTTCAAAGAAGCCAAAGATTCTAGTACATTGATAACTCAACTGAATCAGTTGAAGAAGGAGCCACATGAACACATGTGGGATTTTATTACAAAATTCCAAAGATTATTGTACAAAATTTTGGCTTCTGCTTCTTTGAATGATGAGAAACAAAAAGTATTCTTCATCAATGTTTTACTTCTGAAGTAAGCTATCAAATGCAAAAAGAACATCCTGATGACTTGTTAGCAACTCAAAACATGGCGGTTGAAATTGAAGATGACCTCATCATGGCTGGAAAGATAAAGAGCAACACTTCTAGAGCTGAAAGTTCATCGTCTGCTACTACATCCAATTCACTATTGCAAAAGTTAGAAAATGAGATATCACATATGAAGAAACAAATGGATCAAATGGCTCAGTGGTAACAATACTACCCCTGCTTAGAATTTCAACAACAACAATAACCATAACCGCATTGCTAGTTCCCAAATATTAGCAATTGAAGCTACTCCTAGAAAGAACATGGAGATGAATGAAGAAGAGCATGAAGTCACACGATCAGCCCGCGAATGATGATTTTGTAGGTCCTGCTAGCGACTCCAACATTAATTACCTAAACTAAAAATATAAACATGACTATGAGGAGCTTCTTGAAGATGATCATGGTCATGCATATGCAATATTTACATAATCACAAACTCACCAAGCTGAGGCATTAGTTAATGAATAAAGAAGGGGCAGCCCTTTACCTTCTTCCTTAGCTCCTAGAGATAAGAATGTGAGTTCTTCATCTTAACCACATAAAGTATTTCAAGTATCTGAATCTATTCCTTCTTTTAACATTATTGATCATGTCAAGAAAACTAGAATTCAAATGTTAGAAGCCAAATACCTGAGAGCCTTTCCTGAGTAGTTAAATAGTTTAGTCAAATATGTACAATCACTAGGAAAATCTAATACATAAAAAGGCCTTTTGCCTAATCCCAAAGATACTCCTCCCTAGAATAACGTTGCAGTTGTTAAGCCCTCATTATCTTCTGAAAGAGTAGAACCTTTATATGTCTCCTTATTGCTTAATGGTTTCAAGTTAAGCAACTGTATTCTAGATTCAGTGCTTCTAACAATGTCATGTCTAGCTAAAGTTGCAGATGCTCTTGGGCTTACCTTGACAAAGACCATAAAAAGGTGTTATTCCATGGAGAGACAAGTCCCTTTAATCAAAAAAATCAAAGATGCACAAGCTGTTATGGCAGCTTTACCGACAAAATATTAAAGATGACAATCTTAGTTGTAAATATTCATGTCTCCTATGGGATGTTGCTGAGTAGAAACTTCTGCAAAGAGTTGGGAGGAGAAGTAAAGATGGATTGGTCATGTGCTCATATTCCTATCAAAGGAATAAATTAGAAGCTGGAGCCGGAAAAGAAGTCCAAGTACACGGTTACAAAATCTAAGGATCCTAGATCTCAGATTCTTTTTCAGGAATCTGACTGTGGGGTCTATTTCTTGGAAATGGATAAAAATGTACCAGAACCGGAACTTCGACCAAAGCTAGAGCTAGCAAAAGAAGAAGAAAAATTTTGGACTCTGGAGTTTAAAGGCACCTGTTGTTCTTTTGGATCAGATTCGATGTTCTATTAATATCTCCAGATCATGAGATATTCCCATACTCCCACAAGTTGATGTTTCAAGAACACCAATCATACGATGGAGTATGAAGCATTGTTGCTAGGAATGGAGAAAGCTAAAAATAAAGGAGTAAAACTCCTCAAAGCCCAAGGAGATGTTGAACTTCTAGTAAAGCAAGTTTGAGGGAAAAATAAAGTCAAAGGAGATAAGATGAAGCATTACAAGAGATAGAGTGCTTTCTACCACACTCGATTTTGCAACCTTCTCTATCGACTTCATTCCAATAAATCAAAATTCTAAGGCAAACTCTTTGGCGGTCACAGCTGCACTATTGAATCTGGATAGACCATCGTCCATATTCGAAAAGGAAAATATAAAGTGGAGATGGTCTACCACCCTAAAGTCCCTGATAGTGTTGAATAGTGGAAGACTTTCTATGACGACAAACAAACATCTACATGTCTGGAACAAGACAACTTTGACAGGTTGTATGTTGAAGGGAGTAAATCACCACCACAAAAAACAATCATAGGAAAAACTAATCTAGGTTATGATGATAGTAGTGGAATAATCCAACCAAAAGGTAACAAAATCCCCAAGGGTTTAGTTTCCTTAGTGGAGACTTTTGACAAACATGATCAGTACCTAAAGAAGAACAAAGAATATGGTGATAGTTCCTCCTCAAGAATGCAGCTGGTAAATCTAGGTACGGAGGAAGTTGATGAAGAATTATTTACCATAGAGAGAAGAAAGGATGAGCCACCACAAGATGAAGTTGATAAAGACTTTCCCAAGGTATTTGACAAGAAGGCCAGAGAAAGGAAGTTTGAGATCGGAGACTGGGTACTCTGGTGGGACAAGAGACATGAACCAAAGGGCATGCACAAAAATTTGATTCACTCTGGAAAGGACCCTTCATGATCAAGAGAGCTCCGAAATGGATACTTTCTTCCTTTCCTACTAGGATGGAATTGAGTTACCACTTCCTTTCAATAGGTAAAGCATCTGAGGTTGTTCAGAAATTGAGAGACAAGGTAAAACCTATTTGTATATAAATAAAACTTTTTTGTTTCCTTTCTTTTCTTTTGTTTTGTTTTGTTTTTGTGGCTTGATCCCGAACCCAATAGACAAGACACGAAACAAGAGATGTTGGGATCTCATCTTCACTCCTTTCATTTTGACAAAGGTAAAGATGTCCATAGACGGAGCTAATTGGTGTCCCCGAGATTTCACCCTAAAATCTAGGACTACCCCTTTTAAAAAATTCATTCTTTTCAAAGTAATAGGTCATTTTTGTGTTTATTTTTCCTGTAGTTGTTTGCATTGCTCTAGGGTATCCCTAGAGAGTCATAAAATCCAAATTCAACAAATACCCACATGCTAAAGCTCACTCAATTCCTTTGCCAGACTTTTTCTGCAAGTATTTTATTTATTTATTTATTAAATAAATAAAGTTCTTTTAAAAATAGATTGAGCTAAAATTGGAGGATTTAGGTTATATAAAGCACTTCACCCCATCATTATTACCACAAAACATTCACTCTGGGGAAGAATTTTTTGCAGATCACTAATTGGAGAAATTTTTGAGCAACGATTGCACGCAACTTCTTTTGTTTTGTTTTATTTTTTTTATTTTTTTTTTTGGCTTGTTTTCTCTAGAAATTCTGTAGCCTATTCATTCTTCCTACCAGACCTTTCCCTAGGCCTAGGGTTTTGAAAATTTATCCAATATTTTAATTACTAATCTGTCTAAAGGTGATCAGAGCTCATGATTCTTTCAGAGATTAAGAAGTTGCTTGGTCCAAAAAGGTGTAAAAATGGATTTTATGAAAATAAGGAAAATATTGCCATCAATGCATAGAGCTCAAGAAAATATGCACTTTTAGAGAAAACGAAACCTAAAATAGAGCCATGGAGTGAAAGTTATGGCACTTGCAAGTTTTTGTTGCTACATCTTCCGGACCCTTTCCAAAAATGGAAAATTTTATTTTGACTTGTGTTTTCTTAACCAAAAATCTAAAAATGGAAATAAAATGTTGTTGATGAGTTTTCACGCAACTTTAAAAGTATAAGTCATGCAAGTCGCACTTTTTGGGAAGAGCAATTTCTTAATACAAGTCGCACTTTTTGGGAAGAAGCTTTCTTCCATGCAAGTCACATTTTTTGGAAGGAGGGCTTTTAAGTGCCAATGGAATTTTGGTGGTGGAAGGAAGGTGGGAATTTGGAGCCTTCTTGGAAGGTTGTTTTTTCCCATCATTAAAGTTAAATCACTTAAGTGCCAATGGGAATTTTGGTGGTGGAAGGAAGGTGGGAATTTGGAGCCTTCTTGGAAGGTTGTTTTTCCCATCATTAAAGTTAAATCACTTAAGTGCCAATGAGAATTTTGGTGGTGGAAGGAAGGTGGGAATTTGGAGCCTTCTTGGAAGGTTGTTTTTTCCCATCATTAAAGTTAAATCACTTAAGTGAAAGATGGGAATTTTGGAGCTTCTTGGAAGGGTAAAAATTCCCACTTCCTTGCCTTCTTATTTTTAACATGACTTCTAGCCAAAAAGTGTGACCCATTCTGGCATAGCTAAATGCCTAAAAGATAACTTTTTTAATTTTTAGGAAGCATCAGAATTTTGGCGCCTAGGGTTGGAAAGGCTTCCTTTTTATTATTCTAACTATTTGCATGTTGATGTGAGTGCAGTGAATAAAATAATATTTTTAACTTGTTTGGCATGCAAGAAAAGTCTAAAAATAGAGGGAAGCAGGCTTTATAATCAGATCTCGGTGAAGAAATTAGATATTCATGCTATGGACTACATACTTGTCTGAATTATTTGTAGGAATACTTCATTGGTGCTCATATTGGTGAAAAGAAGAAGAAGTCAATGTCTGATACATTGAATATATCTTCAGAATCAGAGGAAGAAATAGATCCACTTCGCATAATCCAAAGGATTTTGACAAAAAAATCATCCTCTTGTTTCTAACACAGCCCATGTGGAAGTCATTGCATGGAAATTCCTTTCAGGAGCTTGTGCATGTGCTCCCAATCTTCCAATTGAAGCCTTCATTGAATTTACTTGTATTTTCCTTCACCTAGAGTGCTTTCAGAATTTAAAATTGCTCATATGCAATTAAAAATAAAAGATGATGAGTTTTGTTTGAATTGTTTATAGCAATCATTTTACTAGTGCACATATTGGAGAAGAATTGCAAAATCTTCAAGGATAAGAGGGAAGACATGGTCAAAGGCAACACCTGTAAGCAAAATCACAGTCAACTGCTTCTAGATCCAGTTTGGTGAGAATCAAAGGAAATGATTCAACAACATATGGGAGAAAAAGACATCTCAGATTCAAGGCAAGAGATATCATTCAGATCATTCATTGCTAAAGTGAATGAAGCAGAAGTGCAATACAGGTTGGATCAACATGTAGAGTATGGAAGAAGAACAAGACTGAGAGTGTTGCAGATTTCTTCTAATTTCTTCTCCTCTTTCTTCTTCTTTCTCTTATTTTCTCCAAAAAACAATTGAGAAATCAATTAAAATTGTAAAACTTAGGTAATTGGCTATAAAAGTTGTTACTTCAAGTTACTGGAAGAAGTCAATTACTTGGAAATAGGTGGCAAACATGCAAAATAGAAGGTTCTATTTTCAAGTTATAAATCATGCATGTCATGCAAAGAGGAATTCTCAAGAGGAATATTGTCAACTGCTTCCCTTTTTCATAGCTTCCACATGTGGCAATTCATTAAAAAGCTTCCTATTTGTAATTTCCCTCTATACACTATAAATAGAGGAAGAGCCTATGAGTTAAAGGATCACAATTTTTTAATCAAGCATTCTTGAGTTCCAGAATTTGTGTTGTAGCCCTTGATGTCATTTTTGTGAAAGATGAGGAATTGAATAAAGGTAGATTTCCGGAGAACTTTGTGTCCACGATGCATTTGCTTCTTACTTCTATGTGGATCTTTAGATAAACTTTGTGTTATCTAAGATTTAGATTAGAAGTTTTTCTTTTCCTTTACTTCTGAATATTGTGAGATCTACTTGTTTATTTAATCTATATGTATGAGACCAACTTTGTAAACTATTGGTCGAATTACATATCTTCCTTTCTTCTTTCCCAAATTTCATTATTTCCCTTTCTGCAAATATTTATAAACAAGTTGCTTACTTGTTGTAGAATTGCTTAGCTATGGTTCATGAGCTTTGTAATTAAAGTAAAACCCCACAAATAGTTATTAGGATTTATACTTACCATATTGATAAACATCTTACATTGATTTGTAGTTCATTTTGGGCTCTCAAGTTATGACTGCTTCAAACTAGCGATTATCTTAACTTAATGCAAAGTAGTGGCAACACATTTCAACGCAAAACATATGTGGATAGAAGCAGCAATGAATCTTTTCGTAAGAAAAAGTAACGAGTAGAAGAAGTAATAGCGACCTAAATCGACGCAAGACCAGGCAGCGGTGAATAAACATTGTTTTACTTCCTTTATACAGAAAATGAGTAAAGCAACCCAAAATCGACGCAATGAATAGAGGAAGGTATGCTTTGCGGTAAATAACTATTACTTTACTTATTTTAGAAATAAAATAAGTAACGTAAATCCAAATCAACGCAATGAATCAAAAGAAGTAAAGCAGTTTGGAATTGACACAATGAATTAAGACATAGACAATTGCGGTGAACTCGTGTTACTTTACTTTCCTTAAAATAAAACAAGTAAAGTATGTCCAAATCGACACAATACACAAGGGAAGTAAAGCATGTTTAAATCGACACAAAACTAGGTAAGTAAAGCAAGTCAAGATCGACGCAAAAATTGAAGTAAAGTATGTCGAAATTGACGTAGAACAAGGAAATATCATGACTTGCGGTCTTTTCGAAGTGCTTTACTATTTTTGCCAAGTGAAGTAAGAGACACTCAATTCAACGCAATGACTAAGTTGTGCGGTGATTTCATACAACTCTTGTTGTTATAAAAACAAGTAAAGCATATTTGAATCAACACAAAACCAGTAGAAGCAAATGAAAATGACGTAAAACTAAAACAAAGCTTTTGCGGTTAAATCAATCGAATTTACTTTTTGAACATGAAATCAAGGAGAAGATGACCAAAACAACGCACTGAATGGAACATGTTTTGCATTGATCTCACCCTACTCAAATTTTTTAAAAATGCAAGTAAAGCTTCACTTAATCAATGCAAAACACACAACAAAGAAGAAACAGAGAAAAACGACATGAATAAAACAAGGGAAAAACTAGGTTTAAGTTTTAATGATTTGTCTCTAGAGGTAACAATGGATTTGATTACTAAGAAAAACCCTAATCCCAATGAAGAATTAAACTCGAACTTCATATTTTAAACCCTAGAAAACAACGAGTGAGAGAAAACATGAGCTAGAAACTAAAACGACAAATACAAGGAAGGAAAACTAAAAAAACTAGAAAGAAAACAATCTACTAACCTTAACCGCAAATGGGTTCGAATCAATTTGTGCCAATTCCTCTTCAATCGATCGCTGGAGTTGCTTGGGGTTTGGGGGGTCGACAACTACTCTCCTACCAAAATGCGAATGTGTGGATCCTAGGTGGAATTCCTTATAGCTTTTATATTTTCCACCTCATTAAATGTGACTCAAATTGCGAATGCAAGCATAGCTTTTATTATGCGGTATTTTGGAATGCTTTTACTTCCATAGTGTAATAAAGAAGTAAAGTACCCCGATTCAATAGCTCAAATCATTAGTTTTGTGTCCTTTTTGAACTACTTTACTTAAAAGCAGCAATACATCAAAATAGCGCCAAGAAGCAAAGTTTTTTATCTTCTGAGGATTTACAAAGAACTCAGCACATGATTACTTAATGAGCTTCCCCTAAGCAACCTCTTGCAAATTCTTGAAGAATCATCATACACTCCTATAACCTAACTGAGTCAAAGCAATAACCTAGACACACACACAAAACAACAAACCAAAGCAACAAACAAACATGAACACAACTCATCACAAAACATAGAAACCAAAAATTTCAAGGGGTACCTCAATATTTCTGTAAGAATTATTGGGGACACCATGACCATATATATAGCTGATTAGATAGTCCCATGCTTGTAAAGTATGTACTCATCCATAATATGATGTTACCCTAATTCTAAGATTAAATCAAGGCTTCAACTCCATGCTCATGAGGAAAATCATGAATCTGTGTGTTCAAAAAAGTGTTGTTATCTTTAGGAGATGTGAGGTTTGTAATATATAATTTTGACACATCCAAAACTCCTACAAATGTCAACAACCAATATGGAAGGCCCCAAAACATATTCTCAAAATAGAAACCAATTGCAAAATTTACACCCTAAAAGCTTTAGGTTCGATGTTGCAATCCTAAAAATAACTAGATAATCGACCAGATTGGATTTTGAAAACTATCTTCTAAACTATAACTCTTGGAGCTATGAGACTATCTCTTAGATGCAGAGTGACCCAAATTTCTTATATTTACTCAAATAAATGTAAAGTATACAAAATAATAAAAATTATAAAGAATAATAAAATTATAGTACATAAACCCTATAACACATACATAATATAACGTGTACATGATTTTGGTTCGATGACCACTAAACCTAACAAATGAAAGTGCAAACACATTTTTTAGAACCGCGACGCATTTTAATAAATTTTACAATTTTGGCCTACTTTTTTCCATTGTCTCCATGCACCTAGCCATAAGTCTAACAAAAATTTTCACATCCATACTACTTGTCATGATGCGAGATGTGGCTTCCACATATTCTTCTTGGTGACATGATGGTGAGAACGAGTTGTTTTTTAAATGACCATGACATTGTCCCCGATCTAAAGTGAAAGAAATATCCGGAAGTGATCTTCCAATCATTAGTGTTGTACATGCAAAACAATGTCGGTATATCCAATTAATCTAAAATAATCACATGGTTCATACAAAATGTCATATCTAATTATTCCTACTACATGTCCGATAACTCATTTCTCAACTTCCGAATGTGAGTCTTTAGGTGATTCCATGAACCTTGATATAAGACTTACATCTTGTAAATAATTTCTAGCCCAAAGTGGTCATCAAATACATCAAACTTTCAACAAGTCTTTTGTATAAAATAGGATCAACATTGGATCCCTTAGCATCCTTGCTCAACTTGATTCTTGTGGCAATTGATGTTGGTGCTAGATTGGAATTCAACATTCTGAACCTTTTCAAAACATCATTTACATATTTGGTCTAATGTATATGAATATGTCATCCTTTGATTGGTTGAATTTGACGTAAAGAAAACTTTTCATAAGGCCTAAATCTATCATTTCAAAATCCATTTTCATTACAAACTTGAATGAGTCAACTAATATATTGCCTATAAAAATTAAGTCATGAACGTATAAACATACTATCAAAATTTGTCCTTTAAACATCCATTTTTATGTACAATGTGGGCTCACTACTACTTTCGTTGAACCCATTTCTTATTGGGTATGAGTCTATGTGACTATAGCAGACCCTTGTTGCTTGCTTAAGCCCATAAAGTTCAACTTTCTTTAATCTACACACCATGAGCTCTTGTCCTTCAAATTCATACCTTGGTTGTTGCTTTACACATACACCTCTTCTTCTACAAATCCATTCAAGAATTCTGATTTCACTTCCATTTCATAAACTCTCCAATTATTTTGGATTGTTATGGCTAAGACATCCTAACTTTGTCAAATTTGGCCAATGCCTATGAAAAAGTCTCATTATAATCAATTTCGAGTTGTTGTGCAAAGCCCTTAGAAACTAAGCTTGTCTTGTATTTCTCCACACTTCCTTTTGCATTGAATTTGGTCTTATAGACCCATTTCACACCTATCACATCTTTTCCTTCACACAAATCCACTACGTCACATGTATCATTTGTTTCAATTGCATCAATCTCTTCATCCATAGCCTTAATCCAATTTTCATCTTTAATTGCCTCTTCAAAGTATACAAGATCAGGAGAAAATAAGGCAAAATCAGAATATAAATCTAGGTTTTCTTCACCTTGAGAATGATCATAGAACTCCTTGAGGCTTCTTGTCTTTCTTGAGATGTCTCGTGGTGAGATCTCAATGAGGCTAATGTGGGAATTGAGTTATCATTGTTATGAGAGTGGTCTCGCATGGCCCAATTGTTCTCCTTGTTGAATGTTTAAAGTGGATGTAAATCCACCCGAGTTGTCTCTAGGGAAAGGCCTTCAAGGAGTGTGAGATGAGGGTGTGGTGGACAATGTCTTTGGAACCACTTAACCACCTTCCACACTAACCTCTTCTAATTCTTCTTCACCTTGAGGCATCATTGCGGTGATGGTTGTTGAGGTGTCTATAATACAATCCCAAGCTTCTTCAACAAAATCAACATCACATCTAGTAATTGTGTGTTTTGTGATGGGATTGTACAATTTATAAACTTTTGATTTCTTACTATAACCCACAAATATGATTTCTTACAATTTATAAACTTTTAATTTCTTACAATTTATAAACTTTTGATTTCTTACTATAACCCAATTTATAAACTACTTCTAACCATGATATTTACAAAAAAATAGAAATTGATTTGATATACTCTCCTTAGAGTCCGATCTAAACACGTTAATATAATGGTCACTTTGTTTCTTTACAATGGCCTTGGATTATGTAAAAATGTTGAAAACATCTTATTTGTGCTTCAAAAACTAAACCGGGCCTTCCAATTTGAAATTATCAATGAAGGTGCGAAAATACAATTTTCCACCTATTGAGGGGTTCTCCATGGCTCCACATAGGTATGAGTGGAGCTCTAACTCCATAGAACTTTCTGAGTGGAAAATACTCCGATGTTGTTTTGCCAAAATACAACTTTCACATGATTGACCAAGTTGCTCAATGGGTGGTAGATCAGGTTACCATATTCTTCTTTTATAGCAAGTTTAAGCCTCCAAAATTCAAATGGACAAATCTGACATGCCACAACCATGTTTGATCCTTAAAAATTGCTTTAAAGCATTTTGAGTTTCCGCTTTAGTAAGGTTTTGGCCTTTTTTCTCTAGAAAATTTGAATTTCCCTCAAAACAATTTTCATTTTTACCTCAAATTGTCGCCTCAGCAACTACTTCAAAAAAAGATTTCGAGAATTTAACAGAGATGTCGGTTGAGCGACTCCAGGGAAAAAAACGATTTTTATTTTATTTTATTTAAAGAATTTCCGCCCTTAGATATCGCTTAAGCGATTCCTTGATAATTTGCATTGGCCTTTTGGTTGGGAGAGTTGAGATGAGATAAATCAAAGCTCCCTTTACCCTGTGGTTTTATCTTCATACATATATATGGTTGTGGTTGTTTGACGATCCAGGTGTCGTTCTTGGCAAGAGAGGGTTGGTTTGAGATTTGACCAGGCATTGCTTTCGTGAATAGAGGTAAAGAAAACATCTCATTGTCAATGGAGGCTGCGTGGCCACAAATCTCTTCTCATTAACCACAAATTATCCCTCCATTTGAAATTCCAATTTACATATTGCTTGCAAGGCTGGTAGGTTAGAATTTATAGTCCTTAGCTCTCCAGAATTAATAGGATTTGGTCAGCATACTCACAAACTTTAAAATACTTATTCTAAATTTACCTAGTAAACCTAGCATTGGATTCACAACATTTTCCATCCCTACCACTTCATATCTTTTTAATGGTATATCTTTTTATTTAGGAATTATGTTATTTCGCTTGTTTATTATTTTTTTGAATTTATTCATAGCAATTATTTTTTTCAACTATGAAAATCGATAAATATACTTATTTTCAATTCAAAAATAATTGATAATAACATTAAGTGTTAATGAAATAGTTTTTTTGTTATATCTTCAATGTGTGTTCAAATCTAGGTTCAAAATATGAAAGTGGCAAGATTTTTTTTTAATTGGGAATAGCTCCCCTAGATAATTATTCATGTGCCCCTAGATTAACATCCATAGGGTCCCCACCTCGATGACAATATGTTGTCATAGGTGCTCACGTAATCGTTTCTCCACTCCTTAACAAGAGTGGCGGATGGGGTCAAATTCCTCCTCCATCTCCGCATGGAAAATCTATAACTAATATGTGTCGGTGGTCCTCCCCAATGTAGGGAAATCTTCAATGGCACTCCCAAAATCTTCAATGGCACTCCCACCGCCTAGATGGGGAGGTTACTATTTCCTCAATTCTTATTGGTGACATTCAAACTCTTTGATGGGGATGGATGGGTGGATGTAAATCCTTCTGGAGAATCTTCTTGATTGGGGTCCCCCAAAACAACACTCCAACTTGGGATCTTCTTATTTAATGTGTTATATTATGCCTTAGAGTGTTTTGTAAGCTATATATATAATTATACTTTCTCTATATTTTATTACTTTTAAAGCCAAAAACCCATCTTTGTGTGTGTGTGTGTGTGTGTGTGTGTGTGTGTGTGTGTGTGTGTGTGTGTGTGTGTGTGTGTGTGTGTGTGTGTGTGTGTCTGTATTCAAATCTAGGCTCAAGATAAGAAAGCGGCAAGATTTTTTTCTATTGGGGATAACTCCCTTAGATAATTATTCATGTGCCCCTAGATTAACCTTCGTGTTTTGTAAGCTATATATATAATTATACTATCTCTATATTTTATTACTTTTAAAACCAAAAACCCATCTTACACACACACACACACACACACACACACACACACACACACACACACACACACACACACACACACACACACACACGCACACACACACACACACACGCACACACACACGCACACACGCACACACAAAGATTCAACATCTACGCGCACACGCACACACACACTGCACACACACACACGCACACACACACACAAGACACGCACGCACACACGCACACACGCACACACAACGCAGTATTCAAATCTAGGCTCAAGATAAAAAAGCGCGCAAGATTTTTTTTTATTGGGGATAACTCCCTTAGATAATTATTCATGTGCCCCTAGATTAACCTCCATAGGGTCCCCCACCTTCAATGACAATATGTTGTCATAGGTGCTCATGTAATCATTTCTCTACTCCTCAACGGGGTGGGGTCGATTCCTCCTCCATCTCTCGCATGGAAAATCTATAACTAATATGTGTCGGTGGTCCTCCCCAACATAGGAAAATCTTCAATGGCACTCCCACCGCCTAGATGGGGAGTTTGTTATTTCCTATTAATGACATTCAAACTCTTGATGGGGATGGATGGGTGCATATAAATCCTCTGAAGAAACTTCTTAGTTAGAATCCTCCTCGAAACAACCCTCCAACTTGGGGCCAATGGCTAATCTTCACTCAATATGTACCTGGTCAATGTCGGTGAATGCATCATGACCATCCATTTCACAATGGACTGGCCATAATGCATTAACCATTGATTAGGTGTATATTGAGTGAAGGGTAGCCTCTTCCCAACTTAGGATCTTCTTATTTAATATGTTATATTATGCCTCCGATTTGGGATCTTCTTATTTAATATGTTACATTATGCCTTAAAGATATATTTTGTAAGTTTTTATATATATATCATACTTTCTCTACATTTTATCACTTTTAAAGCCAAAAACCACCTTTTTATATATGAGTTCCAATAAAAAATAATAGAATTAACTATTAATAAAACTCTAAATTCAATTAATACTACCTAAAGTTAGTGGAGTCAACTAATAGTACTTGATTCCACTTTATTAATCTTACTAATTAGAGTAGAAGTAGTCAATACAAATAATTGATTAATAATTAGATTAAACTCAACTAGAACTAACTCAAGTCTATCTTAAATAGAGACATAACTCAAGTTATCGTAATGTCCAAAGTTATTTTCAATTAAAAATCTTACAACTTCAAATAAAAGAAATTATGTAAGATTGATAATTGTACCGACATTTATTTTTGTAAAAATAAAATTAATTATTGAATTTCCTTACCATTTTTTTGTAGCAAAGATCAATGTGAGTGTCATCAATGCATCCCGAACTAAATTGGCAACCAACCAAACTCAATTTTCTAACTACCGTGAAGATCCTTGTAATAATGTGTCAACCACTTTTGATTATGCCAATCTCCTTCTTTCGAATATGAACAAGCCATTTTGGATCCTCCTCGAGTTGCAAATCTCAAATCTACATGGTGGGCACTGGAATTCATTTGAACTATGAGTTTCTAATACTTGGTACTTGGTGATACTATATTTATAAATAGGAAATCAATTTGATTCACTCGAAACAAACACTCGAAGACAAAAATGAATTTGGATTTAGTGTTACCTTTCTTGGCAACAATTGCTACGATACTTTCATTGATGTCCTCTAATACACCTTTGTGATACAAATTCAACAACTAATGGAGTCAAGTGAAAGACACCTTAATAAATAAGCTTGTAAATAATTTTAAATCTTGAAATGGAGTAAATAAATTTCATCTCACCCTCCACGCTCCAAGGATCTCTCAATCCATTAAAAAAAATTATATTGCTCCCAAATCGCTTAAGCACCCTTTTGATGTTCTCACAGAAGGTATCATTGTATGAGTATCATACAATTATACCCATAATGATACATAAAATGATGAGCAATGCCTAATTATACTTATAAAACAAATGTACACAATTTTATCCATAAACCTTGTTTTTATATAAAACATAGACAAATGTTATATACATGGGGAGTTGTGTCCTTCAACGTTGTTTAGTAGGGCTACAAGATGTCATATTTTCAGCTTAGCTTAATAGGGGTACACTACACAAAAACAAATGTAGTAGTTTTTTCTTTTAACTTATGAATGAATTATAACCAGATTTGGATGTGGTAGTTGAAATCTTACATGGAATTTTACTCATAATCTAGCTTAGTAGAGGTATGCCACACCCAAATTAGATGTGGTAGTTTAAAATTAGCTTAGAAAGTGTAAGCCACACCCAAAATTAGAAGTGGTACTTGATATTTTTCTCAGATAGCTTAATATGGATATGCCATACCCATATTGAATGTGATAGTTTCATCTTGTTTTAGCTTAATAAAGGTATATACACCTAAAATTGGATGCGGTAGGCTTAGCTTAATAATACCTTAATCGATGTTGTAGTTTGTAGTTTACTCGACGTAACTTGGTAGGGGTACACCATGTACCTAGAATTAGATATGGTAATTTCAGCTTAACTTACTAAAAGTATGCCACCCAAAGGAAATGTGGTAGTTTACTTGTAAAGCACCCAAAATACTAAAAAAAAACCGAGGATGATTTACTACTTGGGCTCATCTCCATTTCACAAAGAATGCATATAATTGATTTTAATTATGTGGGAGGAATTAAGTATTAGACTACACTTACATGGCCACCAAATTCGGTTGTGATCCAATGGGGTCTTGGCTCAACTCCATACCGAGATGTACAACCTTGCATCTCCTCCGTAGTTAAATGTTGATTTAGGAAACATGCTTTCTTTTGGATCATCGCTCATTGGCATTTGCATCTCTGTACAATACTGCATGTACCCAAAAAAAATCAAAATTAACACACTGCTTGTTTACACACATTACAAGCACCCATTTCAAATAACTTGTGTTTATCAAATATAGATAACCGAAAACCCCAGCCGCCCTCTCCATGGGGGTCACTGCTCCCAAATCAAAACAACTCATGTTCCCAGTGTAGTTATAAAAATGTTTGCTGCTCCATATAATCGGCTTGGCATGTCGGTTCCGCCGAGGGGTTGTCTATTGCCTTGCACATCTACATAAACAAGAGAATCAATGATCAAACAAAAGAATAGGTTGATTTTTGGATTCAATGTTTTTGCACTAGACACTTTCAAGCTTCCACAATCTTTAAATTGATAGAAACGATTCGGGATAAACTTATAACAAAGATTTTAACATCGGCATTAGGTATAATGCCTTGATTGTAACACACATTGCATCACACTTCATGATCCATCACATTATCATGAACCATTATCTCAAACATACATTTCGACGGATGGCGAAGTGTGATTAGAAACACACTTCTTAATCTATTGTAATTCTTTTTCCGATTACATGTTGGGCCATACCTTGTAAGCAGTCATACTACAAAATATGGTGGATCACAAATTCCAATCCGACATAATACAAAGTGTGATCCGTTAAATATTAAGCAAGTGTGATCCAAAACATACGCTTTAGATCACTCTTCCTAAACTATCATACTTCTTTGTTTTGGATTACACTTCATGATCCATCATACCTCACGAAGTGTGATACATTATATTATGAAGTATGATGAATCACAAAGTGTGATCAATCATACTACAAAATATGATGGATGGTAAACTACACATTTTGAATCATAATTCCTAATCTATGTACTTCATAGTTTGTAATCACATGTCATATTGCACTTTTTGATTCATCAAACTAATGAATTGCAAAGTGTGATCCAGCATACTACAATGGGCGATCCGGTATTATGGATTTAAAAAAGTGGTCCAAAACGCACAATTTGGATCACAACGGCTGATATGGTATTATGGATCACAAAATCTGGTCAGAATCATCTCTTTTAATTTTAAATATTAATTCTAGATTACTCTGAGTGCTGCCATTCATGTTCATCTGTATCTAGTTTACTTTTTCAATTTAAAGCATGGAATGCTGATAAAAAGATGTAAAATTACATTACTTGTTTCACCGGATAGGCTGGTAAATTTTGAATAAAGTTAGCCGGGGTTGGATAGTCTGTCTCTGCAGCTTCATAGTAAGCACCAGACAGCCAGCCGCCCACACCATCAACGTCACCATCTCTGAATCAATGCCACAGATTTTTTATCATGACACATAGAGGGGAAATAAAACATAAGACAATATTGTACAGAGATACTGGGGTTTTACTTGCAAAGTCTGAAAGAATCTTTGAGAGTTTTTCTTCCACTTGGACTCGACGACATCTCATCCAATATCTTCCACGAGTCTTTTATCACTTTAAAGCAGTTTTCACTTTCACTCTGCAAAGAGAAGAGAAACACAATTAATGTATAATAGACTTATGGACTCATCTGCTAATTGAAATTTTTTGTAAGTCATTTTAAATCCTGGATTCATCTTCAAAAGTCAAGTGTAATTAATATTCCAACTGCCAATGCCATATTACTAAATAAGCTTCATGAAAATTTTGAAATTTGAAATAGCTAATAATAATAGCAGGTTAATGGGACCGAACTCCCCTCTAGTGCAAGGTAGGAATCAGAAACGACAGTAGGTTGAGAACAAGGATGCTCACAATGATTTTTTAGGAGGTCGAATAGATATAACTGATCTTAACAAATCTTGAGTTTCTATGAAGAGAGTAAAATCTGCTACAAATCTCATAATACACTGGAGAGACGTCTGAAAATGGCGAAATTACTATACCCTGAAGTCGTTTGAAACGACGTTGTCGAAACCATCTGGAGGTGTGATGAAATCAAAGGCCAGAATAGGAGCTGATGATGACAACGCCCCAATTACAACATGTGGGTACTTCAGTCGGAACCATGCGGCCAACACTGCAAACCCATTCTACTTGTAATGATTAAATAATTTTAATATCTTTTATCCAAGAAACCTAAAGAAATTAAAGGAATTCAAATCACAAATTCTTCAGCTTACTTCCACCGTAAGATCCTCCAAAGACAACAACGGGAGAATTCTCTGCTGTCAAATTCTTTTTGAGATCTATAATTAATGTAGCAAAATCAGCTAAAGCTTGAGAGGAGCTGAGATAGCCCATGGTGCTGGCATTTCTGTAAGCTACATCTTTGCTTCCAAATGGCATAGATTCACCATAATAGCGGTGCTGAAAACAATATTATATTAAAGAGATGAGGTTTTCAGTCCATGAAATTATGAAACACTATTAAATAGAGGGTTTTCACATTTCATGAAGTTATCAAACAAGTTTTAGAAATAAAACGTGTATTTTGATCAATATTTCAAATCACATTAAAGAGAGGAGGTTTTAGCAGTCCATGAAATTATGAAACAATATTAAAAAGATAAAGTTTTCACATTCCATGAAGTTATCAAATAAGCTTTAGAAATAAAATATTTAAATCGTGTATTTAAATCAATATTTCAAATCACATTCTATATGTCATCACGATAAAATAAGTGCATACCATAAAATGACATTGATTTGCATAATAGTGATGGTGAAAAGAATAATAATATATTAGAGACAACGTTTTCACAGTCTATAAAATTATGAAATGATATGAAAGACATAATAAGGTTTTCATAGTCCATAAAATTATGAAACAAGCTTTTGAAATAAAATTTGGTCAAAAGTTTTAATCAATGTTTCAAATCACACTTTATCGATCATAGACCATCAGGATAAAATAAGAGAAAACCATAAAATGAAATTCATTAGCCATAAAAGTGGCACTGAAAACAATAATGTATATACATTAAAAACATAAGTTTTTCACAGCCCATAACATTATGAAACAGGCTTTCAAAATATAAGGTGTGGAAGATTTTTTTCAAATCACACTCAGTGGTGATGGGTCATTATGAAACATCTACTTGGGCACATCTCAATGAAAGACATAAGGTTTGCAGTCTATGAATTTGTAAAACAAGATTTTGAAATAGACTGTGTGACAAGATTTTTAATGAGTTTTTAAAATCACACTCTGTGATCCATCATCAAGATAAAATGGAAGAGCATACCTCAATGAAGACGAGAAGCGCCTTAAATTTTGGCGCAATGTCGAACATGAAGCCGGTGTTTTGTGTGAACCATTCAATATAGCCTTCGTTTCCTGCATAAACAAAGATAGGAGAATTGGAAGAGGCTCCACCCCAGTGGATGGAGTTAATGAGATACTTCTGTTGAAACTTAACATAGCTCTCTGGTGTAAAGCTGAAATGGTCCAAATTCTGCGTAAAATACTTGACATCATATTGTGCAGAAGGAGATGCACTAAATGGAGGTGGATGACTCTTCCTTCTCATTATCAGAGAAGGGTGAATGAATCCATGAGAATGAGCAGCAGGCACAAGGGCAGACAATAAAACAATTAATGTACAAAAGATTCTGCAACAGATCCCAATTGCCATTGCCATGGTATAAATATTCCTATGCTTAAGAATTTTTTTCAGCTTTAAAATTCTTTTCAATTTATTGACTGTTACAGTGTTTATGGAAGGAGATATGCACAAGGAGAGGGACCGGATGCATGAAAAGAGAATAATCGGAGGAATCAATGTACAATAACAGAAAGGACGAGGGTGATTTGCAATAATATTCCACTTATCATCGACTTTGTTTTTTCCTATGGATCCAAGTTAGTCTCCAACTTCTTCATGCAAAAGCTTTGCATGTGATGAGCTATTTTCTTCTCCTTCACATCTTTCCGAATTTGTCAATGTAAGAATATATCATTGCAAAGAAACAAATCTCTTCGCCGAGGACGGCAGTTTTGAAAATAGAGTCTTGGGTTTTCACATTAACTCTTGACTAAAAATAATATATTTTAAAGATGATTTTCGAAAAATCCGTAGTGATTTGAATTACCCAATCTCTTCATAAATCAAATCAAATCAAATCAATATAGAAAGAAATAAATGTTTAAAAGCTTTTTTAATTTGTTTTATTTTTATCTATCCAAAAAAAAATTAAATCAATCAATTCTTTCCTTTAATTTCGCCGAAGGCATTCCTCCCATGGGAAAGGACTTTGTGGACATTCATGGGACTATGTTAAATCGATGGCCTAAATGACGGTTTTGAGCTTTTTTCTGCTATTTTTGCAAATTTGCTATTTTTAATTTTTCCAATTTTGCATGTTGTGGTGGGTTTGCTATTTTTAAGTTTTGTTTTTAGCTTTTGCATGCAATAACCTTTAAATACACGCATCCAACGCATTCTTCAACATTGTTTTGGTTCGATCTCGTAATCTCACGTCTAGCGTTCTGGTGGAGGAAAGCTTTAGCTCGATCACCTCCACAACAAATGTGTTTTCTGAGGACTTTGCGCACATTCATGGGACTCTGTTAAATTTGACGGCCTAAATGACGGTTTTGAGTTTTTTTCTACTATTTTTGCAGATTTGCTAAACCCTTCAAATCTCTATGATTCTGGGTTTGCTCTACTACACAAGTGGGGACGACATAGGGTCCAAGTGCCAAGGAATCATTTTATTTTTTCTGTGAATAACGACTATTAGACTTCGAACACAGATCCTTTCCAAACCAAAACATTTTCTCTTCTTTACTTAGGTATTCATGGATATTTAATTAGTTAATGTGATTGCCTTCGCAAAGGCGTGACATCTGGGTCTTCTTCAGAGTAAAAATGGAGATTCATCCCAAGAATATCAGCGCCGCATATACAACAAGTACTTCCCTTATTTTGCCTTAAATCTTGTCGATTTTTAGGCCTGGAATCATTTGTTTGTATAAATTGTGAAAAAAGATCATTTAAAATTAGAGAGTAGTAAGATTTATCCTTTATTTAATATATCCACTCTCCTTGACCATTTTCGGTTGAGAATAAATTTTCCATTTGCAATTTCCACCAGCCTCCTTTATATTGAACCCAATAAGAATACATGATTGGGCATAGTCAAGTTACTCTTTGAGACTCTCTTCTTGGGTAGGTATTTCAAATTTTCTCCGGGCATATTTGCAAGTGCCAATTGTGAAAGACCAGACTTGTTCTTCTTTTACCCGATTCCTCTTTTTGTTACATCCCCTTAAACCTAAAAGGGATTTTTTTCCCTTCATTCTTCATTATTAATCTGAACAGAGGTAATATTCAAACCGTGCTTTACTAAATTTTTGATTTTTGATATTTTTCACTAATAAACTATCAAACTCTTTTATTGTACTCTGTTGGATTTGTAATTTTTCATATTGTGTGTGTAGTTAATCTAGGCAAAAATAATTGGTTAAAACATCTGTAAAAATAATTGGTTAAAACATCTGCAAAAAAACAATTGGTTAAAACATCTGCTTGTAACATGTTCAAGCACAACTACAGACCGTGGCATGTTTTACGCACTACCTACAAGACATGCTACAGATGTTAGTTCTAACTCGAGGTCGAATGCAGTATTCAACACGAACCATTGCATGAATGGCAGGTCTTCGCACAACTTCATCTGGGAAACAACACGGGTCTTGATAGTCTTGAAATGTTGGGGAAACGAGATTTTGATATACACAATAATTGGAACATACATGACGTTCCACCTGATTTGCAGATAATTGGTTCATCATTCATCAAGAGAGAAAAGGAAGACACAATTAACCACCAACATGCAGCCACACCACCATCTTCCACACTTCCTTTGTCTTCAAAACAACAACTAGCTCTTGATACCATACTACACCATTTAGTAAACAAAACCCTTCTACCTCCACTAAGATTGATAATTCAAGGAACAACTGGCACAGAAAATCATTTCTGATAAATAAAATCGGAATTCATTCACACTAACAACAACCACATCTCCCTCACCTCTCCTTCTACTTGCCACTACCAATGTTTCAACATTCAACATCTCTACATCCACAATCCATGTAGCCCTCGTATTCCAATCAAAGAACTAAAACCCCTTGAAGGTCATGCATTATCATCTTTTCAAGAGTCACTAAAACATATAGAATATATTCTTATTGATGGAATGAGTTTCATCGGCCCAAAGTTGCTAAGAAAAATTGACAACAGACTATGCGAAGCTTTCCCACATTCAAAAAAATATGAATTTGGGAACAGATCTGTCATCCTCCTCGGTGACCTCGGCCAATAACCACCGGTTTTGGACAATCCTCTTTATGCAAGTAATCCCTATGGAGCTAGCCTTTGGAAGGGATTCCATTCTTCCATTACATTGAAAACAATATTTCGGCAACAAGGAACAACCAATGCAAAAGTTTCATTCCAGAATTTACTCCTCCACATGTGAGATTCAACTCCTCTTATTGAGGACTGGGAACTCCTAATGTCTTGCACTAACTCACACCTAACTCAAGTAGGAGCTCAACATTTTTAAGGACGTACCACATTTGTTTGCAAAAAATGATCTCGTGGAGTCCCACAACCTTCAAATGTTGAAAGCATTGAACGTTCCAATCACCCAATCCATTGTTGAAAGTAACAGGCGAGCCTCAACATGAGATCTTGATGATGATCAGCTAGAACACAAAGTTCTGCTATGCAAACAAAAAACATGCTTATTGCTAATTTATGTGTTGACACAGGCCTCGTAAATGGTGTTATAGGAACAATCACCAACACGACAATGTCATTCAAGGGGTATCAAATGTATTCATGTTTAGTGAAAATAAAATTTCCCACAAAAGGCTACCATTCATGATATAAAATCTGCAAATGTACAAAGGTCTTCATGTATACATGTTTAGTTTCAGATGTCATGATATAAGATTTGCAACTGTATATGTATGAATTTGTAACAAATTTAAATGTACACGTAGAACAAATCAATATAATGTTTCATCTATATTCCTACACTACCACTATCAATCCCACCCCTTATCGACTATACAAAAAATGTTTTTTCAACAAAAGACCAACCAAATAAGCGATGCAACACTAACACAATTTCCTTGAAATAATTACAAACCACATAAATTACAAAAGTAATTAACTATCCAAAACGGTATCAAATGTATTCATGTTTAGTGGGGAAAAAATTGGCCACAAAAGGCTACCACTCATGATATAAAATCTGCACATGTATGGAAGTCTTCATGTAACATGTTTAGTTCAAATAAAATAGTCGAAAACGCTACCACTCATGATATGAGATTTGCAAATGTATATGTATGAATTTGTAACAAGTTTGAAATGTAGAGATGGAACCTTTAAATGAAGTGGTTCATCTATATATCTACACTTACAAAATCAATCACATCCATTATCAACATCAACTACAAAATTAATAATTGTACCTCTAAAACAAATAACATATACCGTTCGGCATTCACATTGCATTGTACACATGTGATTGCTAGTTTCATTAATCTTGTGAAAGTCTTAATTCTAACATTTTAGTTATAATATTATGTGTGTTACTTTTATATGTCAAACACTTGGGCTTTTAGCTCATCCGTCCAATTTTTTTATGGAGCAAAGGAGAGTTGCAAAGATTCAACACAGAAAACTATTACAAATAAAACTTAATTCAAACTTATTCTCATTAATCATTCATATTGAAACACACACACACACACGTATATGTGTGTGTGAGTATAATTCCTATATTTTATGATGTAGGTATAACTACACCTCCACAAATATCTCTCCCAAACTCTATATACGGGAGTGGTTAAACTCACACAACAATATTTGTTATAGTTGATTAATATAAACTCATAAGAAATATTTACTAACTTATCATTTACATAATAATAATTACCAATGTAATTATTATTTATTGACGTATTTACTAACACAAATTAACATGATAATAATTACTCTCATAATTAATATTTACACACACATATATGTGGAGCATTAACCATAGATTTCCTAACACCATTATCTCATTTTCAAATGTGTAGCTTGTTTATGTCACACAATACTCCTCGCCAAAATCTTCTTGTACAACAATCTATGAAAGATTTGAATAAAATTATGTCTAATGGACAAGAGCATTGCTTAGTAGTTCCACCGAAAATTCTTCTTCATACTTCTCTTGTCATTTTATCTCGTAGGGTTTTTATCTAATAACATAAAATGAACATCTTAAAGAAATATTACACTAATATATAATATAGATCTGCATTGTGCTTATTACCAATTAAAATAGGTCTAAAGAGTCATGGCTAGTTTATGTATATTTGTTCAAAGGAATTAGAGGATTAGTGACATTAAATGGGTGCTTAATTATGAGAGTTACACTTACTATAAGATATGTGCAATGTATTTACATTATATGTTAATGTATTGTCAAGTGAATAATAGAGCATGAACCGAAAGGATAAGACCATCCTCTTTACTCATCTAATTTTTTTAATTAAAAATGACCCTCCTTGTAGCTACTTGATATGTTTTGGATATAATTAGAAATACCTATTGTCGATGACTATAATTACCTGGAACTAGAGTTACTTTGGTTACTTGTGGCTATTTGTAAGTACATAATTGCATGTCTTAGTCATATAGTATTTGTACATTCATTTAATTTGCAGAGTGCCAAGTGTTTGATATGTTAAACTCACTCCAAATACATAATATAACCCAACAAAAATGTTGAAATAATGTTTCTTATTATAATAATATTCGTGTATTGAGTCCACACAATATCATCCCCTAATTCACCCAAGCTAGGGGGAAGAGGTGTTTCCTATCATTTTCATCCCGAAACTATTGGGAGAACCTTCCACCACCGTGGATGGACTACCTCACCAACTTATACAAAATTTAAACACACGAACCCATATTAACAACAACGTGTAAATGGGACAAGAAATTCTTGAGGAAAACAAGATGTTGAATAATACTCCCAAAGAAAAGGATGACCTTATTAAACAAATGTTGGAAAAAATGAGGATCTCAAAGATTATCAACATGGGGTTTACCACCGGAGGTTGGATTACATTACTAGTTTATATATGATATTTCAGATGTTATGTTGTTTTAAGGTGCTCGCCATAGAGATGAAATAGGAAATAATGGAGCTATGAGACCCAAAAACATAGTAGATTGTATAAGAAAACTTATCATAGAACTTAATAAGGGGGAATATGGTTCCATGAGAGAATAAAAAAGGAAAATAAAAGTTAAAGGAAGTTAGAAGATGGTATTCTGGTAAAGCTTTAAGAAACATTAATAATGATGACATATTTGGAGGAATTGGATTATTCATAAGAAGAATTTGTGATGAAAACATTAACATAGAGGACATATTTGAACACTTAGATGGAATCATGGGAAGATCCTTTCAATTTTTGTTGAGGAGATCGACAATGATTTTTTACCAACAAGCATTACTTTACTTTTCCTAAAATCAAATATGAGTCCCAAGGATTTGCAAAGTATGAAGCAAATTGACAAACACGGTGTATTTAAGGGGTTAGTTCTCAAAGGATGTGCAACGAGATGAAGATATGGTGTGTAAAATACATAAATATGAATATATATAGGAAGGTAATGAATGGTTTTAAATTTGGTGTAATATTGGAATGTGTAATGACATATGCTATCTTTTTAGTTGAATCATATGAGAGAAGGAATGTAAAACTTCTCAATGAAGTAGCATTTAAGCTCGCATTAATTATTGCATGCATTATGACCATGGTGGCTAGGTGTGTGAGATATTATTTGGGTTACTCCAAGATGATGACCTAATTTTTTGTATTATCCTTGGAAAATGGGATGGAAAGGAGGAATACAAATAAGTTTTAGCACATGTAGCAGATCATGCATTTGAAAAAAAACGTAATGAAATAAATTAGATTGTTTTGCCAATTTGGCATTATGATGGGTGACGAGAGGAACTGCAATATAAATATATATGAATGCAATGGTTTTATAGCCACATGCAGTTTAGTATGCAACAATAATGTATAAAAATGAGAAACAATTTTTCCTATGGCACATGGTTCAAAAGAGAGACATACAAGTGGTGAATGAGGAACATTACATACATGAAAGGGATACAATATGTAGTGTTTCAAATTTGCACTAAATGACACAAAAATATTCCTAATAAGAAATTTATAGTCACTTAATATTGTTTATTAATTCTATGATGGCTTGCACTTATTTTTCAAATTAGGGAATGAAATCGCATGTACTTGACTCGAACCTAAGATGGGATGAAAAAGTAGGAATCAATATTACAAGAATAGAAGACACATTATCTAAAAATGCATTGAAAGTTATGAGGAAATTTCCCATGGATAAAATAAATTTCCCATGGATAAAGTTATGAGTAAATGTATTCGACAACTCATAGCAATTGTTTGTTTTCACAACAACTGTGTCGGTAATTATTTGTTTCCCTAACAACTATATTTCCAATCATATGTTTTACTAACAACTATACTACTAATAATTTGTTTTACTGTGTTCCTGATCAAGCCTTCTCTTATGAATTATTGTTGATTTTAGGGTCAATTTCTATACTTCTCTATTATTTTCGCCAAGCGGGAGTGTGTATAATATTAAATTTGTTTTGAGAAATACTAGGAATAACACAATAATATGACAATAGAGTAGGGAGGAAGATGTATAAAGAGACAGTTTTTCCAAACATGGAAAGAGTTGGAAGCAATTGAGATTCATGTGAGTTTTGGGGATCCATACACATGTAAAAGCAAGGTATAAAATAAAATTAAGTATGGAAATTAGATGGATCAATATCTAATAAACTACTATCGCATCATTCCATAATTTTGAAGGTATAAAGTTTCTTGTACCTATTTTAATTTTTAAAAATTAGAGATTATTTGGAATATTATGGTATATTGCTTACATGTTATTAAAGGGCTACTAGAAGAAGGAAAGCACATGAAGTTGGTGAGGCCGTGGCAGTGGTATAGTAAGGTAAATTTTAGTGGCTAATATTTTTTAATTCATGAATATTTCAGTTTTTAAATTTTACATTTGGTGAATTTTTCTATAGGAATTAGGACCGAGTTGCTAAATTTTCTAAGTACAATTTAATTTTAGGGGTTGATTCGCCCAATGTTTACACAATAACCAACTTTTTTAAATTCAAATCGCCATTAGTATGAAATTGAAATTCGTAAAATTCAACTTCATATATATAGTGATTACAAATTTTACAATTTTGAATATCAAGTACACATCAATTTTTTTCACAATTCCTTTACCTGTGCTCATGGGCTTGTGGGCATTGACTATCGAGATCGACTGCATATCGTAACCCTCCAACATTAAAGGTGTTTTAACATTTAATAATTTATTCTATTAAAGTTACATATACTTCACTACCAAATGATAACATTTTTTTACGCTATTAGTGATAAGATGTTTTATGCTACCAATGGTACCATAAAAAATGCTACCATACGGTATCATGGGAAAATGCTACCGGCTTGTTGCATAAAAAATGCTACCAAATAGTAGCATGAAAAAATGCTACCAACTGGTAACATGAAAAAATGTTACTAGGCAGTAGCATTTTTTCAATGATGTCATTAAAGGGGGAAAAACATGAGATTTTTTTTTTCTTGCACCATATTTTGTGAGGACATATTTCTCATTGAAACGATCATTTTAACTACTAATATAAAACAATTCAAAAAAAAAATCCCATACAAAACTCGATTTAAATTTGCATATTTTTCACAAAAAATCACTTTTTTGAATTTTTTTGTTTTTGTCATAGTTTGCATGAGGACATACTTTCTTTGAGATGGTCATTTTAATCATTATTGTCAAAAATTGATTTTTAAAAATTACATATGTCATCGATGATAACATATACTATCAATCGACAACATATATGTCAATCAATAATTGCTACCGGTCGACACCATCATCAAATGATTCACCAAACCATTTAAAACATGTTTCCTTCATATTTGACATACTTTAAAAGTCATTTTCACATATTCACTAAGTAGTATCTATGTGTTTTTAGGTGGTCTTAAAATTTACCCTATGCTATAGAGAATTCCATAAGTCAGAAGTTACAAGCATGCAGAGGGTCACCCTACAAGTATGAGGAAAGGTTTTTGATGTTGTATGTTGATAACATGGTTTTTGTATACATGCTAAGAAAATTAGACTAATTAATAAAGGACTTAACACCGAAAGTAAATCCTAGCCTAATTCCTTAAACAAATACATCAAGATAAAACATGTGAATAAGAAGCTACAAATAACTTGTACAAACGTCAAAAACAAGAATGTAAACCTCCCTTCATTGTGTGGATGTGCTTTTGATATGTGGGTATTCCTTTCAAGCCGAACACAAGCCACAAACGATCAAGGAGCTTGATAAAGGAAGGGATATCCTCAAAATGGCATAAAATCCATGTTTGAATCTTCTCTTACTAATTTAGCAAGTAGGGGTTTCATCAATTTGGAAAGCCTTCTAATAAAAGAAATACTTTCATGAGTATGAATGTCTTACAAGGATATGGTGTAGTTCGATCGAAGGCACTAGAGGTTGCTTTTATATATTTTTCATTTTGAGAAAATCACAACTTATAGTGATTGTGGGATAATGGAGATGCATAATT
This sequence comes from Taxus wallichiana var. yunnanensis, assembly GCA_018340775.1. Lineage (NCBI taxonomy): Eukaryota > Viridiplantae > Streptophyta > Pinopsida > Cupressales > Taxaceae > Taxus > Taxus wallichiana. The sequence goes on from JADAXU010000136.1 coordinate 1,359,126, forward strand.
AGGAGTGGATAAACATGATTAGAAGTGATTAATTATGATTAGTAACCCATGGGAGTAAGAGGACATTTAATTAATCAATTGGGATTAATGAATATGCCAAGATTAGCTTGTAGAAGCATTTTAGAAGAGATATAGAGGGACATTAGTGGAATTAGAGGGGGTTCAGAGTGGGATTTTATTGATAAGATCATGTTTAATAATTAAATAAAATATTGTGAAAGGGGTATTAATTAATCAAAAGGGTAATTAATCAATTAAAAAGGGATTAAAACTAACGAAGTGATGTTAATTGGCATCCAAGATGGAGGGAATTAGATAATTATTAAAATGTTCCTAATTATTGTGTAATGAAGAGAAGTGGACAATTAGTGCAATTTTAGTATTAAAATTGCGCTATGAAAATTAGGTGTCTAGATTTTCCCCTCTTTGATGTGGTGTAGTACGAATGGCGTCACTTTAAAGATAGTAGGAAATTTTATTTTACATGGGTAGAAGAAAAATTAGTAGGATAGATGATGCCCCCTTGAGCATCGATGGGGTGATAGAAGAAGGCAATTGATACTACAAATAAGAGAAAAAATATCACGGTGGAAGAAAATCCCATCGTGATGGTTGGAAGGTCATCACATCGGTCGAAACCACCATAACGAGGGCTATATATAGGGGAGAGAGGGGTAAAAATAAATCATTTTTATCACCAAGTCTCGATATGTTAGAAGAAATGGAAAAGGTTAGTTAGAGGGAATGTTAGTTAGGATGGTAACATAGATGGATGATGACGAGGAGGGGATGTGAAAAGCGTGTTATAGCTTACGCACTATTACAACTTGAAATACCTATTATTTGATGTAAGCATACAAAAAAAAGGTAAAATGAAATGAGAATCCATAATACCATCGAAGTAATATACCAAAACAATACGATATGAGAAAGTAAACAAACAAGTCTAAGAAAATACACTCGAACAAGCAATGTTTAAGAAAATGTACCAATGTTTTTGTTATCTTGCTTCAAGTACCCAATTGTTGTAGTTATACGATAAGGGTTAAGATGATGCCCTAAGTGAGGATACATGTAAGGGAATGGATGAAGGAAATAGAAGTCCAGATAGAAGAAAATGTGCATTATGATTATGCCCCAAGTAATGATACATGCCAGAAAGATGGAAATAACAAGCATGTAAGCTTATTGGTGGAAGAATATCACAAGATGATCCGCATGTCGTGCACTAGAACTAGTGAGCACTGAAATAGGATGTTTTGTAGTATAGATTTTTTTTTAGTTTTTGTTTTTTTGCATTAGACATCGTTTTTTTGGTTATTTTTGGTTTTGCGATGTTTTGGATATTTTAGGTTTTTGAATGTTTTTGGATTTTCTAAAATTTACAATGTTTTTGGATTTTCTAGGTTTTACAAATGTTTTTGGATTTTCTAGTTTTTTGAATGTTTTGGATTTATAAGTTTTCCGACCCATGTACATAATAATAACATGTTAAGATGCCCCTAATGAGAGGAGATGATGTACAAGGGTGAATTCCCATGTGAATATACAAGAATAGGACAAGACAGATCAAGGTCAAGAGGGGAAACTTCAAAAAGATTATGAACTCAAGCTATGGAAAAGATAGGAAGTAGAGTCATGCCCCAAATTACGAGGTGATTGTGAACAATGAATACTCCTATGGTGCCAAAATTGGTTTTCACCAAAGGACATGCCCAAGGTGCCACAATTGTGTGGTATAAGTGACATGTTGTTTTTGGTCAGTAGGGTGCCCTAACATAATGTGTGACAAAAAAATGGCAAGTAAATAGATGATAGAAAGAGGTACAAGATTTTTATTAAAATGGGGAAAAAGTTTCCCTTAGACATGGTAAAAGGTAATTTATGCACATGGATGTTCTAAATGAAGAAGAAGAAAAGTGTGAATGTTATGGATGGATATGGAAAATGTAACCAAAATATGTGACAATGAAAAAGTGATGAGCCAAAGGAACAAATTGTGAGACAAAATATGGACTAAAGAAAGAGTGTGAATAAGGTCCATACAATACTTGGTAACATATTAGTCATGTTTCTCATTGAGATTCCAGTATGTGCACATGAAAATTAATTACTTCTTGAAGTGAAGTTTTGATAGGTAGTAGGTGAAGACAAACTAGCCAATATGTATGAATGATTGATTTGGATAGTTTATTGGTGAATGGAGGGTGTAAGGAGAGTCATACATTTCTCTACTATCAGCCAAGAATCCATAGCCCTGATAGAGATGTATTTGATTCTAGTCATATCCTTGCTTTACTACCATCCAAGTGTCCATAGCCCCGATAAAGATACTGGAAATACCCATAGAGAGATTTTTGGTTTTTCTTTATTTTACTATTATTTAACTTTTTGATTTTGATTTTTGATTGATTTTTTATTTTTGTAAAACATTTCAACTATCTCCATTGTTTTGATAAGCGGTTAAATTTTTTTAACGACTTGATGGAAGGATGTGGAAGTGATGGTACTAACAACATTGGGAGTGTCAATGAATACTCCTAAAGGTATTCACAATAAGTTTATTAGATGTATGATAATGATATGATCTCTAAGAGGACATTCATTCTTTAATTTACCAAGGTAATGACAAACCAAGGTCAAATAGATACAATAGAGAGCATTACCTCATAATGAGTGCGCAGATAGAATAATCTAAATATAATTCAAGGGATGACCATGATGGATGATTTGTAAAAGGATGGAAAGAAAGGAAATAAAATCCATGTGTATGTGAGGCATTATTGTGATTTTTGATGTTTGGGATTTTTTTTATTTTTTTATATATTTCATTTTTAAATTTTTTTGATATGTGTTGATTTCTTTTATTTTGGATATTTTGATTTGTTTTGGATTTTTGATTTATACAATAATTATGGTTTTCTAGATGTTGTGAAGTGTTTTTATTTTGGAAATATTTTTAGATTTTTGCAAAATTTTAATGTTTTTTGGAATTTCAAAAATGTTTTTATGTTTTTGGATTTTTTAAAGTGTGGGAAGGGAAAACAACAAAGGAGAAGACCCATTTGAGAATTAAGGGCATAAATGATAATGGATGAAATGGGGGATAGATACGAGTCAAAATGGGATGCATGAAAAATATCCATGATAGGGTGGGAAGAATAAGATATGATGGATTGGGATTTGGTACCAATTGGGTCACTCCTTGTGATAGGACCCAACAATGATGTTTGTGATTTCTTTGATGAGGGAGACAAGAATTTTTTGCTTATATAATGTGATATTGGCTCTAATATCTATGGTTTGGGGAGATCATACCCGATAAGTGATTTAGAATTATCTTGTAATGTGGATTGTGTGTGTCGGGACTTGAATTACATATCCATGTATTTTTAAACTTTTATCCATACTCATTGTTTGCATTTTCTTGAATTTTGAATCGTGTTTGAGTTTTAGATTTGTGATTGTTAGGTTTATTTTGAACTTTGGAGTTGCTTAGATTTTTTATTTTAGTTTGATAAACAAACTATTTTTGCTTTATCCAACCCAATTTGTGATTCCATGGTCCCAAAAATGTGGGAAGAAAGTGGATGTTCGAGATTAATGAGAGGATTATTAGGGTTGATGGTGGGTGTGTCATAGTTGTTAAAAGAGGGATGATATGATTGATGGATAGGATGTGGTCCAAGGATTAATGGTAATGGGTGAGCAGGAGTTTTCCCAATGATATAGTGTGATGGGCTAGTAGCAAGTGGCCCAAGGATAGATGGTAATGAGCTAGTAGGAGGTGTCCCAAGCATTGAATATGATGGGTGAGTAGGATGGGGACCAAGGAGAGATGGTAATGGGATAGTAGGATGTGGACCAAAGATTGAATGCGATTTAGGTATGTGATGTGTAAAGGATGATTGGGTAATGAGCGGATAAGAGATGGATCGAGGATAAACCTATTCATTTCGCCATGTAATGGGAAATGGGATGATGAGAGGATAAGAGGAGGTCCATGTTGGTTGATGATAGAATATTGATTTGAAGGAAGAGGTCCAACAAGTGTTTGGGATTTATAATTTATTTTATGATGGAGACAATGGTATTGAGTGGTTTTGACCTTGTTGTTTCCACAAATTAACTTGATAGTGTTTTGATAAGATATCTTGACACATATTTGCTTATTAATTGTTCGACATGGACAAAAATATCGTTCTTTAGAGGATTAATGAGCATATAATAAAGTGTTGTTGAGATAGCTTGAGGGTCAAGAGATATCAGATTTGGATTGGTAGATGAAGATGATTCAAGGACAAATGAATATTGTTAGATTGGGTTGAATTAGGGGTTGATTTAGATGTGGTGGATTGGAATGGCTCAGAGACAAATTAGCTTTGAAACTGGATGGCTCTAGGGGACGAATTAGATTTGGATTTTGGGTAGACTGGTATTGGATTTCTTAGAAGATAATTTAATGCAAATAGAAGAAGGGATTCTTGTGGATTGGGGCATGCCATGGAGATTGAATTAGAATTTTTATCAAAGGAATTTGGATTAATATGTATTTTTAATAAGGGAAGACACAATTTGGGTAAATGATTGTTTTCTAGGAGAAATTCGATTGGGTAAGAATCGGGGCTCGAGAAGGATTGGTTTTGGATGAGATTGATAAAGTAATGAAGGTTGGGGAGAGAGATCTAAAACAATCTCCCTATTGTTGGTGAGATGAGGAAGCATCGTATATCTAGTCATAGATGTCACTTGTTTATTTTAAAAACCTTGACCTAGATTGTTTGATTTAACTATTTCATATCGAAGGAAGTCCTATGTTGATTCAGGAAGCATGACAACTATAAAATGTATGATTGAATCTAGGTTGAACATTTTTAGCATTGATGGGGATTCTAGAGAAAATTAGGTACCATAAAAGTTTCAATATAGAAATTTTATCTAGGTTTTGAATGTTTTCTTGATTTTCCTAAGGAAGCTAAGCAAAATTGGATAGCATAATGGCTATATATGGTAGTTTTACTCAGTTTTGGTTATTTTCTTAATTTTTCTAAGGAAGCTAGTTAAAATTTAGTAGTGTAATGTGTAAATGGTCATTTTTACTAGTTGTGGATTTGTAAATTTCCCAAAGAAATTTAGGGAAATTTTGATTGTTGAAAAAATTTCTAAGGTAAACTAGGAAATTTTGGCAACGTAACAACACAATTTTTATAATTAAACAATTTTTGAAAACAAGTTTAAATGTGAAGGTCAAAATGGTTGGTCAAAATTTGGAAGAGTTTCAAGTTGTTACTTTTGATAAATGAGGCCAAAATTTGGATGAAGAATAGGTTTTGATGTGCAAAACGCATGGTTTAAATTAGACAAAGTTTTTCCTTGTTTTATCACTAAAAAAGGTTTTAACTTGGATATAGTTTTACCTCATGAGGTTTTGTGTAAACAAACAAGTTTAAAGTTTTGGCAGAGTAACACATTTTGTTGTTTTGTTTACAATTTCGGGAAGAAGTCAAGAAAATAATAACTTATCCCTAATTTTTGGCCATCAAGCTAGGATAAATAAGTTTGCAGGGGCATCCTTGATATACCTTTTGGTACATGAGGTACAAGTTTGTGAAATTAGGAAACATTGTCGAGGGGCATGGTCCGAAGGGTTAAATCCCCCTCCCCTTCACTCCATCCATTTCAGTGGTGCTTGGCCAAAAATGACAATTGTTTCCTTTGTGATCCAGTTTAGGGCATGGGTATTGGAGGTAAATGCACCCCTCACTTCATAAGAGCCATGTAAAAGTGAATCCCTACTTAGAAAAAATGACTAATCTTCCCATGAATTTATATAGCCCATCGACACATGGGATTTGTCCAAATGATTAGGTAATGATGTCCTAACCACCAAACCCTACTAAAGATGAAAAAGTGCCTAATTGTTTCTAATTTCTAAGATCCCCTTTTAGCGTGTGGAAAGAGCATAAATAGTTTAGATGAGGTACGAACAAGAATCCAAAATATGTCAAAGGGAAACAAACACCCTTGTAAAATGGTTAAAGCAAGGTTAATCCAATATATAACATTTTAACAAGAAGCCTAGATGGTTAAAGCAACTTGCAACCCAATATTTTTAACCTTTGTCAAACAACCTACATGTTTAAAAAGGTGATTAATCCCATATACTAAGCCAACATGAATAAATGTGTGATTTCTTGAGAAAAATAACCAAAATGTGAAGTAAAACAATGAAAAATGATGTTCACACAACTTTTCTTTTGTTTAATTAATTTGTTTTGTTTTAGCAATAGTCTTTGGCAAGTGAATATGGAAACTTACACAACAAAAATTAGTAGTTTCACAATAATAATAAGATTCAACTGAAATATAAGTGACAAAAAAGTAAGACAAAGTGAAAAACTAAGTTCTCTATCACAATTTCACCGACACAAATAATGAGGCCACTATTTACTAGAGAAAGTATGTGAAACAAAAAGTCCACTACAAGTTATCACGAGGTTGTTAAATTTTTGGTAGATCTGATGCTAGGTAGAACGAATCCGCCAAAAGTAAGGTGCCACCCTATAAATCGAAGCCACCTTTGAAAATTTTGTGAGGAAACAAATGGAAAAAGTGAAACCACTTTGAAAATAACGACATTTTTTATTTTTAGTAAACTTAGCTTTTTTTTTATGCTTTGAATACCATTTTTAGTGAAATTTTACTCTTTCTTGTCACCTGCAAGTTATTTTTCATGTCAACAAATGTTTAGCAAACAAGCCAAAGACACACGATAAGTTCTCATTATTTCAACAAAATGTGTGTATAAAAAGCATGTAAGTATAAGAATTTTATAAAACAAAAGTGAAATACTTGCAGAAATAATGTTGAAGAACACTTAGCAAAAATGAAGAAAAGGATAAAAATAAGAATATTTTATAAAATGATGGGTCCTTTTTAGCAGAGAAAGGTTGTTGTAAGGTTAAATGAGTCCGCCATTATAGGTTAAGGTCACCGCAGAGTATAAAAACTTTTAAGTGGCATAAAGGCACCATCAGACTACCAAACCATTGTAACAGGTCAAAAATTACCACAAACTACTTCAAAACCGTTGAACATGTCCAAAATAGAGTGAAAAATGCATAGTGTGAGGTTGTTATGGGATGAAGCGATGTTGCTTTTGGTAGCGTAGGCAAGGTCATTGAAAACTAAGGTGAGGTCTGAAAACTTCAAATCTCAAAAATGAGTTTAAAACATAAAAAATAAAGGATTTTTCCCAAAGAAGATAAAATTTTGGTAGCACTTGCCTCTTCTTCACTACCCGCAAAACAACACTCAATATTACCAAATACTAAAAAAATAAACAAGGACATGGAAATTTACAAAAAAATGAAATAACTTGAAGGAAATATACATGTAAAAATAAAAATGCACATGAGACAAAGGGGTGTCCCATCGTGCATGTTATATGTATGCATGCTAAAAAGATTAGACTAATTAACAAATGAATTAACAAGTAAATCATATCCTAATACCTTAAACAAATACATCAAGATAAAGCATGTGAATAAGAAGCTAAATAACTTGCACAAATGTTAAAAACAAGAAGGAAACCCTCCCTTCATTGCGTGGATTTGATTTTGATATGTAGGCATTCATTTAAAGCCAAACACAAGCCATAAATTATCAAGGATCTTGATAAAGGAAGAGATCTCAAAAAATGACACAAAAGCCATGTTTGAATCTTCTCTTACTACTTTATCAAGTAGGGGTTTCTTCAATTTGGAAATCCTTTCATTAATAGAAATGCTTGAGTATCCATGTCTTACAAGGACATGGTGTAGTTTGGTAAGAAGGTACTAGGTTGCTTATATAGCTTTCCATTTTGAGAAAAACACAACTTCTAGTGAATGTGGGATAATAGAGATGTAAAATTAGGAGTGGATAAACATGATTAGAAGTGATTAATTAGGATTAATGACCTATGGGAGTTAGAGGAGGTTTAATTAATCAATTAGGATTAATTAATAAGAAAATATTAGCTTGTAGAATCTATTTAGAAGAGATATGGAGGGAAATTAGTGGAATTAGAGGGGTTTGAGAGTGGGATTTAATTAATAAGAGGGTTTATTAAATAAATAAAAGATTGTAAAAGGAGGATTAATTAATTAAAAGAGAAATTAATCAAATAAAATGGGATGTTAACTAACGAAGTAGCGTTAATTGGTATCCACAATGGGGGAATCAAGTTAATTAACATAATGTTTCTAATAATGGCATGATGATGAGAAGAAGAAAATTGGTGTAATTTTAGTATTAAAATTGTGCGGTGGAAATTAGGTGTATATTATTTCCTATTGTAATTTTATAATCTAATTTTAGTCACAAGTGGTAATTTTTGTTTCAATATTGGTTTCATTGCTAGCGAATGATTTTGGTTGTGATCAAGATATTTAGAAGATGAGATGGTCCCATACATACATGTTCAAGGTGCACATGCCCTATCGATGACCAAGTATATATGTCCATTTACATTGGGTTTCACGTTGTATGATATAATAAATTGAAAATACATGGACTTAAAAAACTTGAATACCAACAAAGGAGGGGAAATGGATACAAACAACACACAAAGTGGGATGAAATTCTCAAAAACTTTGAAAATGACAACTATCTTATCGACAAGATGAGAACACAAATCAAAAAATAGTTATGAGATAATAGTCTATATTTAAAAGGGCCAAACACCAAAAATTCCTTCCTTCAAAAGTCAAAATCAAGCTTCAACTGAATTTGAGAATCATTACTACCTGAATTGATATGCCAACTGTTGAAGAGTTGGCTTCACTCGTCCTTGATGTTAGTCATTATTCTATCAAATAACTCTTCAAATCATGTTCTAGACAATATAAATCATCCTTAATCGTGAATTTAAATGTGAGAATTTCATTTTATGCATTGGGTAAATGCAGAGATAATGGGGGTCAAAGGGTGGGATAAGTGTCCACCTTTTTTTTCTTTCGAAAAACAACTATACATGACCTTGGAGAGACTTTTAGAGGAACCTATTCAAAAGATAAATTGTGATTTTTTGAATCTAGTTTTGAATATGTATTTTTGCAATACCCATATAAGATAAACATGTGAAATTTACTCATTTTTAAAAGTGACATAGTAAAATTTTGTGAAAAATAAGAAAAGTGCATGTGTATGGAAACACTTTTTCAAGAAAACGAATGAGTTTTTAAGTAATATTTAGTACAAGGATTTACAAAATGTTGAATATTGTTGATATTTTTTCAATAAATATAATAGTTTAAAATGATTTTACAAGTCAATAAAGTAGTTAAAATAAAAACGCAAGTGTACGGACAAATTTTTTTAAGCTTAGCTTTATATTTTTACTTATTTATCTTTTAAAACAAGAGCCAACAATGAGTAGATTCTAGAGATATGTGTTTTTATAATTCATTGGTTGATTGTCAAAAAGTTAGTTAACTATTAGTAACACTAATGAATCAATCATAACGAATTACGTTATGTAGAAATTAAGTAATAATTGAAAATAATAATTTAAATTGATTTTTTTTTTCAAAAACTAGATTCTCCCCTTCACAAATCCATATAATATTTTGAAAATACATAAATACGACAAATATTTTGTGTCTTTGAAGGTGAATAAATGTTTTAAATCCTCCAAAATCCTTTTGTCTAATAAAATGTAGGTCCAAACTTGAGGCTTAGATCCCTTAGAAAAAATCTAAGGCTACTTAGGAGGGAAGAACAATGAAAAAATTAAAATTAAACAAAGGGCGTACACCCTTTGAAAAATCTATTTTTAATTAATTTATGATACTACAAAGGGTGTGCGCTCTTTCAGTAGTTCATAGGAACACACCCTTCTACTGTAAAAGCCATATGCCCTTTGTTTTTCAAGGGTGTATGCCATATTTGAATCATTTTTAAAAAAAGTATCACTTATGGTTTTTGAGTTCCCTCAACTTGATTGATGGTACATAAATATTATTCTTGCTAGTAGAATAGACTCTCACTATCTGCTAAAGTAAATGGATATGATGGATCATTAATTTGATTGGGTTACACAAAAGAATTTTGAACTTCCAAGACTTGTGTCACTGCTCCCTGAAGGAAAATATTAGAATCACGGGGTTGGGAGAAAGGATAACAATGTCTCGAGATATTTACCTATGTTGTTCTTCACATGAAAAATTTCTCTATTCGGATTATTAGGAGATGGGTATGTCTAATTTATAGGCTTTACATGTTTAACATGGTTTTAAAGTTGTGCTCTAATGGGTTGGTAGACTGAGTTATATGGCTATCAAGGCCTTTGAGTAGGTTGAGATTGTTGTCTCTTCATGGAAGTCACTTCATTTTCTACATTCCTTAATATGAACTTAAACTCATCCAAATCGTCAAGCTAAGGTAATGAGGACGGTTTCCAATGGTCAGAAGACAACATGTTAGGGGTAAATTACGGGAGTGGGGGTAAACTCTACGAATAATAACATAGGGGCCTGAAGCTAGCTTACTAGCTTGAATCAAGTTATTCTCAACCGAGATTGCAAAATCAAATGCATCGGGAAGGGATACGGCTCCCATATATTGGATCATAATAATAATATCAAAATTAAGAGCCCTGAGATAGTACAAGAAAGTTAAATGTGAAGAAGGCCTTACCAAAAGTGGGATACTATCCCAAGACTTTTATATATAGTTAAAATCATACATATCTTTAGTAGATTCCTTTTGATTATTGCTAACTGATCCATAAGTGACAAGTGGTCACTCTTGTCTAAAAATTTTCTTGCTAACATTTATATGAATTTATCCCATGTGTGAATATCATTGGCAAGAAGGATCCCACACCATGCCGTGGATTTTACTTTTAAGGAAGTTTCTAAGAGACTCATTGTAACATCTATGTGATTTATGTGGTTAATTGACCACAAGTAGGTGATGTTCCTAAGATGATCAATAAGATTAGCATGTTTCTCAACTATGAAATAGGGAAGGATTTTGAGAGAAGAAACTAAGAGGTCATTCCACACATTTAAAGAAAACCGAGTTACTAATATTAAAAACTAAAAATCACGATTCTTTGGATGAACCATGTTATTTAAGGGTCAAGGTCACTTTACAAGATTTATGAATAAAATGCTGGGTGGGGAGTGGATAAGAATCTCTTAGAACTAGGGGTTCTCGTAGATTGTTGTAGAGACCTTATCCTACACTTTTGGGAGATAATTGCAAAATCTCAACATTATTTTTAGTGGCACTAACTCTTGTGTTAATACTTCTCATAAGCTTTAAGGGACTAGAACTTCAAAATAGATACATTATATTCACTGGTGTTTAGTAAAACAGTTCAAAAACCAAATAAGAGCTAAGACAACACCAAAATTTAGTTGTATTTTTCAAGAACATACGGGATAACACATATAAATCTCACAAAATCATTACATCAGGAGGGTACATGTCTATCCCATGGATAAAAGAATGCATCTGGAGGCTATAGATCTGTGTCTAGTGGATAAAAGATTGCATCCAAAACAGAAATATCCAGAGGGTAAAAGAATGCATCCGGAAGGTACACACTTATATCCAATGGATAAAAGAATTCACCGAGAGGGTAAAAATCAAGGTCCGAGTGGATAAAAGACTGCATCCAAAACAATAATATCCAAAGGGTACATGAATGCATCGAGAAGGTATACGTATATATCGAATAGATAAAAGAATGCACCCAAATGGTACAGATCTCGCATCTAGTGGATAAAAGAATTCACCCAAAGGGTATAGATCTGCGTCCAAATTTGATTGTCTCAAAACATGGTCGAGTTTACAGTCGATTCTAGGGTTTTGGCACCTTCCAAATCCAATGGTGCACTCTGCATTTTGCATAAAAACACATGTTACAGAAAAATGCTATAAAATTTTGAATACATGAAAATAATAAACCCTTGCTTGCAAAGAAAAACTTATAGATGGATGTATACATCATCTATCACTTTGATACCATGAAATGAATGATAAGAAGATTGTTCAAGCCGCGATCTCAGATGATAATAGCACACCACATTAGATTTGAAAAAAGAAGAGCTAAAATACCATTTATGGAAATCCATCATAATCCATAATGCTCAATACATTACAATACAATGACTTGAATTACTCAATAAGAAATATGTACATATAAGAGGAGGGAAGTGCAACTACTACTTAAATTAGTGGTGAAGAACTCCCACTAATTGATATTGGTAGTTAACTTCATAAGACTAGTAAACTAACTTCACATAATTGAGAAGCTAACTCAACACAACTAGTAAACTAACTCCACACAACTAGTACACCTAAGCAAGCTAACCCAACAAGTGTAGGGCTAACATAAGTGTAAGAATTATCCTAATAAATAAATAAAAGGATAAATAATAACCTACACTAATATCTTTTGCACATTCATGCCCGACATAACTTGGATCAATTGACTCATTATATCGCCTAACCGATCATGTCCCCGAACAAGTCTATCAAAGCGTGCCTCTTTTAGGTCTCAATTCTCCATGACTTCTAGTTGTTCGAAGCTTTCTTCTTTTCCCTCTATTGGTATCTAATTTCTTTGTCACTAACCTACATGAAGTTTCAAGCTACATTTTTTTGCTTTTTGTTTTTCTTTTCTTTTCGCTTTTTTTTTTTAAAAATTCTATTCGACAATTTGAGAGGAAATTCACTCTAATGCCATTGTAATATCCATGAAAAAGAAACTTCTAAGAAATGGATATTTTTGTTAAATCCTAGAGCAATAATATTGCGAAAATGAACTTTACAACAACAACAACAATAATTTGAAAAAAACAACAAACCAATATGGAAAATTGTCTTTTATTTATTTATTTCTAACTAAATACAATAAAACAATACTAGTGTCTCAATACAATAGCCTAGCGCCGAACTAACGAAACAATTGCACCTGAAATGCCACTACAACCCCTAAATGGAATTGCCAAGCTCGGATATGAGGGTTTTGTCCTCGGATCTCGTGTGTAAATGAGGGTTTTGTCTCACCATCGATGCGAGAAGCAAAACCACTTGCAAATAAAGAGAATAATTGATGAATTTCCAAGATGTGTTACAATGAACCCCCAAGTATGCTTTTATAACTCTCAAACACTCCAAAGTGGGCGCCCCATCCTAAAAATAGGATTAAACACTTTAAATAATACTTTTTCCACCCCTTATCCTAAAATTAGGATTTACAAAAGCATGCAACTTTATTTATTTATAAAATCTAACTAAGAGCCTAATAATAGAAGTCAACCTTCTATTATTATTTTATTCTAACAAAGCTTTTTGAATTAAATATATAATTTAAGTGTCCTTTTCCAATTAAAATATAAAATATCTCTCAACCACTTAGATTAATTTATTTTCCTATTTAACTTTCCCCTTAACCTAAGGAAAATAATAAAAATAGGCTTCATGTTATCTACAAGTAATTATTTTCGAAAAAGGGACATTACATCATTTTAACCTCAAATTGTCGCCTCAGCAACTCCTCCAAAAAAGATTTCGAGAATTTAAAAAAATTTAAAAATTCCGCCCTTAGATATCGCTTAAGCGATTCCGTGATAATTTGTTGAGAAGAGATTCCGCTAGAGCGATAGGTCCATGATTGGAATAAATCAAAGCTCCCTTTACACCTGTGGCTTTATCTTCATACATATGTATATGTGTGGTTGTTTGATGATCCAGGTGGCAAGAGAGGGTTGGTCTGACATTTTGAAACCTGAAACCTCTCGCTTCCGCCAGATTTGACCAGGCATTGCTTTCGTGAATAGACTTAAAGAAAAGATCTCATTTCAGCGAGATTGTTAGGGGCTGCGCTATCTACAATGGTTGGAGGCTGCGTGGCCACAAATCTCTCATTAACCTCAAATTATCCCTCCATTTGAAATTCCAATTTACATATTGCTTGCAAGGCTGGTAGGTTAGAATTTATAGTCCTTAGTTCTCCAGAATTATTAGGATTTGGTCAGCATACTCACAAACTTTTAAATACTTATTCTAAATTTACCTAGTAAACCTAGCATTGGATTCACAACATTTTCCATCCCTACCACTTCATATCTTTTTAATGGTATATCTTTTTATTTAGGAATTATGTTATTTCGCTTGTTTATTACTTTTTTTGGAATTTATTCATAGCAATTATTTTTTTCAACTATGAAAATCGATAAATATACTTATTTTCAATTCAAAAATAATTGATAGTAACATTAAGTGTTAATGAAATAGTTTTTTTGTTATATCTTCAATGTGTGTTCAAATCTAGGTTCAAGATAAGAAAGTGGCAAGATTTTTTTTTAATTGGGGATAGCTCCCTAGATAATTATTCATGTGCCCCTAGATTAACATCCATAGGGTCCCCACCTCCGATGACAATATGTTGTCCTAGGTGCTCACGTAATCGTTTCTCCACTCCTTAACAAGAGTGGGGGATGGGGTCAAATTCCTCCTCCATCTCCACATGGAAAATCTATAACTAATATGTGTCGGTGGTCCTCCCCAATGTAGGGTAATCTAATGGCACTCCTAAAATCTTCAATGGCACTCCCGCCGCCTAGATGGGGAGGTTACTATTTCTTCAACTCTTATTGGTGACATTCAAACTCTTTGATGGGGATGGATGGGTGGATGTAAATCCTTCGGAGAATCTTCATGATTGAGGTCCTCCCAAAACAACACTCCAACTTGGGATCTTCTTATTTAATATGTTATATTATGCCTTAGAACCGTGTTTTGTAAGCTATATATAATTATACTTTCTCTATATTTTATTACTTTTAAAGCCAAAAACCCATCTTTTATACACACATACATACATACATACATATGTATATATATATATACACACACACACACACACACATATACATATATATATATATATGTACACATACACACACACATACACATATACATACATATACATACACATACATATATATACATATATATATATATATATATATATATATATATATATATATATATATATATATATATATATATATATACATACATATATATAGATATATACATACATACATATATACATACATATACATACATACATACATATATACATATATACATACATATATACATATATACATACATATATATATATATATATATATATACATATACATATATACATATATATATATATATATATACATATACATATACATATATACATATATATATATATATATATATATATATATATGTATATATATATGTATACACATATATGTATATACATATATATATATATATATACATATACATATACATATGTATATGTATACATATATACATATATATATATATGTATATATATATATATATATATATATATATATATATATATATATATATATATACATATACATACACATATGTATATATATATATATATATATACATACATATATATGTATATATATATATACATATATACATATGTATATACATATATATACATATATATATATGTATACATATATATATATATATATATATATGTATACACATATATATATATATATATATATATATATATATATATATATATATCTACACACACATACATACATACATACATATATATATGTATATGTATGTATGTATGTGTATGTGTGTGTGTATATATATATATGTATATGTACACACACACACACACACACACACACATATATATATATGTATATGTATATATATATATATATATATATATATATATATATATATATATATGTATGTATATGTATATATATATATATGTATGTATATATATACACACACACATACGTGTGTGTGTGTGTGTGTGTGTGTGTGTGTGTGTGTGTGTGTGTAGACACACATCTATATACATCTACACACACACACACATACGAGTTTTGATAAAAATTAATGATTTAACTATTAATAAAACTCTAAATTCAATTAATACTACTTAAAGTTAGTAGAGTCAACTAATAGTAAGATTCCACTTTGTTAATCTTACTAAATTCAAGTAGGAAGTAGTCAATACAAATAATTGATTAATAATTAGATTAAATTCAATTAGAACTAACTCAAGTCTAGTTTAAATTGAGACATAAATCAAGTTATCAATAATGTCTAAAGTTATTTTCAATTAAAAAAGCCTATAGTTTCAAATAAAAGAAAATACGTAAAATTGATATTTGTATTTATGACATTTATTTTTGTAAAAATAAAATAAATTATTGAATTTTCTTACCATTTTTTTATATTGTAGCAAAGATCAATGTGAGTGTGGTTAATGCATCACGAACTAAATTAACAACCTACCAAACTCAATTTTCTAACTACCGAGAAGATCCTTGTAATAACGTGTCAACCACTTTTTGATGATGCCAATCTCCTTCTTTCGAATATGAACAAGCCATTTTGGATCCTCCACCGTTGCAAATCTCAAATCTACATGGTGTGCACCTAGATGGAATTCAATTTAACTATGAGTTACTAATACTTGCACTTGGTGATATTAAATTTGTAAAAAGGAAATCAATTTGATTCACTCCAAACAAACAATAACACTCGAGACAATTAGTGTTACCTTTCTTGGCAACAATTGCCACAATACTTTCGTTGATGTCCTCTAATACTTTGTGATACAAATTCAACAACTAATGGAGTCAAGCAAAAGACACCTTAAGAAATAAGCTTGTAAATAATTTTAAATCTTGAAATGGAGTAAATAAAGTTTCATCTCACCCTCCTTCGCTCCAAGGATCTCTCAATCCATTAAAAAAATTATATTGCTCCCAAATCGCTTAAGCACCCTTTTGATGTTCTCAAAGTGCATTGTATGAGTATCGAGACAATTATACCCATAATGATACATAAAATGATGAGCAATGCCTAATGATACTTATAAAACAAATGCACACAATTTTCTCCATAAACCTTGTTTTTATATAAAACATAGATAAATGTTATATACATGGGGAGTTGTGTCCTTGACTTCGTTTAATAGGGCTACAAGATGTCATATTTTCAGCTTAGCTTAATAGGGGTACACTACACAAAAAAGAATGTGGTAGTTTTTGCTTTTAACTTATGAATGAATTATAACCAGATTTGGATGTGGTAGTTGAAATTTTACATAGAATTTTACTCATAATCTAACTTAGTAGAGGTATGCCACACCCGAAATTAGATGTGGTAGTTTAGAATTAGCTTAGAAAGTGTAAGCCACATCGAAAATTAGAAGTGGTGGTTGATATTTTGCTTTGTAGATAGCCTAGTATGGATATGCCATACCCATATTGAATGTGATAGTTTCATCTTGTTTTAGCTTAAAAAAGGTATATACACCTAAAATTGGATGTGGTAGGCTTAGCTTAATAATACCCAAAATCAGATGTTGTAGTTTGTAGTTTACTCGAGTTAACTTGGTAGGGGTACACCATGTACCTAGAATTAAATATGGTAATTTCAGCTTAACTTACTAAAAGTATGCCACCCAAAAGGAAATGTGGTAGTTTACTTGTAAAGCACCCAAAGTACTACTTAGAAAATACTAAAGATGATTTACTACTTGGGCTCATCTCCATTTCACAAAGAATGCATATAATTCATTTTAATTATGTGGGAGGAATTAAGTATTAGACTACACTTACATGACCACCGAATTCGGTTGTGATCCAATGGGGTCTTGGCTCAACTCCATACTGAGATGTACAACCTTGCATCTCCTCTGTGTAGTTAAATGTTGATTCAGAAACATGCTTTCTTTTGGATCATCGCTCATTGGCATTTGCATCTCTCGTACAATCGCATGTACCCAAATTTTTTAAAAAAATTAACACGTTGTTTACACATTATCAAGCACCCATTTCAAATAACTCGTGTTTATCAAATATAGATAACTGAAAACCCAACCGCCCTCTCCATGGGGATCACATGGCTCCCGGATCAAAGCAACTCATGTTCCCGGTGTAGTTATAAAAATGTTTGCTGCTCCATATAATCGGCTTGGCATGTCAATTCCCGCCGGAGGGGTTGTCTATTGCCTTGCACATCTACATAAACAAGAGAATCAATGATCAAACAAAGAATAGGTTGATTTTTGGATTCAATATTTTTGCAGCTAGACACTTTCAAGCTTCCACAATCTTTAAATCGATAGAAACGATTTTTAATAAATTTATGACAGATTTTAACATCGGCATTAGGAATAATGCCTTGATTCAGATCACACATTTAATGATCCATCACACTATCACGAACTATTATCTGGAACATACATTTGGACGGATGGCGAAGTGTGATTAGAAATACACTTCCTAATCCATTGTAATTCTTGTTCCAAATTAGATGTTGGGCCACACCTTGTGAGCAGTCATACTACAAAGCATGGTGGATCACAAATTGCAATCTGGCATAATACAAAGTGTTATCCATTAAATATTAAGTAAGTGTGATCCATCATACTTCCTAATCTATCATACTTCTTTGTTTTGGATCACACTTCATGATCCATCATACCTCATGAAGTGTGATACATTATATTATGAAGTATGATGAATCACAAAGTGTGATCAATCATACTACAAAATATGATGGATGGTAAACTACACATTTTGAATCATAATTCCTAATCTATGTACTTCATAGTTTGTAATCACATGTCATATTGCACTTTTTGATTCATCAAACTAATGAATTGCAAAGTGTGATCCAGCATACTACAATGGGCGATCCGGTATTATGGATTTAAAAAAGTGGTCCAAAACGCACAATTTGGATCACAACGGCTGATATGGTATTATGGATCACAAAATCTGGTCAGAATCATCTCTTTTAATTTTAAATATTAATTCTAGATTACTCTGAGTGCAGCCATTCATGTTCATCTGTATCTAGTTTACTTTTTCAATTTAAAGCATGGAATGCTGATAAAAAGATGTAAAATTATATTACTTGTTTCACCGGATAGGCTGGTAAATTTTGAATAAAGTTAGCCGGGGTTGGATAGTCTGTCTCTGCAGCTTCATAGTAAGCACCAGACAGCCAGCCGCCCACACCATCAACGTCACCATCTCTGAATCAATGCCACAGATTTTTTATCATGACACATAGGAGGGGAAATAAAACATAAGACAATATTGTACAGAGATACTGGGGTTTTACTTGCAAAGTCTGAAAGAATCTTTGAGAGTTTTTCTTCCACTTGGACTCGACGACATCTCATCCAATATCTTCCACGAGTCTTTTATCACTTTAAAGCAGTTTTCACTTTCACTCTGCAAAGAGAAGAGAAACACAATTAATGTATAATAGACTTATGGACTCATCTGCTAATTGAAATTTTTGTAAGTCATTTTAAATCCTGGATTCATCTTCAAAAGTCAAGTGTAATTAATATTCCAACTGCCAATGCCATATTACTAAATAAGCTTCATGAAAATTTTGAAATTTGAAATAGCTAATAATAATAGCAGGTTAATGGGACCGAACTCCCCTCTAGTGCAAGGTAGGAATCAGAAACGAAAGTAGGTTGAGAACAAGGATGCTCACAATGATTTTTAGGAGGTCGAATAGATATAACTGATCTTAACAAATCTTGAGTTTCTATGAAGAGAGTAAAATCTGCTACAAATCTCATAATACACTGGAGAGACGTCTGAAAATGGCGAAATTACTATACCCTGAAGTCGTTTGAAACGACGTTGTCGAAACCATCTGGAGGTGTGATGAAATCAAAGGCCAGAATAGGAGCTGATGATGACAACGCCCCAATTACAACATGTGGGTACTTCAGTCGGAACCATGCGGCCAACACTGCAAACCCATTGTACTTGTAATGATTAAATAATTTTAATATCTTTTATCCAAGAAACCTAAAGAAGTTAAAGGATTTCAAATCACAAATTCTTCAGCTTACTTCCACCGTAAGATCCTCCAAAGACAACAACGGGAGAATTCTCTGCTGTCAAATTCTTTTTGAGATCTATAATTAATGTAGCAAAATCAGCTAAAGCTTGAGAGGAGCTGAGATAGCCCATGGTGCTGGCATTTCTGTAAGCTACATCTTTGCTTCCAAATGGCATAGATTCGCCATAATAGCGGTGCTGAAAACAATATTATATTAAAGAGATGAGGTTTTCAGTCCATGAAATTATGAAACACTATTAAAGAGAGAGTTTTCACATTCCATGAAGTCATCAAACAAGCTTTAGAAATAAAACGTATATTTTGATCAATATTTCAAATCACATAGAGACAAGGTTTTCACAGTCCATGAAATTATGAAATGATATTAAAAAGATAAAGTTTTCACATTTCATGAAATTATCAAACAAGCTTTAGAAAAAAACGTGTATTTAAATTAATATTTCAAATCATATTCAATATTTCAAATCACATTCTATCAGTCATCACAATAAAATAAGTGCATACCATAAAAAGGCATTGATTTGCATAATAGTGGTGGTGAAAAGAATAATAATATATTAAAGACAACATTTTCACAGTCTATGAAATTATGAAATGATATTATAGACATAATAAAGTTTTCATAGTCCATGAAATTATGAAACAAGCTTTTGAAATAAAATTTGTTCAAAATTTTTAATCAGTGTTTCAAATCACACTTTATCGATCATAGACCATCAGGATAAAGTAAGGGAAAACCATAAAATGAAATTCATTAGCCATAAAAAGTGGCAACGAAAACAATAATGTATATACATTAAAAACATAAGTTTTTCACAGTCCATAACATTATGAAACAGGCTTTCAAAATATAAGGTGTTGAAGATTTTTTCAAATCACACTCAGTGGTGATGGGTCATTATCAAACATCTACTTGGGCACATCTCAATGAAAGACATAAGGTTTTCAGTCTATGAATTTGTGAAACAAGATTTTGAAATAGACTGTGTGACAAGATTTTTAATGAGCTTTTAAAATCACACTCTGTGATCCATCATCAAGATAAAATGGAAGAGCATACCTCAATGAAGACGAGAAGCGCCTTAAATTTTGGCGCAATGTCGAACATGAAGCCAGTGTTTTGTGTGAACCATTCAATATAGCCTTCGTTTCCTGCATAAACAAAGATAGGAGAGTTGGAAGAGGCTCCACCCCAGTGGATGGAGTTAATGAGATACTTCTGTTGAAACTTAACATAGCTCTCTGGTGTAAAGCTGAAATGGTCCAAATTCTGCGTAAAATACTTGACATCATATTGTGCAGAAGGAGATGCACTAAATGGAGGTGGATGACTCTTCCTTCTCATTATCAGAGAAGGGTGAATGAGTCCATGAGAATGAGCAGCAGGCACAAGGGCAGACAATAAAACAAATGTACAAAAGATTCTGCAACAGATCCAAATTGCCATAGCCATGGTATAAATAATTGTCGTGACTAATAATCTTCTGGAATCCTATGCTTAAGAATTTTTTCAGCTTTAAAATTCTTTTCACTTTGTTGACTGGTACAGTGTTTATGGAAGGAGATATCCACAAGGAGAGGGACCAGATGCAGTGTAATACATTTATAACAGTTGAAAAGAGAATAAGCGGAGGAATCAATGGACAATAATAGAAGAGTACGAGGGTGATTTGCAATAATACTCCACTTATCATCGACTTTGTTTTTATCTATGGATCCAAGTTAGTCTCCGACTTCTTCATGCAATAGCTTGCATGTGATGAGCTATTTTCTTCTCCTTCGCATCTTTCCCAATTTGTCAATGTAAGAATATATCATTGCAAAGCAACAAATCTCTTCCACGAGGACGGCAGTTTCCAAAATATAGCAATTCACGTTAACTCTCGACTTAAAATAATATATTGTAAAGACGATTTTGGGAAAAACCGTAGTGATTTGATTTACCCATCTATTCACAAATCAAATCAAATCAATCTAGAAAGAAATAAATGTGTGTGGAATTTTTTTTTGATTTTGTTTTAGTTCTACCTATCTATCAATTATAAATTAAATCAATCAATTCTTTCCTTCAATTTTATTAATGTGAAAGCCTTAATTCTAACACTCTCTTTATAATATTATTTGCATTATTTTTATATGTAAAACACTTGAGCTTTTAGCTCATTATTCAATTTTTATTTGGTTTGAAACATTCATTTGTGGAGGAGTGGAGGAGACTTGTAGAGATCCAACACACAAAATTATTACGAATACAATTTAATTTAAACTTATTCTCATTTTATATATATATATATATATATATATATATATATATATATATATATATATATATAATGTAGGTACAACTACACCTCCACGAATATCTCTCCCAAACTCGGTTAAACTCACACAACAACATTTGTTATAATTATTTAATATAACAACTTATAACAAATATTTACTAATTTACATACTAATAATATTTAATGTAATTATGCCCAATGGACAAGAGCATGTCCATTGCCAATAGTTCATCCGAAAATTCTTCTTCATACTTCTCTTGCCATTTTGTCTCATAGGTTTTTCATCTAATAACTTAAAATGAACATCTTAAGGAAATCTTACATTGATATATATCATAATTTATACTCGTTAGATATGAATTGTGCTTATTACCAATTAAATAGGTCTAAAGAGTCTTGGATAGTTTATGTAAATTTATTTAGAGGTAATTAGAGCATTAGTGACACTTAAATGGGTGCTTAATTATGAGAGTTACACTTACCGTAATATATTTGCACTTGTATTTACTTTATATGTTAATGAATTCTCAAGTGAATAATAAAGCTTGAACTAATAGGATAAGACCCTCCTCTTTGCTCATCTAATTTTTAATTAAAAATGACCCTCCCCTATAGCTACTACCGAAATGTTTTGGATATAATTGGAAATACCTACCGTCGATGACTATAATTACCCAACTAGAGTTACAAAGTGGTTACTCATGGCTATTTGTAAGTACCTAATCGCATCTATCTTAGTCATTTTGTATTTGTACATTCATTTATTTTGCAGAGCGCCTTGTTTGATATGCTAAACTCAATCCTAATACATAATAATATAACCCAACAAAATGTTGAAATAGTGTTTCTTATTATAATAATTTTAATGTATTGGGTCCACACAACATCATCCCCTAATTCACCCAAGTTAGGGTAAAGAGGTGTTTCCTATCATTTGCATCCCGAAACTATTGGGAGAACCTTCGACCAATGTGGATGGACTACCTCAATCAACTTAAACAAAATTTAAACACATGAACCCATATTAAGAACAACATGCAAATGGGACAACAAGATCTTCTTGAGAAAAATAAGATGTTGAATAATAATCTCAAAGAAAAGGATGACATTATTAAACAAATATAGGAAAAATGAGGATCTTGAAGATTATCAACATGGTGCTTGCACAACCACTAGATTTGGTGTTGGGGTTAGCACACCGGTTGTACAAACAATATATCAGATCTAAGCATACATGCAAATAAAAGTGGATATTCTACCAGAAGAATTATATAAAACAAGAGACATAAATCAACACCAGATTTAACGTGGTTCACCCAGTGTGGGCTACGTCCACCAAGAAACAAGCTAATCTATTATCCAAAGCTTTGACAAGATATACAATGAAGATTTACAATCTTCTACACTTCTCATATGTTCAGTACTTTCTTCCTTCAAGCTTTTTTGATTCTTTACCAAGAATTCTCTCTCACATAATTATCTTGTAATTATGATCAATCCCCATTCTAAACCCTAGCTTTATGCTTTAAATAGTCGTTTAAGACTTTAGGGCACTTAGCCATGCAATTACATTCATTAAATCTATTCTAATGCTAAAAATAGAAATAAATCCCAAGAGTTAATTAAAAACTCGTCGCACAGGTAACCGATGCTTTGGTTATTCCTAATCGTCGCCGGTTCTAACTTACCCTGACCGATGCCGGTCACACTCTAACCGATGCGATTACTGTCAACTTCCAGCAAGTTCTATTTACATGCTAAAACATGAGTAATTTAGCTCCATACTCAACAATCTCCCACTTGGAGATTAATTACTGCACACTATACCTATACAACGCCATTCTTGGATCCTCCTAAGCTTTGTTTCTTCCTCCTCGAGCCTCAAACTCGAAGACCAACAGAAGTGGAGTGTAGCTCCAACTTCTCCTTTGCTAATGGCTTCGTTAGCATATCCGCAAGGTTCTTGCTTGTATGAATCTTTTCTAGATTCAACTGTCCATCCTCCAATACCTGTCGTATGAAGTGATATCTCAACTGAATGTGTTTCGTTCTCGAATGAAATGCTGAGTTCTTTGCCAAATGAATTGCACTCTGACTGTCACTGAACAATTTACAATTACTTTGCTCCTTTCCCAACTCTTCCATGAACCTACTCATCCATATCATCTCCTTGTTAGCCTCTGTAGCTACAACATACTCTGCCTCTGTAGTAGACAAAGCCACAACCTTTTGCAATCTTGAAATCCAGCTAACTGTCGTTCCACCTACTGTGAAAATATATCCAATAGTGCTCCTCCTACCATCCAGATCTCCAGCCATATCCGAATCAACATAGCCACGTAATGAAATATCCGAACCTCCATAGCATAACTGCATGCTAGATGTCCCTTTCAAATACTTGAGTATCCATTGGATTGCTTTCCAATGCTCTTTACCTAGATTAGCCATATATCTACTCACAACTCCCACTTCTGTGTAATGTTTGGTCTTATACAAACCATAACATACATGAGACTTCCAACTGCTGAAGCATATGGCACTCGTGTCATGTATTTGACCTCCTCATGTGATGAAGGACACTGATCTTTGCTTAATTTGAAGTGTTCAGCCATAGGTGTGCTATGAGTTTACATTCTCGCATGTTGAACCTTTCTAACACCTTGTAGATATAATCCTCTCGAGACAAATACAATTTCTTGTTTTTCCTGTCTCTATGTATTTGCATGACAAGGATTTTTTTATAGCTCCCAAATTCTTCATTGCAAATGTGAGCTAGCTTTCTCTTAAGCTCACCAATGTCCTACATACTAGATCTTGTAATAAGCATATCATCCACATACAGTAACAAAATAATATAGCTCCCATTTTCAAGCTTCTTGAAATAAACACAATGGTCAGATTCACATCTCAAATAACCATGCTCATGCATAAAACTATCAAACCTCATGTACCATTGCCTTGGAGCTTGCTTGAGCCCATATAGGCTCTTTTTCAACCTGCACACTAATTTCTCCTTACCCTTGACTTCATACCCAAGTGGTTGCTGCATATAAATCTCTTCATCCAAATCACCATGAAGGAAATCTGTCTTCACATCTAGTTTCTCTAAATGCAAATCTTCTACTGTAACTAAACTCAATACAATACGAATAGAAGTCATCTTAACAATAGGAGAAAATATTTCACCAAAGTCAATACCTGTCTTTTGTGCAAATCCCTTTACTACAAGCCTTGCCTTGTACCTTTTTTGTCCACCATCTTCTTCCTTAATTCTGTAAACCCACTTGTTCTGCAATGTTCTCTTTCCTGCTGGTAATTTAACCAAATCCCAAGTCTGGTTTTGTTCCTAAGAGTTCATCTCCTCATCCATGCCATGCTCCCACCGAACGTGAGTTTTATCCTACATTGCTTCTTCAATCACCACTATCATCAATAATAGATTGTGAAAATTTTTTCGGAAGTTTACTTACCCTTTGTGACCTTCTCACAGGAGTTTGGGGTATCGGAGGCTCAATCTGGACCTCCTGGAAATTAGTATCAACTTTTGACAGTGACCGACGCTGGTCACCTATAACCGACGTCGGCCGCTAACCGACGATGGTTCTACTCCTATGTAACCATCAACGGTTCATCTGACTGATTCTAGTCGGGGCCTAACCGACCACGATTACTGTGTATTTTTGAAGGTGTTTCTTTAAAACCCGAGAGTTCATTTTCATCAATAAAATTCTCAATTTTCTCATCCTTGGGTACCAAAATTTGATCCCTGTACATTCTCTTTTCATTCCATTCAACATCACGACTCCTAACAATTTTACAATTCTCTAAATCCCAAAAATGAAAACCAAAATCACTAGATCCATAACCAATGAAAGTGCACCTCTTGGATTTTGCATCCAACTTTTTCTATTTTCTCTATCAACATGCACAAAATCTTTTGAACCAAAAACTTTAAGAAAAGAAATATCTACCTCTTTTCTAGTCCATGCTTCCTCTAGTATTCCTCCATCTAGTGAACTTGAAAGGCCCACGATTAATCAAATAAACCGCTTGTATTAACTGCTTCTACCCAAAACTGCAAGGGTAATCCAAAATGTATCCTCATACTTGTAGCACATTCCATGATTTCCCTGTTCATTCTCTCTGCAACACCATTCTCCTGTGGTGTTCTTGGAACCATTCTTTCTCTACGTATCCCATTCACTGAACAATAATCATTGAAATCCTTGCTACAGTATTCACCACCATTGTCAGATCTAAGGCACTTTAACTTAGAATTTGATTCATTCTCAACAAGGGATTTCCATCTTTTAAAAGTTTCAAAAACATTATATTTATTTTTAATACAATAAACTCATACCTTTCTTGTAGCATCATCAATGAAAGTAACATAATCGGGATCCACCATGAGAAGCTACCCGAGCTAGTCCCCCACACATCCGAGTGTACAAGCTCCATTTCTGCTCCTTCTTAGTTTCCCCAACTTTGAGAAATATCACTCTCTTTTGCTTTCCAAAGATACAATGCTCACATAAATTAAGATCTAAATCTTTCAAATCTGATAACTTACCCTTAGCCTTTAAGATCTACATTCCTTTTTGACTCATATGACCCAACCGATTATGCCACATGCATGCATCTGAATCTGAAGTAGATAATGTAGAAAAGGAATCAAGTAATCTGGTAGATAAATATAACATTCCTACCTTCTTACCTCTTGCCACAACAAAATCACCCTTGGTGACTTTCCAAGAGTCTCTGTAAAAGTAACCATGCAACCAGATTCACCTAGTTGCCATGCAGAAATAAGATTCCTCCTGAGGCTTGGCACATGCCTCACATCTTTCAATACCCATGTATTTCCATTCTGTAATTTTAGATGAACTTCCCCTTTACCAATAATACTGCAAGGTTCATCATCACCCAAATAAACATGCCCAAAATTGTCCCTGGACATAATTTCTAAAATAACCCTTATTAGGGGTTGCATGGAAAGAAACTCCTGAATCTAAAACCCATGATTCAATTCTACTATCTAAAGAAAGAATAAGAGCATCTTGCATTACCTCTGATGTAACAAGATTTACCTCTTTACCTTTGTTTGGTTTTTGGTTCTCTTTATCCTTTGACCAACAATCTTTCTTTACATGTCCTTTCTTTCCACATTTCCAACAAGTAATTCCCTTACTTCTAGATTTAGATCTACTATCCCTTGAATTTTATTTCCCATTACTCTTACTCTTAGATCTCTCCTTCTCGTCTCGCCCCGCTTTTTACATTCAAAGCATTTCCAGATGATGTTTCCTCTGTACTTTTCCTACGAATTTCTTCATTCAATATTATACTAACCACATCATCAAACTTCAAAATATTATTAGCAGATGTTGTATTACTAACAACCATTACCAAGTTGTCCCAACTATCAGGAAAAGAACATAAGAATAAAAGTGCTTTTACTTCATCATCAAACAAGTATTGAAACTAATTTTAACTGATTTACAATAGATCGGAAATCATTCAAATGACTAGAGGCAGATTCACCTTCATGCATCTTAGAACTAAAAAGTTTCTTCATCAAATAAACTTTATTTGAAGCACTAGGTTTTTCATATAAATTAGCAAGAGATTTCATTAAGTCTACCGTAGAAGCCACTTCTGTAATATTGGAAGCCATGGATGCTGCTAGGCTCAATCTTATAGATCCCAAAGCCTTTCTGTCAAGAATCTTCCATTCTTCATCAGTCATCTTCGTAGGTCTAGAATTCTCATCCAACGGTAAGTACAAATCTCTCTGATACAGATAATCCTCAATCTGCATCTTCCATAATTGATAATTTCAGCCGTCAAACTTCTCTACCTTGTATTTATTATCTTCTGTCATTGTTGTAGCTCCCACTTAATCGAGAAAACCCTCGTGAGTAAATCTGTCAACACACAAAACCTCAAACAAAGCTCGACCGGTTGTTGGGGTTAGCACATCGGTTGTAGAGACAATATATCAGAACTAAGCATACATGCAAATAAAAGAGGATATTCTACCGGTAAGAATTATATAAAACAAGAGATATAAATCAACACCGATTTAACGTGGTTCACCCAGTGTGGGATACGTCCACCAAGAAACAAGCTTATCTATTATCCAAAGCTTTGACAAGATATACAATGAAGATTTACAATCTTCGACACTTCTCAGATGTTCAATACTTTCTTCCTTCAAGCTTTTTTGATTCTTTACCAAGAATTCTCTCTCACATAATTATCTTGTAATTATGATCAATCCCCCATTTTAAACCCTAGCTTTATGCTTTAAATAGTCATTTAAGACTTTAGGGCACTTAGCCATGAAATTAAATTCATGAAATCTATTTCAATGCTAAAAATAGAAATAAATCCTGAGAGTTAATTAAAAACTCGTTGCATAGGTAACCAATGCCGGTTACGCCCAAAGTGTCGCGGTTCCAACTTACCCCGACCGATGCCGATCACACTCTAACCCATGCTTGATTCTTATCACAACTTCCAACAAGTTCTATTTGCATGTTAAAACATAAGTAATTTAGCTCCATACTCAACAATTGGATTACATGACAAGTTTATATATGATATTCCAAATATTATGTTGTTGCAAGGTGCTCACCACAAAGATGAAATAGGAAATAATGGAGCTACGAGAAAAAAAAAAACATATTAGATCGTATAAGGAAACATATCATATAATGTAATAAGGGGGAATATGGTTCCATGAGAGAATAAAAAGGCAAAGAAAAGTTTAAGGAAGTTACAAGATGGTATTGTGATAAAATATTTAAGAAACATTAACACTTATGACATATCTTGAGAAATTGGATTATTTATAAGAAAAATTTGTGATGAAAACACTAAAATAGAGGACATATTTGAACACTTAGATGGAATCATGGGGAAGATCCATTAAATTTTTGGAGGAGATTAGATTGATGATTTTTTACCAATGCACATTACTATAATTTTCCTAAAATCAAATATGAATCACAAGGATTTGCAAAGTCTAAAGCACATTGACAAACATGATGTATTTAAGGGGGTTACTTCTTAAAGGATATGCAACGAGATGAGGATCTAGTGTGTAAAATCTAGAAATATGAATATGTATTGGAAGGTAATGAATGGTTATAAATTTGGTGTAAGATTGGAATGTGTAAGGGCATATGTTATATTTTTACCCGAATCATATGAGAGAAGGAATGTAAAAATGCTCAATGAAGTTACATTTAAGCTCAACATTAATTCTTACATGCATTATGACCATGGTGGCTAGGTGTGTGAGATATTATTTGGGCTACTTCAAGATGATGACCTAATGTCTTGTATTAGCCTTGGAAAATTGGATGGAAAGGAGGGATAAAAATAATTTTTAACACATGTAACATATCATACATTTGAAAAAAACATAATGGAATAAATTAGATTGATTTGTCAATTTGGCATTATGATGGGTGATGAGAGGAACTACAATATAAATATATATGAGTGCCATGATTTTATAGCCACATGCGTTTAGTATACAACAATAATGTATCATAAATGAGAAACCGATTAACTAAAATTGACTAAACTATGTAGTATGAAGATATTTAATCTAAGCTATGAACAATTATAAATGAAGTAAACAAATGCAACAAACAATATGCTAATGATCTAAGTAAATATGTAAAATGAAATACTAAACCCTAATGTGCAAGAAAGAAGAGGAAATAACTCGGTGATAGCGAGATACTTTTCGCATGGTTTCACAGAAGTAACTAGATAAATCAGAAGCATGAACAACTATGTCGGGGGGTCCCCAAAGGGAACATCTTGGTGATATGGCTAGACTAGAGTGCCTGAGAGAGGACTAGGGTGCCCATGGGCACTCTGGTAAGTAGAATAGGTGCCTTGGTCTAGGAAAAAGGCCGGAACTAGTCTTCATAGGTCCTGGAGATGACTGATAACCTTAACTATTTGTCGTATTAGTTTTCTGCATCGCACCGAATGCTCTAAATAATCCAAGAGGGAGAATAACTTGCAAAATACCAAAAGGAAGTATTAAAACCCTAAAAATGAAAGATGTAAATGAATGGGTCGGACTAACCTCAATGCCACAACAATGGGCTTACTAACTGAGTGTTACACTACATTTTGAGACCCGGATGTAGTTCTGGTGAGTGTGTGCATGTCATGCCCTAGGTGCTCTTGTGCAGTCACACTTTGTGAAGTAGAGAACAATAGATAAATGTAGACAATATAATAGAATGTGTGCATGTAATATAATAGAATCCCTCCCCTATGAAGTGTGATGTAGATGTCATATCCTTGTGCCTTGATGATGGAGCTATGTAGATGCAAGTGATCTCCAATGCAATAGATGGATGCAACTCTAGATGGAGTGATAGTAGTGAGTGATGTTAGGTCCCTCATTATGGTCTCATAACTTTATATTTATAGGGTTCTCTTACTCTAATTTCATAATTAACCCCGAAAAGGCCAACCACAAGAAAGATAAAGATGTAAAATGGCTAGAAGAGGCCCAAAAGTGGTGAGAAAGTGCAAAAAGAACCGGGGCACCCATGGTGGGACTAGGTGCCCATGGACGGCCTAGTACTAATCTGGGTGCCCCAGCCAAGGCTAAAATAACGTAGAATGTCAGAAAATGGTGGGCATATGGGTGCAATAGGTCACAAATTATGAAATAAAATAAACAAGATGGCCAAAGGACAGGGGTTAATTAGTACTTTCTTCACTCAAGAACCTTCTAAATAGTAGTATGAGATCAAGATAAATAAATTTCTAAAGTGCATGATTTTGTGACTACATTTTTCCCCCACTTTATGTTGGTGAGCAAAAACCTTAAGAGAGATGTGTACCTAATGTCCATGAAGAGTGTAGTAGAAACGTGCTAAAGGACTAGGAAAAAGCATGGAATGAAAAAAATATGGAGGAACGTGGAAATTAAAGATGAAAAATGTGTAAAGAAAAGGTGATGAGAGTGAACCTAGGGCGGAACACATGTGTGTAGTTGTTAATGTGCGTACTTGCATGGTTAGTAAAGTTTGTGTTACCGCAGAGTGTTGTTGTTGTTGTTGCCCCCACTTGATCGCTTATATCTCATACGGCTGCACTGCAAGGAGAGAAAATGATCAATTAGTCAAATACGTATGTATGTAAGTGTAAAAACACAATGTAAAAGACATGTAAATGTAAATGGAACATGTGCACCTGATCCATTTCGAGAGATAAAGTGTAGAAGTATATCCTATACTGTGAGTTTTTTGGGTGATCTCACGCCATAGGTTGAAGAAGTGTAGGAAGGAAATGCTTTGTGTCCTCTAAGCTCTAACTACTTCATTGAAATATGTGTAGAGATCTTTGTATTGTCCTAGTTTTTGGGTGATGTGATGCCACTGGCCAAAGTAGTGTAGAGAGGCACACCCACTGTAACCTTCAAGCCTATAACTTCTTCCCAGAAATGCTAAGGACACCATTTCCTATAAAATCCGCTATGTATGGGTTTCATAGACTGGTTTGAACCCACTCACTGTATGTAACCCACATTGCCAGGGGTGAAAAGTGTAGTGAATCGAACTGGTGTAAATACGTTGTGTTAGTATGTAAAACCCCCAAATGATTCCCCCTCTTTGGGATTACATGCGACATTGTTGATAGGAGACATGCGACCCCAAAAGAGGACCAACCACGTGTACTTTGTAACCCTGAAAAGTGCTTGGTAGAAACCAATGAATGCACAAACAAGAAGGCTAGCTAAAGAAAAGTGTAACCAAATATGGATGCTATGGAAAACAGTGTGTAGTATACGCAAACCGTGTAAAAGGAAATAAGAAATGTAGTAAACATGCAAGAAGGAAAAGTAAGTCACACAAAGTATGATAAACATGGGACATCACTCATGATGTCGCAAGACACACAAGGCCATCATCGCTAAAAACAAAAAAACATGTGTTCACACAAAACATAGGGCAAGGCTCCGCAAACAATAACAAAAATGGTAGACAATAGCAGATAATGTAATGAAATAAGTATGGAACCAAATATCCTTGCATAAACAATGTTTCATATGAAGCACCCATAAGCATGTTAGAAAACTAGTATGTCAAAAGTGTGTATAAGCAATTAATGTAAAGTGGTAAGTACAAAATGAAACAATAGTACTGGGAGAGATGAATGTGGATGCTCTAGCGACCAGTGTAGGAAGGGTAGAAGGTGAGCATCCACGTCGTGTGTAAGAGACATGTATCTCGTGATAATAACTAGAAAAATGTGTGAACACGCATGTGTGGATGGTATAGATAAATGACATACAAGTATGATAACTAGCATGTGTAATAAAGTGACCATGGACAAGAAAGACTGAGCAAGAATAAAAGCAACCATATATGTAGTGTGTTGTGTATGGATGAAATGTAATGTAAGATGGAGTGATAGGAGATGCGTGCCCCCGAGTGAATGGAAATGTATGCAATGGGGTTAATTTTGTCTCCCCTCAGCAATCAAGAATGAACCGTAAACGAGAGTGCGTCATCAAGAAATGGTCGAGTAGTGTGTGTATTGTGTCTAGCGAATGTGATAAATGTGTATATGTGTAGTGGTGATGATATGTGACATATAGAAAATAAGTGTGTGGACCTTATATCCTAAGCGTATACCACAATGAGATGAAATGTGGAGTGATGATTTATCCCTAAGTGTATATCACTACATGATGATAGAGTAAGAGTGACGATGTAGCCTATAGCGTATGTCACTACAAGATGATTGGATGAGTGATGATTTAGCCCTAAGTGTATATCACTACAAAGTGAAAAGGAGTGGTGATGTAACCTAAGGTGTATACCACTAGAAAATGATAGAATAGGTGATGGTTTAGCCTAAAGTGTATGTCACTAAACTAGTAATGTCGCATGAAGAAAGGTGGAATGATAAACACATGATAAATGTAAGGTACATTTTATTTTTAAACCCTCAACAATGAGTATGGACCGAGGAACTAAAGTGTTTCATTGGGTAGTGAGTGTAGCACATAGAAGACAATGCAGTATATGTAATGACAACTATCAACCATGTGATAAGTGGAATGAGTAAATACACTATGTGTAGAATGTGTAAAATGACATGTATGCAATATGTAAGATGAGTAGTATAGGATGTAAGAGGCGTAGACAATGGTGTAGATATAATGCACAAATGTCAAAATTTTATAAACTAAATGTATAATGTTTGATATATGATGAAGCACAAAATATAAATCCTATAGTGCAGTGTGTGGGGTTCATGTGTAGTAATCCCTCAACATTCAAGTGTGAACCGAAGCACAAGAGTGTGTCATCAAGTAATGATGCTAGAATATATGATGAGTATGCCTAACAAGTGTGTGAAAATGGAACAAGGAAAAATGTAGCTATGCTAAGAAAAAGTTGGGGGGAAGTGAAGTGTTATGCCCCCAAGTGTGTGTGCCAAAAATATCATGTAAAGTCATCAAGAAGATCATCATCCTTTGGGTCAAAGTCATATGGGTACACATCAATGACATGGTAAGAAATAATGTTTGGTTAATCATGCAAGGAGCCATTATGGTGTAAGGTGTACATGCCCATAACCTACTCCTCATCGTGAATGGAGAAAGTGGGAAGCCATGTGCATACCTAAGAATAAGATTTTGCAAATAGCCAAGAAAAGAACTATTGAAAATAAAAACATGACGAAGGGCATAGGAAATTAAATTTCTATATGACTAGGATCTAATGTGCCTCCAATATAAGTAAGCCAAGATTACCCTAATGTGAGTGGAGAAGAACGAGGGGTTCATGATAAGTAGACCATAAGATGAAACACTCACAAGCCATAAGCAATAATAATGGTGATGAAGCCATAGTAGAGATGAGGGTCATGAGTGGAAGGCTGAATATTCTCAAAATTGAAACCAAGACGAGATAGACCATCATGTGTAGGACATCAAGGATCAAACAAAATGTGTTCCCAATATGAGTTATTC
Source organism: Taxus wallichiana var. yunnanensis (assembly GCA_018340775.1). Taxonomy (NCBI): domain Eukaryota; kingdom Viridiplantae; phylum Streptophyta; class Pinopsida; order Cupressales; family Taxaceae; genus Taxus; species Taxus wallichiana. The sequence continues at coordinate 1,393,425 of JADAXU010000136.1, forward strand.
ATGAAAAGTGTGCAAGTGAATAGTGGGTGTGCTAAGGTAGGTGGTGTAGGTGAAGGTGAATGTGATAGAGAGACATCTATAGAATGGACATGCCCTTGATAAGGAATCATAAGTAGTAAAGAAGCTGTGGCATAGAAGAAATCGCTTCTATCACAAAAATGGTACCGTTAAGTGGTGGTAAGTGAGGTAGTTCATCCATAGGTTGGGGATCATTGGTAGTATTAGTACGTGGAATAGGAAGACTAGTATTAGGAGCATAATCACAAAGATTGGAATGGGTCACGGTCACGAGGAATAGTATGTTCAACACTTGTCATGAAGGAATTTAACATAATGATATACATGTAGATGTAACGGCTTGCATGACATGAAGCTATGGCCTCCCGAAATGCAGACAATTATATGAGACTGGGAAATCGGTGACAAAAATACCGTGGGGATTGTTTTAGGTCCTATGGTGATAGGTAGGGTAACGTGTGTGTCACCAGATCAATGCACCTTTCAAATGGCTAGAATATGGGTAGGACATTCGGTGTGATTGGGACACATGGGATCACCTCTGTTTGTGGGACTTGGGCTCAAGGTGAACCTCCGAAAAGGTTGGCTTCCTCTTCCTAAACTAGGTGCTTAACTACTCCTAATATAATATGATGGTTATCTAATCCTAGGATAACATTTCCATGAGTTTGAGGGAGGGTAACTTGCAAAAAATAAACTGTACTAGGGATGGTGATACACCAAATAAAGGTATGTTTGAACTCCGAGAAGGGTTAATGTGGGTAGGATGCTTTCGTCATTAGCCACCTTCACCTGTTGCAACTTAGAAAGGCCACAAAATAACACAAACTAGGGCATACGTTCCTTCATCAAACTTAAGCATACATAAGAGAAATATCATATTTGATTTGATACAGATAATTTATCGGGAGGAAGAACACATGCACATGTTAAGCATCCATTTCATTGATTAAGAATGATGATAATGAAACTTTTAATCAATAGAAGGAAAATAAGATTCTCATAATCGATGAAAAGATAATCACATTATTCCTTCACATCATGAAATAGATAACCCGAAATAAATGTAAACTAATCACTCACACCAAGGAATGACACATTCACAAAGAATGTATTGACGAATCATGTAACATAATAAATCGATCTTCTGTGCAAGGTATAACTCTAAATATAATTAAAAGGTTTCAAAGTCTCGAATCACTCTTCCAAGCTTCAAGAGCAACTTCACCCAAAAATGATCTAAATATCCTCCTTTTCACTCCATGCATTCAACTATTTATAAGTTCTTAGGCTGAGCCATTACAGCTAGGCCCTTAACTAACATTTTACTAAAAATAGAAATGTATTAAATTAAGGGAACAAGCTCCCATGAAAATAGCAAATTTGTTGCATGGGTTTGACTCTATCAATCCTACAACTTTGACCGATCCGAGCTTAGATCTATCCTCGCATGGCTTCTCATCTTTGTCCCTGGATTAAGCAACACCTTCTCCTTTCACAAATTCATGTTATCCTTCTTCCCATGCAAATAATCGATGCTTATACTCAATAAAGTACTCAATGATCCTTGAATTTCTTCATCTCCGGGCCCACATGCATAATGATTAATTACATCTTCCGTCTTGATCTCCTTGTGATCCTAGATGGAACTTTTCTAAGTTTATGAAAAATTTCTTTAATCTCCCTATGAAATTATGGCACAAAACCATTTTGTCAATAGAATCATAGTTGAAAGTTATGGTAACCTCGTCATCACACTTCACTAGGTCTTTAAAATTTTCTTTAATTTGTTCCTTAGAAGAGCATTGATTTTTTCGTTGAAAAACTTACAATTGGAAACATCAAATTCTTCCGAGATATCATTTAGGTAATCTGTGATATCCAATCATTTATCATATAATTTTTCAACCAGATCTTGTAGTACTTGACACCGGAATTGAAAGACTTTCGATACTCAAACAACTTAGAAATATCATCAATCACATCTTCTTGAAGGAGCAAGTTTGGGTTTTTTTCTCGATCTCATTCCACGTTGCCAAATTTAAATTTAAATTATTATTATCTTCGAAAAGGCCTCATCCATTTTGCAAATAACAACCTTTCCAACCTACAGATCATTATAGATTTCAACAACCTCCTTGATTAAAGGATTAGCTTCCTGCAATATCCGTTCTATCCATCCATTTATTGATCTCCCTTTTTGGCCTAGCTTTTTGAGCTCATGATAAGAAAAATCATCAATGGTAGCTGAAACTATCATGGCTGTAGTAGTTGAGGTTTCGGTAGATGGAGTGGGTTGTGTTACTTTTCATAACGAATGCAGTGAGATGCTCGACCTTGGCTTTGAGTTCATCCTTTATAGCCTTATCTTTGTCATATTTTTCCAGAAGAGCCCTAAGAGCAGTGTACACATCTTGTTTATCTCCCTCGTGGGTGGCTTTCCCTAGTGAAAATATAGAGATCCAATAGTCTGCATGATTGTAATTATTTCTTTAGTTTTTCCTCAACGGGAGTAGAACCTATATCACTCATTCTCAAGATGGGTTCACTGTCGACTTGACACAATCCTTGGCCTCTTAGCTTGTCTCTGGGCGTATGTTCCAATATGCTAAGATCTATAACATCTCCCAGAGGCACCTTATTCTTTTTCTTTGGAGTCTTCTGAACAACCATCCCGAATGGTTGATGCTAATGAAGATGGATCAAGAGATCTAGTACCGAAACATTAGTTATGACAAGAGCACTAGAAACATTAATTGGAATTTGGGTAGAAGTAGAAATGATGGATGAGGTGGACGTAAGGATAGCCATAGGAGTTGATAGAATTATGTTAGAGGATGAGATGGAAGGGAATGGAAGTGTCAAGGGAAATGAAGAAGAAATGAGTGACCCAATAGTTTCTCTAGTTGAGAGAACTGGAAGGAATGAGAATATTTGGGTCATAAAAGGATATGGGAAGGAGGAAAAGATTATGGAGGTGGAAGGAGCTGATCTTGGAAGTGACAATGGAAGAGGAGGAAGGGATGATGTATCTTGTGAGATGTAAGGAGAGTCGCTAAATTCAACCACTTCTATCATAGGTGCTATAGGAGGCATGGTCTTGGAGACAGAGGATTTGGAAAGAAATGAGCCACCAACAACAAATGAAATATTTTTTAGCATTATATGGGCTTTTGGTTCGACATTTTCCCCTTTATGGGTGTTGATTGAATTATGGTTGGTGGGGCTATCTTTCTTGTATTGATAGGTTGTTCTATCCCCTGGGTGAGATTCCCAAGGTGGCTAACCAACCGAAAGTCCTCTCAAGAATGGGCCCGCTCTCTCCTTGGTATTGCAGCATTCCTCTACATACCAATCATTCCATGACAATGGTTGATTGGAAATATTATCATTTTTATACGCTGCATCCAAAACGTCATCATTATCCTGCAAATCCTTTGGGACATCGGCCAAACCAAGCGCCAAACCAAGCTGCCAAACTTCATCTAGGGTCAACCTCTCATAATCCCTTTATCGATGATGTATTCATCCCGAAAATGAATCCATACATTCTCCAATTGGGGCACATGGGAACTAGACATGCTTGTTTCACCGAATTTACCCCAATAATTGAAGTTGGTCCGCGGATGAAAGGTTCGCATGGTTACTCGATCAATAGAACAATGATGGAAGACCCAATTGAAATATTCTTTTGTAGAGGAAAACCCAAAACTCGATCAATAGTGAAATGATGGAATTTATTCCATCAATTCTAGGAATAACTTCCATCATTTCCTTATTCTTTTTATGGTGGTAATGTATAATAATTTCCACATTTTAGCCTTATGAATATTTGGGTAGGTGTATATCCCAATTGAAATAGGGAAATGCATTCCCACTTTGTGGCGCTTATTTTGGATTTGATGATAATCCAATAATTGTCAAACCATTTCAAGGAGAACCCACTTATTGGTAGGACATCTTCACAATTTGTTGGGAGCACCTACGAAGCCGGGAATGTGCGGTGTAAGTAAATTTGGGAAATTAAAGGTAGATTTCTCCCCACTCCCACACTTTTTGAAAGCTTCGTTTGAAATCCTTAGATTGTATAGTTCTTTATCGAAATGGTAGAGGGTAAGCTGTAAAAGGTATCATTGACCCTACAAAAATGTCTTCTCCCGTGTTCGGTTTGAGCTAAGGATAGAAATCGTATATTTGGTAAGTGCTATGAATACCTTTAGCCATCAACCCAACGAAATCTCCTATATCAATGACCACATAAACTAGAAAGGATGTCATATAGAAACTCTTTGTGGAAAGCACCTTGCTCACCTGACAAGCAAATGGAGCTATCGATATGCTCCCCCCCGATAAACTCTTTATTATTTTTATGGTGGCGGTGTATAAGAACATCCATTCCTAGATTTATTTTATAGAGGAAGACTCAAAATTCTGATCAATAAGACAATGATGTCATTGACCTCTTGAATGAAGTACGACCGATACATAGTCTTTGGCAATTTGGAAACTTGATCTTGGTGGGTAATTCTTCATCATGAATTTTGTGCATGACCCCACCACTTTTTCCCAAAGTGTTCTACTACCTGATTCGTGAAATTACGGTGAAATATTCAATGTCAAGAAGTTTGAGAAGATCTTCAAGAAGTCTAGGTCCAAACGGATTACTACCTTATCATCATCATCATCTCTTGACCGACATAGATTCTTCGTCAAAGTGAGTTCTTTGCTGCTAAAATGAACTCCGGGAAGTGCATGGATGTTGGAAAACATGTAGCCGGGGACGAGTCCATTGTCGTAGATGGCCTGCATCCATGGTTTCTTGTTTGGAGCCTTTAATCTTTCCCAAAAATCTAGAAAATCAATATGTCCTAGGTTAGTGTCCCCTATATTTCCCAAGTTAGAAGATAAGCAGGAGTGAGGAGAAACTCCAAGAAATGAATACTTCATCTTTTCCTTGCCCTTTGATGTGGAAGTAGACATCAAACTCTGTATTTCAGAACTTGATGTATTTCAAAATCTCAAAAAGTGAAGCTAAAAATGTCCCGAAAAAGAGAAATCTAAAAACTTAAACTGAAAAACTTGAAAAGACAGTCCCGAAATCTGAAAAATGTCAACTTCCGAAAACACGAAATAAAAACTCGAATTTCCGAAAATGAAAGTTCCAAAAGCAAAAGTTCTGAATTTCCAAAGTTAGAAGTTCCAAAAGGGAAGTCCAAAATGCACGGTTCCCAATGAATGAGAAGCTTTGAAAATTTGACCTCCAAAATCCTCAAGTGAAAAACCGGAAATAATGAGTTCCAAAATCCAAAAATAGGAGATCCAAAACTTTGAAAAGAGAACCTCGAAAATAGGAGTTCCTAAGTCTCGAGAAGAAAGTTTGCAAAACAATAATACCTCCAAATCCTAGAAAATGAGAAGTGATGAGAAGGAGAATGGGATACCCGAGAGGATCCTTTGGAAAACTCGAATGCCTATAGAAATTCAAAATGTAGAAACATGGTGAGAAATGAGCTTGTCATTTCAAAAGATATATAGAGAAGGAACCAGAGGAAACAAAACAAAATAAAAGATCTCAAACCAAAAGAAAATAACCAAATTAAAATATCTCGAAAATGACATCGAAAAAGCATAAGAAAATGGTATGTCGAGAAAAGTGTCAGTGAAAATGACAAGTAAAAAGTGATTTGAAATAGAAGACCCAATATTAATGGGAAAAACACGATCCGTATGGAGGTAGTTGAAGAATTAATTTCGCGAAGGACTCCAAAAGTCTAAAACCGAAAGCCCGAAAGTTTGAAATTTTAGACTTTCGGGGTTTCAGACTTCATAGATTTGGAGGTAAAAATGTGAATTGGTAATGAAAAGTTCCAAAGCCCGAAAGTCTAAAATTTTGGACTTTCAAACTTTCGGACTTCAGAAGTCCGAAAGTGAAAACTCAAAAATGATCCAGAGAGTTCCAAAATCGAAAGTCTGAAATTCCGAAAGGGATTTAATGAAAAGTGTGACCAAAAAGTTTCAAACCCCTGACAAGTGAAAGTTTGAAATTTTAGACTTTAGGACTTTCGGACTTCAAAACTCGGGTTTAAAATTTTCCAATTGTTAAGTAAAATCTTCGTACCCCAAAAGTTTGAAAGTTCACCATTTAGGACTTTCAGGGTTTTAGACTTTGAAAATTTGAAAACACATTTTCAACTCACGCCATTTAAACTTCGAAAGAGAAAATCTCCAAAATCGAAACCTGAAATTTCAAATTTCAAGACTTGGAGAACTTTTGATCTTCCATACGAGTATTTTCTCAAAAAATTGTCTAACTACTTTCGACATCCATTTCTCAAGGTAGAAAACATGTTAACATTTTTGGCGACCTCAAGGAAAAATTTCTGCTAAGTTTTTAGACCAATAGCCTTATACAATCCAAAGAGTAGGAAAAGGAGTCTTGAAAGAACACTACAACGAGAGAACACACAAGAAGAAAAAAATAATCAGACAAAAAATAAAATGATGTGCAAAGCACTTGGAGGAAAAGGAATGAAAAACACTATACGAGGGGGAACAATCTCAAAACCAGCTTTGAGATGTATCCCATTCACGTGAATGGAAAATTCTTCTCCATTGAGTCTAGATAGCTGAAATGAATTCACCTCTTTGCAACCCGTAATAATGTATGGCCCACTCTGCAGGAGAGCATCAAACTTGGCATGCCTTCCTAGTTTGGCTCTGTCTTCATCCCATTTGAGAACCAAATATCCTTCTTGAAAATGCCATGAAGCTTTCTTGTCAAAATATTTCTTAACTTGATCCCGATGTTGACTTAAATTTTTCATGGTTGTGTTTAATTTCCTCTAGCTCCATGAGTTACGCAAACCTTAATGTTAAAGCATAAATGTTGAATGTGGATAGATATTCTGTGAATCTAAGGTGAAGAAGGCCCTCCTAACCTGAATTGGTGTAATGGTTCGTTTGGATATAATGGCTGCTCGGAGGCTCCAATCAATGTCGAGCTCTACCGAGATCTGTTTCTTGGTTGTTGGATACGTGGGAAGTGACCTGTGGGAGCTTCGTATATATCTCCAAATAAGGTCATAAAAGTAGTGGTAGGTGGTTTAATGGATTTGTAGTGAACTATGGGTGGTTTTCTGGTCTAGCCTAGAAAATATTAGATTGATTGGCTTCTATGTTTAATACGGAGAACTATACTATAATATCTGGCAGGAGTGGTGAGGATCTAAATACTAGCATTCAGTAAGCCGGTGTCAATACTTGACTGGTTTGTTGGCCCATTGGGTTGTGGGACTTGGGGATCACAACCATGAGTTCGTGGTTGTTGTGGACCTATTATGGTCATGTGAAGAATCAATCCCTTCTCCCAACTATCCAGTAATCGTATGCCTTTTCAGCCTCTACATTTAGAACTAGAAGTTGTATGATTTTCTCGGAGTACCTAACAGGTGTTCTGGCAACTTGAATACGTAAGCTAGTGTCTATGTCAACGAGGAGGTCTCCCATTAGGTTATGGAACCAAAGGATCGCAACCAAATGTTTTCTCTCATTTGAATCCTTGCACAGTCATTCAGTGTTTTATCAAGGCAATCTATAGTTTGGATGGTTTGACCAGAATGTGTAAGCTTTGTCATCTTCGATATTTAATCCTCTTAGTTGCTCACTAATTGCTTGTAAGTTTGTTGTTGCTCGAAAGACTTGTATCCTAAGGTCCTGATCTATATCAGCTAAAGTCATGGGTAGATTTGGTTGAGGTACTATGGGTTCAAATATATATTCTCTAGGCTCTCTAGGTCTTGTGATTGTCATACAAAATGATTCAACTTTTAACTAACATTTAATAAACTGATTACAAAGAGGTATTTACACTATGTAAGCATCCTTCTATTTTTGTATTTTTCAATGACGTATTTTAATGAAATTAAAGAGCAGCTACTCTAGTATATCTATAAAATGAACAACTAATCTAATAACAGAATAAAACAAGCAACGTAGCCTGGTATGGCTATTTTCCTATGTCATTGTGATTTTATCCTAAATATCTAAGCAACTATATATTTTGAATTGAAAGGCTCTCGATCCTACCTCAGAAGTGAGGAATGAATCATAGTTTCTTAGAAACTATCAATCCCCACAGCTTCCCCAGTGATATCGAGAGTGAACTTTTAACTGAAATAAAATAATTCACTACTCTATTTGATATGTCGTAACTAGAACTTTGATAGCTCAAACTGGCATTTACTGTATAAAGTGGTAAATCCTAGTTGTGTGTGATTTCATCCCCAAGTGTGATCTCCTCATTCCTTCGTGTCCTCGTGAATCCAGAAAAGTGTGTATATGATAGTATCAACAAAAGATAACATTCAAACAATGGCAGCTTTGGATATAGACCGAATACAATGTGAGTAGGAGAGGGATAGCGCAAGTGAACAGAGCTTGACTATGTAATTCCTAGGGATTTATTGTGGGAATACAACACAAATGTACCGAGAGTTTCAGAAACTATCCTTGTGACAAAACAAAACCTACAACTTTAATGGATTCTAGTCTAGAAATGAAGCTATTCTATGTTAAACTAACTGCATGCAGTAGCAATGAAACAAGACTTGAAACAAGAAGATGATATGACCTCCAAAATGCCAACAATGGAAGCAAAACATGAAACTAATAGAATTCTAAGCAAGGAATTGAAAAACTGAACAAGAGAATTGAGAGGATGAGGGGCCATTTGCTTGAAAACAAGCTGGCTATTTATAACCAATGCATTTACCAAGAGGGTAACTCCCATTTGATCTCTTTTACTATAAACAAAGGAAAAACACTATTCATAGGGAGCAAAAACATTAATGCAAGCCAAAGTGGTTGAAGAAAGTGTGTAAATTTGAAGATTTACATTTGACGTGATCATCGGAGGAATCTAGAAAACGTGAACAAAACCACCTATGCGGGGTGGTGGTTACAAGCATGGCCGCCGCCTGTCCCGGTGGCGGTCATGGGACCACGCCACCCAGTAAGGTGGTGGTTTCATCATCAAGACAAAAATGCAAGAAGAAAGGGGGAAAAGGGAAAAAAAGCATGTGGAGGTTGAGCGGGGCATGTGAGATACAAGCGTATACATGGCGAGCCTTTCTAGATTTCAACACCTTGCAAGGAGACTTGTATCATCATTGGGGCATGTGTAACATCATTAGGTGGTGCAAAGACCCCTACAATTTTGGGTACGTACATATTGCCCCCTCGAGAAGCATCTTAGCCATGAAGAGGTGTAAAATGGTGGGTCTAAGTATGGTGGTCCCAAAATGGGGAGTTAGGAGTTATACCTGACATGCCCGTGTGCTGGAAAGTCACCATCCAAGATCCCGCTACCTGTAAAAAAAAAAAGGACTCAAGTGCAGCTAGATAAAACAAATTGAGAAATAAGACTGAATTGACATGAAAAGAGGACTTACCATCTACGCGGGGTTTTAGAACTTACCTCATCGGTGCTCCGACCCTGTGAAAGACATTCAAAATCAAATTAAGAGGGCTATTTATATAAAATGAGGTCATTTTACTATTCATTTACGTGGATTGATTTGATAGTTTTTGAGCTCTGGGACCCACGGTGATGGTTTTGATGAGAGTATAGTCAAAACGTTCGTGGTGAGATAGCGATCATGCCTCCGAGAGTGGAACATCGACCCACGAAGTCTCAGGTTAGTTCTTCTCGATTTATTGTTTTTAAACCTAAAATGTGGAAATGATGAAATCTTTCCCTTGGGGGGATCATTTTTGAAAATGTTAGTTTTAAATGTGTCTTTAGGGGGGGCGCCCATAGGGTAGGTTTTTTTTTTGTTAAAAAGGTGTTTTTGCTTGTTTTTAAGCATTTTTAGGGCTTACGGCCCGTTTGGTTTTGCGGGACAGGACCGCCACTGCAGGTGGTGGGTTATGGGACCGCCACCTTAGAAGGTGGTGGTTATGGAACCGCCACTCTGCACAGGGTGGCGGTCCATGACAGAGGACCAAAACAATACAAATTTTAGCTTGTTTTTGCATGTATAGAATTTTTACGTGTTTTTACTAGTTTTTTTAACTAGATTTCAGTACTAACTCACTTCTTTTTGTGTTTTTGGGTGTATGCAGAAGAAGGAGGAGTACATTAGATGGAGCCGGGAGAGGGAGTGTGATTGGCTCTCGGTAGTGTTAGAGGCACTCTCCCAGGCAGAGTGGGATACTCTCCAGAGGGCTGGTATATGGAGGATTGCACAGGTTCCTCATGTTGCACCTACCAGTCACATATTGTGTGACTTGTTCTCATATTGGGATGTGGATCGAACACCTTCCGATTGCCAGGAGTTAGGGGTGAGTGGTCCATCACCCTGGAGGATGTTTACCATATACTGGGGGTTCCGATCCTTGGGTGGTGGTTGTCTCTTAAGACAACAATATCTAGATCATAGGTGGTTCAGTGGGCCACCTATATGGGAGATGTGGTTGTATCGATGGGATCAAAGAAGGGTGAGGATCCACTCTATTATTGAGTCAGACATTCCCTTGCTCCGCAAGGCCATCATGGGCATCCTTGCATCCAGACTGATTGGGGATAAGGGAGGGGATACCCTCTTATATTGTTGGGCCCCCATTATTACACAGATTGAGGGCCATGGATGTGTCTATGCTTGGGGAGAAGATATCCTCGGGACTACCTACCATGACTTATATAGGGTAGTCCATTTACAGGGGCAGTCACTGAGCCACCCGACTCTTGTCATGAGTTGGGTGTATGAGCATATCACCCCATATGGGAGAGGTGTAGAGGTGGAGGATCCGGGGCCGTCAGAGTAGTGAGGTGGATGGGGATGATAGTTCTTAGAGCACCCCACCAGCCAGTGGCTTCCCGACCACTGCAGACATGGAGGCCACTCCTTATCAGGCCATGGCAGGGGTATGGGGAGAGGAGACCATTACACTGATTCCCGCGACCACCAGCCTAGTTGATAGACAGGGTGGGGAAGTTGGAGATACACCCCTTTGATAGAGTTCCACAGCAGTTTGGCCTCCCCTATAGTGACATGCTTCCTCCGGTGATGCCAGTGTATAGATCTATCCGTGAGGCTCGGGGAGGTCCTAGAGGCCGGGGTTGGACTATTGTTACTCTCTGGTACTCCTATTGCGGCTAGGAGGGTGGTACGTGCACGAGGGAGAGCCGGTGCTCCTCGGCACCCTTACTGGATTGCCACCGGTCCCGCTCATAGTAGTGATGAGCCCATTGACGTGGACTCGAGTCTGAGGAGTTCACTGGGGGAGAGACCGAGGAGGAGACAGAGGACATGGAGATTAGTGAGATGGGTGGTGGGGGGATGATAGTGATCCTGAGTGGCATGATACCCAGGAGATCCTACAGGCCGAGAGGGGGGGAGAGAGAGCGAGAGAGGGTGACTCTGGTTTTAGAGGAGTTGCTCTCTTAGGATTTAGGTGGAGATGGTGAGTCCATTGCAGGCCATCACATTTCCCCAGACGTGGGAGAGGGGCACCAGTCGGTGGTGGTGTCAGTGGCGGGCGCGGATCCTAGAGATCCTTCTTGGAGGCCTGGAGATCCGAGTGAGTTTTCACTCTTCTCTTGACATTTGTTTTAGTTAGAGTTGTCCTTAGTTTGTTATTTCTTTTTGTTTTGTTTATTCTTGGTTTTATCGTTGATCATTTTCTAACTTGTTTTCTCCTTTGTTTGTAGTGACTGCTGATGAGTGGCGAGACTTGATTTCCGAGTGTGCACTGATACCTTGCTTCTCCCCTCGAGAAGACTCGTGTTGAGCTTTCCATGGATGTGGGGAGCCCTCAGCAGCTGGTAGGCACACCGATGTTTTTCCTCTATCTGGTATGTGGTGAAGATCATGACTTCTCTCCGCATGGAGGTAGCTAGATATAGGACAAGCCGAGCTGATGAGGAGGAGCCATTCTCGTAGTGAGATGGCAGCTACTGGTCGTGACCACGAGCCCTCTAGCACTCTGAGAGCACCAGCGTAGCTGAGTCCTAGGCATGGTCGTGCACCCTTTGAGGGATCCCATAGGGATTGAGAGACTATTTTTGTAGCATTTTTTTAGATGTCTATATGAGTGTTTTTGTACTTTTTGGGCTCATTGAGCATTTTGACCATGCCTAGTGCATGATGGCATTGTATATGAAACTTGATATATATATATATATATATATATATATATATATATATATTTGGATCTAGACTCTTGGTGCATCTAGAATTTTGTGACTTGTTTCCACATGTGTACTTAGATGTTTTTAGAATATTTGTTTTCATGTTTTTAGAATGTATGCAATGGATAACAAATGATAGTAGATAGAATGTTTTACTCTTGTATGTTTTTGTAATGCTGATATGAGATGATACTAACATATGGTAGTACTGAACTTTTGAACTCTTTGGGAAATGTTTGTAATTTCTTCTTATGTTGGAAAAATGTGATGAATGCATAGTGATAAAGAGATGAACTTGCCCCAATCCCAAATCCACGCAACTAGTAAGATGCGAGGGCTCAACACCAAGAGTTAGGAAGGGCACAAGTTGTATGAGTTTGATTAAATGGATGATGAGAGACAAACAAACTAGTAACAAGAACCAAATTTGGACCTACACACCTACCCTACTCAGAACTACTACCATGCTTAGAAAGCCACTTACTTTCTAGTTTATCTAGACTTAGATTCATGAATGGCAACCTGGTTGACAAAATCTGGTTTTGAGGATTTGATCTCTTTGGAATTTGGATATTTGCTTTCTCTTAATAGAGGTGAATTTGTGTTTTTAGCATACCAAGATTTGTTAATTTGTGTGACTGGACCCCCCACACCCTGCCTCATGCCACCTAGTAAGAAGCACGGGTTTGTCACCAAAGGTAGGATATAGGTGAGTAAGGGCACTTCTTTCCTTTCCCAACCTCACACCACCAGTAAGAGATGTGGGCTTATCACCGAAGGTTGATGGGGCAAAGAAGTGTGTAAAATAAAATATTTTGTTTGCTTGGTGCTTTTGATTTCATTTGATTTTGACATTTCTGATCTATGACTTTGGGATATCCTTTCATTCCAAGAGATTTAAGAGGGATAGATGTGACACCAAGAAGCTTCTAGAACAGACCGTAGGCAAGGACAACTTCACCTAGTAGAAAGAAAGAGCAAAGCCAAGTATGCAGGCCTTGGTATGGTTTCATCAATGTTTGTCTATCGAATTTGATGAAAAGATTTGAAAATAGTTGATGATGCTTGGAGAGATGTGATATGAATGCTTTTGCCAATATTTTCAGAAATTTGTAATAGATTGTTTAAGAGTAGGCTCCTAGACTACCATTTTTATGAAATGGACAGAGAATGCACAACTGAATGACTAATGCAATGTAAGTAGCTATAATGTATAAGTAATGATTTTGATGTTTTATGCGTAAAACCACTTAAGATGCAAGGAATTGACAGTTTCACCGAATTCCTCACCTTCTAGTGTGCACAAGAGATACACACCATTTCGTAGTCTTTCATGACTCGGTATGGGCCCAACCATTTGGGCCGAAACTTTCTTCCTTCACTAGTTTTCTTATCAATCGATCCGGTTATCTAGTCTTAGAACTAGATCTCCTTCATATATTTCTCACTCATAGACTTTTTTGTTGTACTACCAGCACATCCGGTCAACATAGGCTCTATGCCTTGCTATTTAGCATTTAACCTGGCCTCATCAAGGCTTTCTAGTTGAGAGAGGCGTGCCTCCCTATAAGCTTCTTCATCCAAAATCCCTTGTAATGAGATGCGAGAGACTGGGTATTTCAACCTCAAGTGGGAGAACTGCTTCTACTCCGAATACCAGTGAGAAAGGAGTTGCTCCTGTTGGTGTTCTTATTGAGGTTTGATGGGCCCACAAGGCCGGATATAGTTTTAAATGCCAATCTCACTTATTCTCCTTGACTATTTTGAGGAGAATAGCTTTTAATGTTTTGTTTTTTGCTTTGGCCTGCCCATTGGCTTGAGGGTAGTAAAGAGAGGCCGTGTGATGGTTTATCTTGAACTTGCTACATAACTCATGGACTTCATCATTTTTAAAGGACGTGCCATTATCTGAGATAATGACTTGTGGGACACCATACCTGCAGATAATTTGGTTCAGAATGAATTTGGCAATTACCGAACCTGGTACGGTGGTGAGAGGCATGGCCTCCACCCATTTGGTAAAATATTCCGTGGTTGTAATTATAAAATTATGGCCATCGGTTGATGAGGGAGAGAATTTCCCTATCAAGTCTAGACCCCATGTGGAGAAGGGCCACGAGTCACTATTGGTTGTAGGGATTGTGCTGGCATGTGAATCTCGTGAGAGAATTCTTGGCATTTGTGGCACTTACGTACAAATTCCACTATTGCATCATGCTCGAGAGTGGGCCAAAAATAACCCATCCGATGTATTTTTTATGAGTGGTGGCGTGACCACCAAAGTGGCCTCCACATATCCCACTATGGGATTCATGAAGAATCTTCTTGGATTCTTCTATGTCGACGCATCTTAGAAGCATGTCGTCGAAGGCTTTATGATAGAGTACTTGGTCTAAAACAACATATTTAGTGGTAATAATGCATAACCACCTTCTTTGTTGTGACGTGGCACCTTCCGGGTATGTATGGTCCATGATAAAATTGATGATATCAGTATACCAGGGACATGTAGAAATGGGGGGCCTGGTTTCGATGAAGTATACACACTCATCGGGAAAGTCTAGATCTACCAGCTCACCTCCATCTAGTGGATTGTCAGCTAACCTAGTCTGCAATGATTTGTCCCTTAATGGATTTCTAGTTTATGAATGTTAACTCAAATTCTCCCATTAAGGTTATGAAATGCCCAACCTTTTTAGATAAAGATCCTTGTGTGAGAAATGTTCGTAAATGGTCTGTCTTTACAATGACCCTTGTTTCCTGGTTTAACATGTAATGTCTTAAACATTTTGTTGCAAAAATTATGGTGAGGCATTCTCTCTCTGCCTGTGTGTAACGTGTTTCATAATCAAGCAATGTTTGGCTAATGAAATAGACCACACGTTCCCATTTATCATTATCTTCTTGAGCCAAAGCATAGGTGAGCGAGACATGAGTGGCTCGTGAGTATAGGATCAAAGGGCGGTCTGGTTTGGGAGGCATTAGCATGGGTGGAGACAACAAGAAGTGTTTAACTGCTTCGAAGGCCTCATTGCATTCTTCAGTCCAATCAACACTATAATCTTTCTTCAATAGATTGTTGATTGGATGAATGGAAAAACTTAGATCTGGGATGAACCATGGATTGCACCGAGTTTCCCAAGAAATGACCTGATTCTAGACTCATCTGAGGGTGGGACCATTTTGAGAACAACCCATATTTTGGCTGGATCAACATCAATCCCTCGTGAAGATATAATGTAGCCTAGAAGTTTTGCCTCCTGTCACACCAAACACACACTTTCTGGATTTAATGTGACACCATATTCAATTAATCGTGAGAGGATGATACAGAGCACTTCTGGATGATCACAAGCATTTCTTGGCTTTGGCCAACAAGTCATCCACATAGGATTCCACAATTTTATGGATAAGATCATGGAATATATAAGTCATTTGCCCACTGATATGTAGCGTCGGTTCTTAAGACCAAATGGCATGACAACGTAACAATATGTTCCCCAAGGAGTTATGAATGTAGTTTTGGCTTGATCCTGTTTAGATATTTTAATCTGATTATACCCTGAGAAACCATCCATGAGAGACAAATAGTTCAAATCAGTTGTTGCATCAATGATGATGTCAATGGATGGTAATGGGAAGTCATCCTTGGGACAAGCTTTGTTAATATCCCAAAATCTATGCAAATGCGTATCTTCCCATTTTTTTAGAATGGGAACGATATTAGATACCCATTGTGAATAGTCAATGGGCTTGATGAATCCCACTTGGAGAAGTTTTATTACTTCCTCTTTTACCATGAGAGCCACTTTTGGCTTCATTGGTCTTGACTTCTATTTAATTGGCTTTGCATCTGGTTTAGTGACAAGATTATGTACCATGACTTGTGGTGCAATGCCCATCATTTCTTTATAATTAAATGCAAAAGCCTTTTGATGTTCTTTGAGGATTTGGGTGTGTATTTCTATCTCCTCCGAGTTAACGAGGATCCCAACTTCAAAATTCTTGGTTCTTCCTCCATTCCAATGTTTATGTCAATGGTTTCTTCTATCAAAGAAGTGTTACCTTCTTCAAATTTAGGTGGGGCTGGAGGTAGCTCCAAGCTTTCTCCATTTTCTATCTCGTAGATATTGAGATCCTTCTGTGGAGGAGACTCTACCATGGGATTTCCAAAATAGGAAGAGGAATGTGGTATTAGGGAAAGATCAACTATACGGTGAGCAAGGTGTAGCTCCGCATAGGTGTTTAGATATTCGAGAGTGACTCTATCATCGTCAAAGTGACCCATGATAGAAAAATCATCCTCAGCTTCTCCATGAGTCAAGAGTGAGTTTGTTGGTATTTTATGCACTAATGGTTTGGTACGAAGTGATACCATGAAATTTGTATCCTCCAACTCGTTGTTTGGAGTGAAACGGGAAGCTGAGGTTGCTATTGAGTCTATGAGAAGGTTTTGCTCTCGTGGGATTGCTTCAATTGATATGAAGTTAAATCCCTACTTAGATCTAATACTGTTGTTTTATAGAGCTGTAAGTGCTCATCTCTAGTTTCATATACCTCAGAGACTTGGTTTGCAACCAATTGCATGAGTCTCCTAGTACTCTAATGTTGTCGACACCCATTCTTTTAGCTAGGATGAGGCCAAGGAGGAGAGCTTCGTACTCAGCCCCGTTGTTTGTACATTCAAAGTTTAATTTAAAGGTGAAAGGTAGGATCTTTTCCTCAGGTGAAGTAAAGATCACTCCCGCCCCAGCTCCAAAGTGACATCTAGCTCCATCGAAGTGGAGAGTCCAATACTTGTTTGGGAAAATGGATGTTGGGACATCTGTTGTATCTATTTCTTTTGCTTCGGTTACTTCTACCATAAAAATTTCATCTGATGGAAGAGAAGCAATTCCTAGGGTGTGTCCCATACCCATGGAATCAAATGGTAGGAGAATAGGTAAGTCTTTCTCCAAAGAACTTGACAATTTTTGTGGTAGTCCCCAAAGTGATACTATTTTTATAACATTGGTCTCACTTTTGAGTATTGGAACGTCCTCAGCTGGATTTGAAATTTCCAACTCAGTGGTGGGTATCAACTTTTCTTTTGGTTGTGAATTAGTTGGTTTGACAAGCTGGTTTTCTGGAAGTTCAAACTTAGAGTGAATACCCGGTCTTTTCTTTAAATCAGCTAGGTGTATATCGAAGGGTTTTGGGTCACCTTGTGCCACAAATATTTTCCCTAAGTGTAGAAATCTTATTTCTTGGAATAATGTGGAAGGGATTGCCTTCATGCGGTGTATCCATGGCTGACCAAGGATCATATTATAATTGGTTTCCCGATCTATAATATAAAACTTGGTGAGGACCGTCTTGGGTCCTAAAGTGACTGGTAAAACTATGGTTCCAATCGAAGTGGCTTTGAGGCTATCATAACCTCTTAGCGTATTTCACGTTGTGGAACAGTTTGTCTCTCCATATCCTAACTTTTGAAGGAAAGTGAAGGGGACTATGTTAACTGCTGCCCCATCATCAACCATTACATGTTTAACATAATTATTGTAGACCCAAACTTGTAAATGTAAAGTTGGGTCACCTCTTCATGTAATTTCAGCGTCTGTTGGCATTTTGCTTATATCGAATATAAATTCCATATCCCTATCTGGCTGCCCCGAAGGATAAACATCAAAGTCCACATGGTTTACTTGTGTTTTTAGGGGAGGAGTGATGTTGATTAAATGACCAAGGCCTAATGCTTCTAAGAGAGCAGCCCTATGGGTGGGAGAGTTCTTTAACAAATCCAAGAAGGAGATGTGCGAGAAGGTTTTAGTCAAATCATTAATTAAATCATAGGCACCTATGGGTTTTACCAATGTTTGTTGACTGTTGTTTGGCTCCAATGAATAACTTGGAGTAGGTTGGGATGAATAATCCCGTGTTCTTGTTATGGTTTCTATGGGTAGTTCGGTGTCTAACTCCACTAAACCAACTATCTTAGTTTGGGGTCGAGTTCCTAATGGGGTGTGCGCTAGTGGATTTAATGAAGTTGAAGCTTCATGATCATTGTTTCCTATCATGACACCCTTATTTGTTCCATTAGGATCTAACCTGTTATTGTTAGAATGGTTTGGGAGTGGGTCATTGAAAATCTTGAGGGATGCATTTTGAGGGGAAACTGCCCCTGCATAAGTTTTGGCATGGGTACTATAGAATTTGCTAAAAACATATCTATAAAGAGTTGTTTTTGATCTTCTGGAAAATGCTGCATGAATTTATTGTATTCATGACAAGTCCTAGTATCGTGGCCTTGAATCTTGTGGAAGCCACAATATAGATTAGGATTATAGTTTTGAGGTTGTTGATTTAAAATTTGTTGTGACCCAAAATTCTGATAAGGTTGTTGGTTGTTAGAGTTAAAATTTTGAGGTTGTTGCCTTTGGTTTTGACTCTGATATCCAGTTGGGTTTCGATTTGGACTTTGTGTTTTGGAATTTGTTGTTGTTGTTGTTTGTCGTGGTGGATGATTAAAATCCACCACGTTGATTGTTGGAGTAAAATTGTTATTTTCATTGATTATTAACAGGTGGTGAAATGTTTACAATTTTCCCTTTTAACTTGATCAGTTACTCCATCTGTTGTAACTCCGCGGTTCTTGTTAAGGATCTTAGGTCCTTGATTAGCATTCCCAGTATTAGGATAGGCCATGGTGTTTTGATTGGGAGTGGTTAATTTCCCATTCATCCCATATGTCTTATGACCACTATCTATCGTTGCTTGGTCGATTCGGAGAGCACTCTCAAGTACTTCATCATAAGTTCTTAGTGGGAACTTTTGGACTTCTTCCTTTATCTCTCTATTGAGAGAATTAAGGAATAAATCACATAGTTCCATTTGATCCATGTTTGGAGCACTTGTTGATGAGTAGAGAACCATATGCCATCTTTGAATAAAATGAGCAATGGACTCATTATGTTCTTGTTTGATATGCAAGAACTCCCTGATTCCCATTCTTAACAATTTGTTCATGTCAAAAGCTTTGATAAACTCAGACATGAGTTGTTTGAATGAGTGTATCGAGGCTTTAGGTATTCTGTAATACCAATCAAGGGCAATACCTTCTAAGGTTTTAGGGAATATTTTAGTGACAACCCCATCCCAAGGGAGTAACTCCCATATGGTTGTGGCATAGGCTTTAATGTGTGTGTTTGGGTCCCCTTCTCCTTTGTATTTGGGAAAATCGGGAAGAGGTCTTGGAAGCATAACACTTCGTATGGTGAAGTCTAGGGGCTCTTTTAAATATTCTGAATAAGTCCCTACTGCGTAGGCCTCAACCATCGATGGGGCTTGCTGAGGGGGTTGAGGGGGAATGGGTTGTTGATATGGCATAACATATGCGTTTGTAGGAACATAAGGGAATCCCTGTGGTTGAACGAACATCCCGGGAGAAGAGAACATGTCTCCTTGTGGTGACTTTGAATAAATGTTTAAGTAAGGAGGAGCATTGTTCTGGTATGGTTGTTTGGTGCCAAGCCGGGAGGTGTCATGCTTTCAACTGGAGCGGCATTTGAAAATGTGGTCCTAGTTGGTGTTTGTTGTGGATAACTATAAGGATTTTGAGGAGGCATGCCTAACGTGCCTATTCCTGTAAGGAGGTCGACCTGACTGGGATGATGTAGAGGGTTGGGGATTCCTGCTTGCCTAAAATATGAATTTTGGTTTGCTTGAGCAAGCTCCAGCCCTCTAACCTTCTCAGCTAAGGCTGAAATGACTTCCATCAATGAAGATGTAGTGCCTTGCCTTAAGGGTGTTTGTTGTATAGCTTGAGGTTGTAAAGGGGTGTGATACCCTGCTATGAATTGATCATTACCTTGCCAAGCTTCACCGAGGGTATTTCCCATAGGTGGAGGAATGGGGGTGTTCTCCTGGAATAGGGTATCAGACTGTATTTGTAAATTCCCTATAGGTGGATACATATTTTGGAAGCATTGTTCACTTTTAGTGAAGTTGCTAAATACTCCTCATCCAAAAAGGGGAGTGGATCTGAATGTCTACTGATCTGTGGTCTGAACAAGACCCGAGGAGATGAAGTAGACTCTCCCAGTAAATGTCATATTATTAGAGCCTGATGGCTCTGGTTGTTGTGTTTGTGCAAACTGATCAAACTCCTCGATTCGGAACGAAGAACTTGAGCTAGTTCTTTGAGGGGGAGTTTGAGATGACAAGTAATTACTTGAATAGTTATCAGCCCATGCAGAAAGTGAGGGTGATGGTTGTCTATTTGTTTGACTATAGTTTACTTTGAGACCTGAGAGAGGTCTGCCATATGCATCGTATCCCGACATATTTGGGGGGTATATGAATACCCATAGAATAATGGGAAAGAGTGAAGGTGGATGAGAAGAAATGAAAATAGAAAGAGGATATTAGTTTTTTCACGTTGGGTTCACCAATTTTGTATGATGGAAAAGTAACATGTGATCATGGGAATCTACAAGTACCTCTTCCTCGTACCCGACCTCTCGAGGTCATGTCGAGATAGCCGTGAATGTTGAATGTGGATAGATATAGACAAGCTAATCGGGTAATCTTAAATCCTCAATATGTAATAATGGAATCTGTGAATCTAAGGCGAAGAAGGCCCTCCTAACCTGAATTGGTGTAATGGTTCATTCGGATATAATGGCTGCTCGGAGGCTCCAATCAATGTCGAGCTCTACCGAGATCCTATTTCTTGGTTGTTGGATACGTGGGAAGTGACCTGTGGGAGTTTCGTATATATCTCAAATAAGGTCATAAAAGTAGTGGTAGGTGGTTTAATGGATTTGTAGTGAACTATGGGTGGTTTTCTGGTCTAGCCTAGAAAATATTAGATTGATTGGCTTCTATGTTTAATACGGAGAACTGTATTATAATATCTAGCGGGAGTGGTGAGGATCTAAATACTAGCATTCGTAAGTCGGTGTCAATACTTGACTAGTTTGTTGGCCCGTTGGGTTGTGGGACTTGGGGATCACAACCGTGAGTTCGTGGTTGTTGTGGACCTGTTATGGTCATGTGAAGAATCAATCCCTTCTCCCAACTATCCAGTAATCATATGCCTTTTCAGCCTCTACGTTTAGAACTAGAAGTTGTATGATTTTCTCATAATACCTAACAGGTGTTCTGGAAACTTGAATACGTAAGCTAGTGTCTATGTCAATGAGGAGGTCTCCCGCATTAGGTTATGGAACCAAAGGATCGCAACCAAATGTTTTCTCTCGTTTGAATCCTTGCACATTCATTCAAGTGTTTTATCAAGGCAATCTATAGTTTGGATGGTTTGACCAAAATGTGTAAGCTTTGTCGTCTTCGATATTTAATCCTCTTAGTTGCTCACTAATTGCTTGTAAGTTTGTTGTTGCTCGAAAGACCTATATCCTAAGGTCCTGATCTATATCAGCTAAAGTCATGGGTAGATTTGGTTGAGGTACTATGGGTTCAAATATATATTCTCTAGGCTCTCTAGGTCCTGTGATTGTCATACAAAATGATTCAACTTTTAACTAACATTTAATAAACTGATTACAAAAGAGGTATTTACACTATGTAAGCATCCTTCTATTTTTGTATTTTTCAATGACGTATTTTAATGAAATTAAAGAGCAGCTACTCTAGTATATCTATAAAATGAACAACTAATCTAATAACAAAATAAAAACAAGCAACGTAGCCTGGTATGGCTATTTTCCTGTGCAGTTGTGATTTTATCCTAAATATCTAAGCAGCTATATATTTTGAATTGAAAGGCTCTCGATCCTACCTCAGAAGTGAGGAATGAATCATAGTTTCTCAAAAACTATCAATCCCCATAGCTTCCCTGGTGATATCGAGAGTGAAATTTTAACTGAAATAAAATAATTCACTACTCTATTTGATATGTCGTAACTAGAACTTTGATAGCTCAAACCTAGCATTTATAGAATAGTGGTAAATCTAGTTGTGTGTGATTTCATCCCCTCAGTGTGATCTCCTCATTCCTTCGTGTCCTCGTGAATCCAAAAAGTGTGTATATGATAGTATCAACAAAATATAGTATTCGAACAATGGCAACTTTGGATATAGACCGAATACAATGCGAGTAGGAGAGGGATAGCGCAAGTGAACAAGAGCTTGACTATGCAATTCCTAGTGGGATTTATTGTGGGAATACAACACAAGTGTACCGAGAGTTTTAGAAACTATCCTTGTGACAAAACAAAACCTACAACTTTAATGGATTCTAGTCTAGAAATGAAGCTATTCTATGTTAAACTAACTACAATAGTAGCAATGAAACGAGACTTGAAACAAGAAGATGATATGACCTCCAAAATGCCAACAATGGAAGCAAAACATGAAACTAACAGAATTCTAAGCAAGGAATTGAAAAACTAAACAAGAGAATTGAGAGGATGAGGGGCCATTTGCTTGAAAACAAGTTGGCTATTTATAACCAATGCATTTACCAGAGGGTAACTCCCATTTGATCTCTTTTACTATAAACAAAGGAAAAACACTATTCATAGGGAGTAGAAAACATTAATGCAAGCCAAAGTGGTTGAAGAAAGCATGTAAATTTGAAGATTTACGTTTGACATGATCATCGGAGGAATCTGGAAAATGTGAACAAAACCACCGCCCTGTGCAGGCGGCGGTTTCAGGACCGCACCCCCTTCCTAGGGGCGGTCATGGGACCGCCGCCTCAAGCAAGGGTGGGTGGTTCCATCATCGAAGACAAAACACAAGAAGAAAGGGGGAAAGGAAAAAAAGCATGCTGGAGGCTGAGCGGGGCATGCGGGATACAAGCGTATACCTGGTGAGCCTTTCTGGATTCTGAACACCTTGCAAGAGAGATCGTATTATCATTGGGGCATGTGTAACATCAACATCCCATTCACTTATCTTTAACTCAAGGAAAGCCATTGCATTGTCAAAGATAACGGTAAACGAAACACCAAAACTTGTCATTATATTATCCAAGAATTTAAAGACAGTCTTTTCATTGCTTTCCTTTAAGACCACTGCTTCTATCCAGTGAGTGAAATAGTATGTTGCAGTAAGGACCCATTTATGTCCTTTGTTGGATGAAGGATTGATCATTCCAATAAAATCTAACCCCCACTGAACAAAGGGTTGATCCACTTGAATGAGATGCAATGGAAGGGCTTCCAACCTCTGTTTTCCTACAAAAAGAGCACATTCTTTACATTTCCTCACCTAGAGATGAGCATCCTTGAATAAATCCAACCAGTAGTAATTGACTCGTATGATCTTAGTAGCAGTTGTTCATGCAGAGTAATGCCCTCTAGATAGGCCATTATGGAATTCCTCCAATATCTTGTTCACATGTTCTGGCTTGATGCAACATAGAATAACACCATTCAATTCCTTTTGGAAAAGAACATTATCCATCAAAGCATACGGAATGGTGGAGATGGAAAGTGCGTCATTGGACTTTATCCATATTTGGAGGATATACCCCCGAGAGGAGGAAATTTTGCATCTTTGTCAACCAATCAACTTGACAGTCACCTTCATTGTTGTTTAGGAGCGTGACATCTTCTACCTCCTTGGTTTCCATGTCGCAGCCCAGCCAGCTGGCATAATGCTTTGCCCCTGACAAGTTTAGTGACTTTAATGTGTACATCATACTCCATTACTTTTGTGATCCACCCTACACGTTTCTCATTCATCTCTTTATTCAACAAAAAGTCTTTGATGCCAAGATGAGAAACCATTAAATGTACTTTATGGTTGGACAACATGTGCCTAATTTTTTTCAGAGCTTAAATGACTGTGAAGACCTATTTCTCAATGAAGGAATACCTAAGATTGTATTCTTTGAGAGACTGACTGAAGAAGGTAATTGGTTGTTCCATCCGACTATCATTTTTTTGGGTGAGAATCCATGAAATACTTTCTTGACCTACAAAATCATAAAGAATGAAATATTTATAGAACCTAGGATTTACCAGTGTGGGGGCGTGGGAAATGGCTGTTTTGATAGCCTCGAAAATATCCTTCCCCTCTTTCATCCATGAGAATGGAATGTTATTTTTTAGCATGGTCGTTAGTGGTTTAGCCAACGTTGCAAACTAAGGAATGAATCTCTGCACAAAATTTATGGTTCCTAATAAACTCTAGAGACCTTTCTTTTGACTTGGGAGGGATAAGGACATAATTGTGAATCTGGCCTGGGTCAATAGAAAACCCTTCTGCTGAAACAATATGTCCCAATAATTTCCCTTCATGAACTACAAAAATGCATTTCTTAGGGTTAAGTGATACCCCAAACTCTCTACATCTCTAGAAAAGTTTTCTTAGATGTGTGATACGATCTTCGACATGCTTGAATAGCAGTTATATCATCAAGGTAAACTAAGATGATATCATTAATGAGTCCTTTGAATGCCATGTCCATGGCTCTTTGAAAAGTGTCCCCTGCATTAAACAATCCAAATGGCATTTTGTTGTAAGTGTACGTCCCCCACTTAGTAGTGAACATTGTTTTGAATTGATCGATTCTTGGACTAGAATCTAAATATACCTGAATATCCATCAAGCAAAGAAAATATTTGAGCCCCTACCACTGTTTGGAGGATTTTCTCCATTGATGGAAGAGGGTAATGATCCTTTAACGAGGCGCGGTTCAAATCCCTGAAGTCCACGCACAACCAAATTTCTCTGTTGTTTTTCCTTACGGGCACGAGGTTGGCTACCCATGAGGAATGCTTGATGGGAAAAATTATGCAGGCTTTGATAAGCTTGGTTAGCTCTTTCCTCATTAGTGGCTCAATCTTGGGATTGATTGGCCTTTATTTTTGATGAATTGGCTTAGTGTTTGGATCTAGCTCAATGGTATGTTGAGCTAGGCCTTGATCAAAACCACGCAAGCTTTTGTAACTCCATGGAAAAATATCATGATATTCTTGACACATCTCGGTGAAATCTCTCTTCTCTTGAGTTGTACATAATTTTCCTATCTTTAGAAATTTCCTGCTTGCCACCTCAATTTATTCAGATTCCTCCTCTTTGATTATCATGTTAGTGCCCTGCCGTTTGACCTGATCATCTATATCAAAAATGGATTCAAGAGTAACCAGACCTTTTGGTAGCTTATTTCCTTTCAATTGGATAACTTGATCACCATAGGATTTTTGTAGTTTATCTTGGTGCTTGGCAGAAAACTCTGCTTCTTGTTGTAAGAAAAGGACAATCTATTTGTCACTATTGAACACTTGCCAAATGCTTACATTATCCGGTACTACGGGATGAACCACCATTTTGAAAAATTACGGCCCTTATTTCATGATATCAACATGTATTTCATATTGCAAGCCAATTATAGCAAGCCTATTGGCATCTTGATTTTGATTTCTAGGTACTACACGGATCCCAAAAGCTTTAAAATCTTCAATCAGTCCCAGACTTGTTTCTTGTATGATCTTAAAAGATCATTTTTGGATGCGCTATGTGCCATTACTTGATGAACAAACAACTCAATATCTCCAAAAATAGTCGAGTCTTGATTCCCCTCTTCGGGACTAGATGGATTCCTTCGAAAAGGAATTCATATTCATCAACATTATTGGTGCAACTAAATTACAACCGAAAAGATGAGAAGTACTTATCTCCCTCTAGAGAAATTAACATGACACCAGCACCAAATCCATTCTTACTTCTTGAACCATTGAAGAAAAATTGCCACAGCCCTTCCGAATCACTTGGTGTTTTGACCAGTTGAGGTATGATGGTATCTTCTTCATGAATACAATATGTACCCAATCTCATGTCTTCCAATAGCAGAAAACCCACTTCTTCCTCTTCCAATACATCAGCATAGGGATCATACTGATGATCTCAACTTACTTCATCCAGCACAGTATCAGGGACCTCTTCAACAAGAGTGGTTGGTTCATGATCAACATATTTTTCTTCCAGATCTCTTATGGCATAATTTTCCTTTATAGGGTTAGCAAAGTGTAGGGTTCCAAATGATTATGGAAGATTGGTTCTACCCTTATAGTTACTTTAGTTCCGTATCGAGTCCTAAGAATCATGTACAACCAATCGACCGATAGATAACCGCCCATCTTGGCAGTGAAATCTCGTGATAGGAAAATGACAAAGAGAGGAGGAAGATCAATGACTGATATGTCTTGAGTGAATGAAAAACTTGGGCATGTATGGATGGTAAGTTGAATTCCTTTGATAACTCCCACAATTTTAATGGCTGTATCATCTAGCTGAACAACTCCTCTTATAACCGATGCATATTGTATGCCTAGTACATCTATAATTTTTTTGGGCATGACAGAGCTACTAGCACGTAATCGATCATGCAATTATGCACCAGATGTTTTACAATGATCAAAGAAATATAGAATGGTGGTGGTTTGTTAGCTCTCAAAACATTTTTCCTTTTTGGTTGACAAAAATCGCAACAATTGTTGCTCCATGACTTGATGATCCACCGGCTGTACCAAAACTCTTGAGCCTCACGCAATAAGTTTCTTTGAGATGGAATTGAGAGTGCATCCCACACAGTAACACTCAAGTTGGTTTTCTTCATTTGTTCCACTATGATGAAAGGAATGACTCCTACTTTGCTCATATTTCTTTGAGCATTGGGGTCCTCCTTCAAAAATGCTTTTTGGGCATTGTGATGCCCGAGGAAATGTATTTCCTTGCGGCTTGGCCAACAAGTGTTTCCAATGATTTCTTTCCCATATTTTTATCAAGCGATGATTGTGACTAAGGCTAGAAAGTGGATGCTTGATTTGCTTTGAGAGGTTGAGGCTCCATTTCTCTTTTCTCGAAATGAGTGTTCACCATGCCACCAATGAAGAATATGTATTCAACCCACAAAAATCTTCTACTTGCCAATTTAGCAAAGTGGTTTCTTCAGGTGTCCTCATTTGATTTTTTTTTTCTTGCGTAAATGTGTTCTCTATTATCCCTGAAGGGGAAGATACACTTTGAACCATAAGGGCCTGACCAAGAACTCCATTGGGAAAGAGATTCTGATTGTGGGATTGAGAACAAGGTTAACACCATTCATAGTCTTGGAATAGATTATTCTGCACATGTACTATGGCTCTAGATGAACTAGTAGTAAGATGGTTCCTATATTTCAAAGGAATAGCTTGATTTGTGGCTTGATTTTGAGGCTGATTGTTCCCTTGAGAAGGAGGATGGTTAGCCTAATACACTGGCTGATTTTATGGCTGATACAGATGGTTGTATTGAAATTGTTTCCTCTTGAGTGCAACAAGCTCATTTCCAAAATTTTACAGTAACGATTTGACTTCAAATAGGTCATTTGAAGAGGTAGGGGAAGACTAAGCTGATTGCTTGGAGTCTCGCTGGAATAAGAGCAATGATAGGCTGATGATTTGTAAGATCTAGAGAAAAGGGCATTAGTGGTCGTGGAGTTATCTTTCCATCCTGAATCAAGGAATTTTCCACTCTTATGGCAATGTCATAGGCATCAGGTAATGTAGCCCCTCCCATGGACTGGATCATAACTGCTACATCATTGTTCAAGGCTCGTAAATAGTACAAGAATGCATTATGTGTAAAAGGCTTTATAAGTGCCAGAATCCTATCCCAAGTCCTGTGGAATCAGAAGTTGAAATCACTCATGTATTCTTGGGGAGCTCTCTTTATGGTAGTGAGTTGCTCTAAAAGTGATAGGTGATCACTCTTGTCTTCAAACTCCTTACAGAGCTTTTCTCCTAACTCGTCCCGGGTGGTTATAGTGCCAATAATTAACCCTTGAAACCATTGAAGTGATTTTCCTTTGAAAGAGGTGGCAAGAAGTCTCACCACAATGTTGTCCTGTGAAATTATGTATGGAAAAATGCTAGCAACATCAAGAATATGTTCCATTGGAGTAACGTGAATCTCCCAGTGTAAAATGGTAAACTTTTGAGTGTCAGCAACAGGTATGGGGTCACGTTGAGCCAATCAAGAGGACTGCTTGCATTAAAAGGGAAAAAACTTGGTTTTGTGCCATAACAACAAGAGGTTGATTGTTCCTTGGTGAAGTGAAACTTATGTACAGAGGAGCTAAATGACATGTAAGAGGTAGAGCTACAATTTGGTGTGTTGAAATTCCCTGTATTTATTCACTTTGAAGGAGATAAGGAAAGTTCAATATGCTAATAATTTCCTTTCTTTGAAGAGGATCTTGTCTAAATTCTTCACATGAGTTAACACACTGAGATTTGGAATCTAGAGATGTAGATTTGCAGTACTTTGACTGGTAAAATGAGAAGAGAAGTACCAACTCTCTGTCCCACCGAGCATGCCAAAAAGTGTTCTCACCGATCACCGCACCCTCCGAATGGCTAGAATATGGATTGGACATTCAATGTGATTGGGACACATGGGATAACCTCTCAAGCTATGGGACTTGGGCTCGAGGTGAACCTCCAGAGAAGGTTGGATTCCTCTTCCTAAGTTATGTGCTTAACTAATCCTAATCTAATATGATGGTTATCTAATCCTAGGATAACATTTTCATGAGTTTGAGGGAGGGTAACTTGCATAAATGAAACTATACTAGGGATGGTGATGCACCAAATAAAGGTATGTTTGAACTCTGGAAGGGTTAATGTGGGTAGGATGCTTGCATCGTTAGCCACCTTCACCTGTTGCAACTTAGAAAGGGCAAAAAATACCACAAACCAAGGCATACGTTCCTTGGTCAAACTTGAGCATACATAAGAGAAATATCAGATTTGATTCGATACACAGATAACTTATCAGGAGGAAGAACACATGCACATGTTAAGCATCCATTTCACTGATTAAGAATGATGATAATGCAACTTTTAATCAACAGAAGGAAAATAAGATTCTCACAAATGATGAAAAGATAATCACATTATTCCTTCACAACATGAAATAGATAACTTGAAATAAAGGTAAACTAATCACTCACACCAAGGAATCACACATTCACAAAGCATGTATTGAGTAATCATGTTATACAATAAATCATATTTTCACAGGAAAGGTATAACTCTAAATACAATTAAAAGGTTTCAAAGTCTCGAATCACTCTTCCAATCTTAAAGAGAAACTTCACCCAAAAATGATCTAAATATCTTCCTTTTCACTCCATGCATTCAACTATTTATAAGTTCTTAGGTTGAGCCATTACAGTTGGGCCCTTAACTAAAATTTTACTAAAAATAGAAATTCTATTAAATTAAGGGAACAAGCTCCCATGAAAATAGAAAATTTGTTGCAAGGGTTTGACCTGGTCAACACTACAACTTTGACCGATCCGAGCTTAGATCGTCCTTCCGTGGCTACTCAACTTTGGCCGGTTCTACAACACCTTCTCCTTTCGCAGTTCTGTTGTCCTTCTTCTCATGCAGTCAATCGATGCTTATAATCAATAAAACACTCGATGATCCATTGAATTTCTTCATCTCTAGGTCCACATGCGTAGTGATTCACTACATCTTCCATCTAGATCTCTCTTGTGATCCTGGCTGGAACTTTTCTAAGTTTTCTCACAACTTTCTTTAGTCTCCCTATGAAATTATGGCACAAAACCAACCTGTTAATAGAATCAGAGTTGAAACTTCTAGTGACTTCATCATCTCGTTTCACCAAGTCTTTGAAATTTTCTTTAATTTGTTCCATAGGAAGAGCATCGATGTTCTCGTTGAAAAACTTACAATTAGCAATATCAAACTCTTCTAAAATATCATTTAGGGCATCTGTAATTTCCAATCATTTATCATCTAAATTTTTAATTAGATCTTGTAGCACTTGACACCATAATTCCATGGTTTTTCGACACTCAAACAACTTAGAAATATCATCGATCACATCTTCTTCAAGGAGCAAGTCCGGGTTTTTGCTCGATCTCCTTCCACATTGCCAAATTTAATTTTAGATTATTATTATCTTTGGAAAATTCCTCATCCATTTTGCAAATAGCAACCCTTCCAACCTGTAGATCATTATAGATTTCAATAGCCTCCTTGATTACAGGATTAGCTTCTTGCAATATACGTTCTATCCATCAATTTATTGATCTCCCTTTTTGGCCTCGATTTTCAAGCTCATGATAAGAAAAATCGTCGATGCTAGCCAAAATGTCATAGCCATAGTAGTTGAGACCTCGGTAGATGGATTAGGTTGGGTTGCTTTGTGTAGCAATGTGGTGAGCTGCTTGACCTTGGCTTTGAGCTCATCCTTCGTAGCCTTATCTTTATCATATTTTTCAAGAAAATCCCCAAGAGCGGTGTGCACATCTTGTTTAGATCCCTCGTGGGTGGCTTTCCCTAATGAAAATCTAGAGATCGATATTTTGCATCTATAATTTTTTTTTAGTTTTTCCCTCAATGGGAGTAGAACCTATATCACTCGTTCTCCGAGATAGGTTCACTATTAGACTTGACACGATCCTTGGCCTCTTAGCCTATCTCTTGGGCATATGTTCCAATATGTTAGGATCTATAACATCTCCCAAAGGCACCTTCTTATTTTTCATTGGAATCTTATTGAACAACCATTCCATAATGGTTAATGACGATGAAGATGGAGCAATAGATCTAGTACTTGAAACATTACTTATGAAAAGAGCACTAGAAACATTAATTGGCATTTGGGTAGAAGTGGAAATGATGGATGGGGTGGACATAAGAACAGCCATAGGAGTTGATAGAATGATGTTATAGGATGAGATGGAAGGGAATGGAAGTGTCAGGGGAAATGAAGAAGAAATGAGTGACCCAATAGTTTCTCCAGTTGAGAGAAGCTGGAAGGGATGAGAATACTTGGGACATAGAAGAAGATGGGAAGGAGGAAAAGATTATCGAGGTGGAAGGAGATGATAATGGAAGTGACAATGGAAGAGGACGAAGGGATGATGTATCTTGTGAGATGCAAGGAGAGTCACTAACTTTAACCACTTCATCACAGAATGCTTTGCGGGAGGCATGGTCTTAGAGAAAGGAGATTTGGAAAGAGATGAGCCACCAACATAAAATGAAATATTTTTTAGACTGTATGAGATTTTGGGTCAACATTTTCTCCTTTGTGGGTGCTGATTATATTATGGTTGGTTGGGCACTGTCTTGATAGATCGCTCTCGTCCCCTTGGGTAAGATTCCAAAGGTGGCTAACCAAATGAAAGTCCTCTGAAGAATGGGCCCCGCTCTCTCCTTGGTATTGCAGCATCCCTCTACATACCAATCAATCCATTACAATGGTTTATTGACAATATTATCATTTTTATACACCGCATCCAAAACATCATCATTATCCCGCACATCCTTTGAGACATCGGCCAAACCAAATTGTCGAAATTCATCTAGGGTCATCCTATCATAATCCCTTTGTCGGATGATGTATTCATCCCGACGATGAATCTAGACATCCTCTAATTGGGGCACGTGGGAACTAGAGAGGCCTATTTCTTTTAATTTACCCCAATAATCGAAGCTAGTCTTTAGATGAGAGGTTCGAAAGGTTACTTTGGCTATTTCCACATCCACATTTTAGCCTTATCAATATTTGGGTAGGTGTATATCCCAATTAAAATAGGGAAATGCATTCCCACTTTGTGGCACTTATTTTGGATTCGAAGATAATCCAACAATTTCAAACCATTTCAAGGAGAACCCACTTATCGGTAGGAAATCTTCGCAATTTTTGGTAGCACAAACGAAGCCGGGAATGCATAGGTAAGTAAATTTGGGAAAATGAAGGTAGATTTCTCCCCACTCCCACACTTCTTTGAAAGCTTCATTAGAAATCCTTCAATTGTATAGTTCTTTATCAAAATGGTAGAGGGTAACCATAAAAAGGGTATCATTGACCCTACAAAAATGTCTACTCCCCTTGTTCGGTTTGAGTGAGGATAGAAATCATAGATTTGGGAAGTGCTGTGAATACCTTTAGTCATCAACCCAATGAAATATCCTATAGCAGCGGGCACATAAACTATAAAGGATGTCATATAGAAATTCTTTATGGAAAGCACATTGCTCTCGGTGATAGAAAATGGAGCTACCGATATTCTCTCCCACTTGATAAACTCTTTATTATTTTTTATGGTGGCGATGTATAAGGACATCCATTCCTGGAATTATTTTGCAGAGGGAAGACCTAAAACTCTACTCAATAGCACAATGATGTCATTGACCTTTTGAATGAAGTCTGACCGATACATAGTCTTTGGAAATTTGGCAACGATCTTGGCTAGGTAATTCTTCATCATGAATTTCATGCATGAATCCACCTCTTTGTCCCAATGTTCTACTGTTGATTCTGGTTAAATTATAGCGTAATCTTCAACCTCATGAAGGTTAAGAAAATCTTCGAAGAAGTATGGGTCTAAATGGATTACTACCTTATCATCATCATCCTTGACTAACATAGATTCTTCGTCAAAGTGAGCTGTCAGTAGCTAAAATGAACTTTGAGAAGTGCATGGATGTCGAAAAACCGAAGCCGGGATGAGTTCACTATCGTAGATGGCCTGCATCCATAGTTTCTTGTTTGAAGCCTTTACTCTTTCCTAGAAATCTAGAAAATTGATTTGTCCTAGGTCGGTGTCCCCTATATTTCCCAAGTCGAAGATAAACAGAGTGAGGAACAACTCCAAGAAATGAATACTTCATATTTTCCTTTCCCTTTGATGTGGAAGTAGACATCGAACTCTTTATTTCATAACCTGATGTATTTTAGAATCTCAAAAAAGCCAAAGCTGAAAAATTCCCAAAAAGAGAAATCTAAAAGCCCGAACTAAAAACTCCAAAAAGATAGGTCATGAAATCCTGAAAAATGTCAACTTCCAAAAACCCCAAAATAAAAACTCCAAAGTTCTGATTTTTTTTTCCTAATTTCCAAATTTAGAAGTTCCGAAAGGGAAATCCAAAAATGCACGTTTCCCAATGACCGAGAAGCTCGAAAACCCGACCTCCGAAATCTCGAAGTGAAAAACCCCGAAATAATGACTTCTGAAAATCCAAAAATAGGAGTTCTGAAACTCTGAAAAGAGAACCTCCAAAAATCTGAAAACAGAAGTTTTGAAACTCCAAAAAGAGAACCTCCAAAATCTAAAAACGAAGTTTTAAAGTCCTGGGAAGATAGTTTTCCGAACAATGAGAAGTGATGAGAAGGAGAATGGGAAACCCTAGAGGATCCTTTGGAAAACTTTGAATGCTCGTAGAAATTAAAAATGTAGAAACATGGTGGGCAATGAGCTTGTCATTTCAAAAGATATATAGAGAAGGAATCAAAGGAAAACAACTAGGAGGAAACAAAACAAAACAAAATATCTCAAACCAAAATAAAATAAACAAGTTAAAATACCTCGAAAATGATGTCAAAAAGCACAAGAAAATGGAATGTTAGAGCAAAGTTTCAGGTGAAAATGACAAGTAAAAAAGCAAGTTTAAATAGAAAACGATATTAATGGAAAACACCGATCTATACAAAGGTAGGTGAAGAATTAATTTTGTGAAGGAATCAAAGTCTGAAAACAGAAAGCCCCAAACTCCAAAATTTTAGACTTTCCGGGTTTTGAACTTCAGATATTTGGAGGTAAAAAATGTGAATTAGAAATGAAAAGTTCTAAAAAGTCCAAAATTTCAGACTTTCGGACTTTGGAAGTCCGAAAGTGAAAAACTCAAAAATGATCCAGAGAGTTTTGAAACCCAAAAGCCCAAAAGTCTCAGATTTCAGACTTTCATACTTTTGGACTTGAAGTATGAAAGGGATTTAATGAAAAAGTGCAACAAAAAGTTCTAAACCCCAAAACCTAAAAGTTTGAAATTTTAGACTTTCAAACTTCGGAACTCTAGGTTTAAAAATTACTAATTGTTAAGTAAAATATCCGAACCTCGAAATCTCAAAATTCTAAAATTTTAGACTTTGGGGTTTGAGCTTTGGAAATTTGAAAACACATTTTCAACTCCCACCATTTAAACTTCGAAAGAGAAAATCTTTGAAATCTAAAACCCGAAATTTTGGATTTTGGGGCTTAGAGAAATTTTGATTTACATTGCAAAATTATTCCACATAGAGGGTTTTCTCAAAAAATTTGTCTAACTACTTTTGACATCCATTTCTCAAGGTAGAAAAAAATTGTTAAGAACGTGACAAACACATGGACAAACATAACCATCATAATCATGTAAGGAAAGACAAAATGGAATAACATCGTGAGTGATAGTCCAAGGTGTTGGAGGAATGACATGGGACATAGGTTGAGTTTAGCCCCGTTATTAATTAAGGTGTGTTTTACACCTACATTTTGAATACGACAGATGATATGTAAAGGCGGGTCATTGTCAAAAGTAGAAATATTAGCTTGAGGAATATATGGGAATGAAATATCTTTGAGAAAATGCATGTCTAAAGGAATTATAGACTATATCGGGATGGGTGTTGTCAAGAATTAGAGTAGTTAGTAAAATATTGGTATTTTAGCTCACAATTTAGGATGGAGAAGAAAAAATTCATGAATGGAGATAGGCATGATGAAGAAATACTAAGAATAATGAGGATCCTAGGAGTATGTAGGTTGATCCGGGTGCACCAAAATGATTAAATAAAATTGACTAAACTATCTAATATGAAGATAGTTAATCTAAGATATGAACAACTATAAATGAAGTAAACAAATACAACAAACAATATGCCAATGATCTAAGAAAATATGTAAAATGAAATACTAAACCCTAATATGTAAGAAAGAAGAGGAAAAAACTCAACTGATAGCATATGCTTATCGACAATGTCACGAATATGCTGGATAAATCGAAGTAGGAACGACTATGTTGGGGTCCAATAGAGGGAAAATCTGGGTGATATGGCAAGACTGGAGTGCTTAGGAGTGGGTGGGGTTACCACGGGTGCTTTGGTACGCAGAATAGGTGTCTTGATCTAGGAAAAGGCCTAGAATTGGTCTTCACAGGTCCTGGAGATGAGTGATAACCTTCATTGTTTGTCGCTAAGTATCAAAACCCTAAAAACTAAAGATGCAAATGAATGGGCTAGAATGACCTCAGCTACCACAATAGTGGGTTTACTAACTAAGCACCGCACTTTATTTCGAGACTCGGATGTAGTTCTAGTGAGTGTGTGCATGTCGTGCCCTAGGTGCTCTTGTGCACCACACTTTGTGAAATAGCGAGAAATAGCTAAATGTATAAAATATAATATAATGTGTGCATGGAATATAATAGATTCCATCCTCCTATGAAGTGTGATGTAGATGTCCTAGCCTTGTGCCTTGATGACAGATCTATGTGGATACAAGTGATCTCCAATGCAATAGATGGATATAAATCTAGATGGAGTTATAGTAGTAAGTGATGCTAGGTCCCCCATTATGGTCTCATAACTTTATATTTATAGGATTATCTTACTCTAATTTCATAATTAACCCCGAAAAGGCTAACGACAAGAAAGATAAAGATGTAAAACAGCTAGAAGAGGCCCAAAAGTGGTGGGAAAGTGTAAAAAGGAACATGGCGCCCATGGGCACCCCAATACTAATATGGGCACCCTAGCCGAGGCTAAAATAATGCAGAATGTCAGAAAATGGCTAGGTATATGCATGTAATAGGTCACAAATTATGAAATAAAATAAATAAGTTGGCTAAGGATGTGGCTTACTTATTACTTTCTTCACTCAATATCCTTCTAAATAGTAGTTATTGTCGCCAAATCTCTGCACCCTCCCAATGGCTAGGATGTGAATAGGACGTTCAGTGTGATTGGGACACATGGGATCACCTCTCAAGCTGTGGGACTTGGGCTCAAGGTGAACCTCTGGAGAAGGCCGACTTCTCTTCCTAAACTAAGTGTTGTACTACTCCTAGTGTAACAAAAATGATTATCTAATCCTATGCTAACATTTTCATGGGGTTTAGGGAAAGAGATTTACAGAAATGAAACTATACTAGGGATGGTGATGCACCAAATAAAGGGTGTTTCCAAACTCAGGAAGGGTTAATTTGAAGAGGGTGTGTGCACTACTGGTCAACTTCACCTCATCAGAATCTCTTAGAGAGGGTATAGGATACCAAAAACTAAGAGACACGCGTTCCCTTTGTTAAAATTTATCAGACCGAGAAATATAACAGTTTCCCAATGAAGAAGGATGAACTCAAGAAGGGTGAACAGACACCACAACTCAACTGCATGCAATACTTCACCACTCGATAAGCACAGAACTCCAAGAACCTGCAATGGAGCTTAAACTTGCACAGTGTACCTACAAGTATGAGAAAGGCACAAAGAAGCACAAAAAGATGAAAGGACCGAGATTAGTCACAAAACACACACATTTTATTGCTTTAATAACATGCACAATGATTCATACATTCGTAAGAGGCAATAGTTGCCATTACGGTCTTGAGGAGGAGGCTTGAAAGTTCTCTCAACACACAAGAACAACTTGCGAGTAAGAGAGAGGATTCATGAAAAGTATACACTCACCGAGATATCTAAGCTGTCCAACTTATCCGAACTATTGGAACCTTTTGAAATGAGCTTCCAACTTACATTTATAGAAGAATATGTGAGAAAGAAGAGGAAATGGTCATAATTACATTCCTAAAATGAAGGCCCATGATGTATTTATTACGATTAGTTGAACCACACGAGAAGGTTCTATCATGGGTCATTAATTGCCTCGATGACCTAGTCTTCTCAATTAATTAAAAGAATATTTAAATAAAATATTTAAATAATAATAATAAATATTATTATTAACATATTTAAATAAAAATATTAATTTAATTAACATAATTCGAGGACCCCGTTGACCCGTTTGACTTGAAGAGGAGGGGGGTCCATGTGGATAGAGTTTGCACAAATCTCAACTCGGTGAGTTTCGAATCCTCTAACTCGGTGTTGCAATTGATTTTGAACCCCACACTAACTCTTTCCTCGCTTTGGCAATCGATCTCTTTTGCATTGAGTCCTTTGAATGGTGAGCTATCAAACTTGATTCTTATCATTTTCCTCTGTTAACTCGAGGCCATTTATGCATTCCATGTTCAAACTTCATGAAACATCACCACGAGCTCCCTACGAAGTCACCGAGCTCTTCATCCAGCAAACGATCTTACCTTTCCTGGGCTCAAACTCACTTGAATACCGAGCTTAACCCAACATTTCTTCCAAACGATGAGAAAATGCCATTACCAATAAAGACCTAATGCTGCCATGATGATGACCCAGGTTCATGCCCATAACATGTCGATAGACACCCTTAAGACTGATTTTTGGTCAAAGAGCCCTTCAAAAAATACATTGAACCACTGGGGCAACCAAGAGGACCTTGGAAAAATGTATAGGTAACAACCATATGAATTCTTCCTTAGTCGTGGATCAAAGCTAATAGAAATAAGCTAGATAAAATTAGCTTGAAACTGCAGTATAATCGTCCATTGTAAAAAAACACAGTTTCTCTGAACCTGGTAAAAGAATACTTTTATTGTCTGATTGGATGTACATAATGGAAGGGTATAAATATTGCCTACTGCCCACAGAGTTTCTCAAAGAGACCATTTACAAGTGACAAAGATGTGGCATACAAAACAACCGACCAGGTATTTCCGAGTTGACCTTCACATTCAATTCATTTCTAGGAGAAGAAATGCTGAGCAATATGAATCGTTTCATTCTGCACCGTAATAAACCTTCATCTCCTGATTCAGGAAAATTTTTATGAAGCCTTGAATAGCGTGACTCCAATCCATCGTACATGGCAGTGAATATTTGTTTCCTGCAACTGCTTGCTGGAAGCGCTAAAAACGGCTTCTACTATACTGCAACATGTCAACTGCCTGGTGCGTGGGAGTTTGCCTCGCGACCACCGAATGCTCAGAGCCCGAATGGGAGTTGGGAGAAGTATGCTGGCAAAGGTGAACTGATCAGGTCGGACATCTATTTGTTGCATTTGGTGAAATAGTATCAACGCTTCGTAAGGAAACCCGTGTCTTCTGTAAGCTGCAATTATGGTATTCCATGAGAAGGCGTCTCTTTCTTGTGAAAGCATATTCCTGGAAATGCAGGTCTGCAATAGTTGAAGATATGTAGATGGGTTTACAGGGATGTTATGCATGGTAAGTAGAATGTGTGGAGCCTCCTTCACCTATCTCCGTGTCATACTCGATTTTGGCCAGGCTAGACCACCACGTCCAATCCTATTAAACACTTCAACTGTCTCATTCCCACGTTCCCGACTTACCTTCCGAGTGACTCGCACAAAGACTCGGATCCTGTTTACATGGCCCGTGTGGAAGTATCATGTTGGATAGCCATCGTATTGTCTCCACTTGGCAATTTGATCCGATTTTTCCAACTCGCGGAAGTCTGATCATGGCTTACCATAGTTATATTTCCACTTGGCGGTGCTTGCCTGAATCTCCCCTACGCGGAGTGAACAGCTTGGACTGCCATCGTCAAATCTCCGACCTCGGCATACTAGCTTCAAATCCCGCATAACGGCTCGGCCACATTAATCCACGGGCCCCGGCCTCAGCTTCGCCGCGCAACCTTGGCAAGATAGTAAAATGTTTCCCATGCGCGGGATTACCTGCGGCTTGCCATGATCGTGCTCCCGATTTTTTGGCAGTAGACTCAAACTTCTCCCACGCCTAGAATATTTTCAATGGCTTGACATCACGTCATTTCCCTTGGCAATGCTCGCCTTATTTTCCACGTCCGGGATTGGAGTGCGGGGTTTCGTTATCATTTGGCCATATTTCATTTTGGACAGATGGCCACCGATTTCCACTTTTCCACCCATCATTTTCTCGGTGCAAACATTTCAGTTGTAGCTTGTAAGGTGTGATAATTCCGACATAATCCTTTATGCCTACCAACTTAGTGACTCATTGAAGATGCTCATATAATTGCAAAGAAAACTGTGCCTCATGAATATTCTGATATGAAACAGTTCCACCTCTATGAGATTCTCTTCTATGAGTTACATCGTAAAACTAGTAAGGTCTCAATAGAGAATCTTTGTAATAAATTTCATCAGGTCTCCCAGTAACACTCTCACTGTCACTTAATCGATTTTCATAAAAATATCTTGAAGGAAAATCCCGAATTTGAGGATGCATTCGATGTTGAATAGATAACAACATAGTTGGACAACCTGCTTGTTGGAAGTGCTCAAAAGAACTCTTACTATACTGCAACATCCCTGCTGCCTGTGCACCGAACACTCGGCCGAGGAAGGTCTGAACACCATTATAATTCACAGCTCTTTTTAAAATGTCGGTTTGACTCAATTTTACATTGGTATTCTATGGTGCTTATACTATCTTCCTGGGTCGATAGAAGTCCTTCCATGTTGAACCTCCCATATCTGCATAATTTCATATCATCTCGGTCAAACAAGATAATTCTCCCAAGTGGTTGGTCAAGCACTATCTTAATGGATTAAACCTGGCATCATGTTGACTTTGAATCTCCCTGACTTGGCCTTCAGATCTTTTTGCATCGATCTCCACCAAGATCCTTGTAGAGTTCCTTTCATTCGTCAATTTTCAATGAGCTATATTTTGCATTAACAAGACCATCGTCTAGCTCTTACAACTGAGAGTCTCTACTGAGATGATTTCTGAGATGATTATCAATTTGACACCGGGTTCTTTATCAACTCGACCCTGAACTCTTCACTGAGTTGAGATCAACTGGGTGCCTTTCGATGCTAGGTGATCTCTTCATATGCAATTTAGGAATTATTTTTAATTATTGCATCTCATTAATAACCGAAGGTGGGTTCCTGGGACTATTATTTCATTTTGAACGTGATAGGACCCCATTGTCCAATCTTTCCATGTGTGCAAAATTGGATAATGATAGTATAAGACCAGGATAAATAAATGTTTTAAGTGCATGATTTTGTGACTATAGAAACAATTTTTCCCATGGCACATGGTTCAAAAGAGAGACATACACATGGTGAATGAGGAACATTACATACATGAAGGGGATACAATATGTAGTGATTCAAATTTACACTCAATGACACCAAATATATTCCTCATAAGAAATTTACAGTCACTTAATCTCGTTCATTGATTCTATTATGACAATTTTATGATGGCTTGCGCTTATTTTTAAAATTAGGGAATGAAATCTCCTGTACTTAAATCAAACCTAGGATGGGATGAAAAAGTAGGAATCAATATTACAAGCATTCAAGATGCATTATCTAAAAATGAATAGAAAGTTATGAGGAAATTTCCCATGGATAGAATAAATATGGAGAAGGTAAATGTATTTGACCACTCGTAGCAATCTTTTGTTTTCATAACAATTGTGTTGGTAATTATTTGTTTCCCTAAAAATTATATTTCTAATCATATGTTTTACTAACAACTATACTACTAATAATTTGTTTTGTTGGGTTCATGATCAAGCCTTCTGTTATGAATTATAGTTGATTTTAGGGTCAATTTATATACTTTTCAATTCTTTTTACCAAGTGGGAGTGCGTATAATATTAACGATGTTTCGAGAAAGATAATTAACACAATAATATGACAATAGAGTAGGGATGAAGATGTATAAAGAGACAATATTTTTCCAAATATGGAAAGAGTTGGAAGTAATTAGGATTCTGTGAGGTGGGGATCCATGTGCATGTAAAAGAAAGGTATAAAATAAACTCAACTATGGGCAATTAGATGAATCAATATCTAATAAATTACTATGGCATCATTCCGAGAAAGTTGAAGATATACCTTTTCTCATACTTATTTTAATTTTTAAAATTTTAGAGATTATTTAGAATATTATGGTATATTATTTACATGTTATCAAGGGCTACGAAGAAGAAAAGTACATGAAGTTGGTGAGGTCATGGCAATGCTATAGTAGGGTAAATTTTAGTGGCGAATATTCTTTAATTCACGAATATTTCAGTTTTTAAATTTTACGTGTAGTGAATTTTTAGGGTAGGAATTAGGATAGGTCCCTAAATTTTCTAGGTATAAGTTAAATTTTAGGGTCGGTTAAGCCCAACATTTACACCAATATCCAAATTTTTAAATTTAAATCGCAATTAGCGTGAAATTGAAATTCATAAAATTCACCTTCATATATAGCGATTAAAATTTTTAAAATTTTGAATACCGAGTACATATCAATATTTTTCATAATTCCTTTACCCGTGCTCATGGGACTATGAGTATTGATGACCGAGATTGACTATGTATCGCAACCCTCTGACATTAAAGGTATTTTAACATTAAATATTTTATTCTATTAAAGTGCATATACTTTGCAACCGACCTGTAACATGAAAAAATGCTACCATAAGGTAGCATGGAAAAATGCTACTGACCGATTGCATTAAAAAAATTTACTGTGGTAGCATGAAAAAATGCTACGGCATGAAAAATGCTATAGGCTAGTAGCATAAAAATGCTACTGCAGACAATAGCATAAAAATGCTACCAACTGATAGTATGAAAAAGTGCTACCAACTAGTAGCATTTTTTTAATGATGTCATTAAAAGGGGAAAAAAGTATGATTTTTTTTACTTACACCATATTTTGTGAGGACAAATTTCTCATCGAGACGGTCATTTTAACTACTAATATAAAAAATTTCAAAAAAAATTCCCATACAAACTGATGAAATTTATATATTTTTCATAAAAGGTCACTTTTTTGAATTTTTATTTGTGCCATAATTTGTGAGGACAAATTTCTCATCGAGGTCATCTATTTAACCGCTATTTTCAAAAGATGATTTTTTAAAAATTACATGTCCAAAATAACCCTTAATTATTTTAACAACTTCATAGTTCCATTTTGGCTCAAATCAGTTTCTAGATTGCACGCATTGATGACTTCCTTCCTTGGCATATCTTTGTGGTTACAGGTTCCTCACGCGCACCCTCGTGAAATCTCCCTTATTCTTCCTTATCTTTCTCCTTTCTTCACTCCCTTCATTTTTATATATTCCTTCATTTCATTTTTACATGCACTCACTTTCATTTATAGTTGTTATGCATCTATTTACACGCATCCGTGAACTTGTCCTAAACTTTGCTAAGTCCCCGACATGATTTTCCACACATATTTTTTTTTTCTTCCCAAATTCCACGCATCCTACAGGCATGCTTGAATCATATTTTTATTTTTATTTTTGTATTTGTTCTCACATTCCTTCCACATGCCATTGCTTTGCACACTTTCCCCTTCCTCCTCCCCTCATGCACTCTCTTACGTCCATTGGTGGTCTACATTCTCTCTGTCTATGCCTTCTTTTACGCATGCACCAAGGATGTAACCTTCTTGTGCTAATCGCAACGTGTCACATGTCACCTCTTAGGAATTATCGATAAAGGGCATAACATACAACCTATCAAAACATGCCGGTTGTGCGCCGAGTTCTTATGGCGAATGAATACATGACACACATGATTCAAGAAGACAAAAAATATATAGTCAACCAATCCTCATGATTAATCGAGCACATCATGTGTCTTTCATGTTCTTCTTGCACTAAAATATTTAAATTGCCATAACTTCCTCCATGGAGTTGATTCATATGTGTCTGGTCTTGTTTGAAAGCTAGTGATGTGGGCTACACTCTAAGATATTCAAAATAAGATTTT
This sequence comes from Taxus wallichiana var. yunnanensis, assembly GCA_018340775.1. NCBI lineage: Eukaryota > Viridiplantae > Streptophyta > Pinopsida > Cupressales > Taxaceae > Taxus > Taxus wallichiana. The sequence continues at coordinate 1,436,268 of JADAXU010000136.1, forward strand.
GGCAGGACTTGTAGGTGAAAGTTAGGGAAATGTGTTTAGAAAATTAATGTACACATCTAGTTAGCTTAACCACCTAGATTTGATTAGATCTTTCCCCTTTCCTTATTTTAAAATTTAATTGACATGGAGGGGTGGATCGATAGTGTTATAGGCATATTTTGGGCATTTAATATAGGTTGTTGGTGGTTGAGATTGAAAATCCAAGTTTCCCTCTCTTTTCCCTCATTTTGTCTCCTTCTTCTTTTATATATTGTGGAATAATGCTCATTTGTAAAGGTTGGGCTCTCTTAGTTTGCAAGAGCATTATTTAAAGTAGTGTTCCTTAGCATTTTGAGTTGTAGACCTCAAATCTGGCTCACTGCATGTGGATACTTGCTTATTTCCACCATTGTAATCAAATGTGCATACTTTGGAAGTAATAAAATTCTTGTTTTATAGCTATTTTTTCCCTAGCTTGCATTTTACGCATCTTCTTACATTTCCTTTTCTTTATTGGTTTGTTATACATTCTTCATGTCCTCGCAGTCCCTTTTCTATTGTGTTCCATGAAAATGAGTGTGTGAATGTTGTTTTAGATTGTGGCACTCATGTATGTCCTCCTTTTATGCATTTTATCTCATTCTCACTCATATAAGAGTGATCATCCCCCTCTTTCTCGGTGCTATGACCTCTCGTTATCTTGGGTTTCATTTAATGCATCTCCTTCTCACCCGGTCCCTTAGAATTGTAGAGTATTGCTAGGTAGCTTCATTTACCTTCCTATGAGTGGTTGTAGAAATAGAAATAAGTAGAGGAATCGTCCTTCTTTAGAGGTATATCTCAAACACAAGGTCCCATAACTTGGAGACAATATCATGTTGCCTCAAAGCTCTAGGTCATCCCGATTTGGGATGTGTATAATTTGAGCCCTAAAAATTTTAGCACTCTCGGTGGGAGCAGTTTAAAGATATATATATATATATATATATATATATATATTCATTTCAAAAATTTTGATGTGTTCTTGTTGAGATCTAGCCTTTTGAGGCTTGTTATAACACATTTGATGACTCCCAATATTTAGATCCAATGATTTCAGCAGTCAACGCCCTATTTCATGAGAAGGATACATACTAAACAAGAGCGTTGTAGCTGAAGAATCCTTCGAGTATCTATAGTTGTATCCAAGATAAATAAGTAGCAGATCCACACATGCATCTACATATCTCATGCATAGAGTTATTTCCACACCTCCTCTTGGAAAACCTTCTACACACACTTCCATCACATTCCAACCCATCGAGCCATGGCGAAACAGATAGATCTACACTTCATTAGATTCAAAAAATTGTAGTCCTTTGGCTCTTCTTGTGCAACATGATATACCAAAGTGTCCACACTTATATTCCATTTTTATTGGTGAGAATTAGAATACCCCTACAGACCATATTCAAGCTATTGAAAATGTATGCTTTGTTCATCTAGTCATTTAATATGATGTAGCAGTTAGGCTCTTAGATTATTTACTTAAAAGAAAAAAACTCCAGTGGTACCAAAGTTTGAGACCTTCGACCATTCACAACTGGAATGAGATTGGGACTACACTTTGCAATCGGTTTGAGGAGAAATGTAATAATATTTCCTTGTTAGAATAACTAACAACCATCAAGAGAGCTCCCAATGACCTCTTGGATGATTTCAACCTCAGATTTTAGAAGACATGGGATAAAATTCCTCTTCTCCTAAGATCAATTGCACAAGGTGTTTTTTAATTTCTTAAGATTATTGAATTATGACATTGTAGGAATGATATAATATATGAGTGTTGTGTAGCTTCTGATACTTATCCTATAGCCATTAGGGAAACAAATTACCTTTTCCAAGTGGTAAGACAACCCCTAGATTACTTATGCCCTTATTTCGAAATGCCTCAAGCACCTCATCCTTCCATTGATCACATTCCTGAGTAGAGTTCCCATGCCATTTCCTCCACATCCTACTCTCTCCTAAAGAAAAATGAAGATGAAGAGAAGAAGACCTTGATTAGAAATTTTTCTAGTAAAGTTATATCCGTAGAAACGCAGTAGGCACAAGCCTTCAGAAGTAACTCTAATCAAGGATTTAATCAAATCCATCAGCCCTTTAGAAGTCGGTATTCAAGCCAAAGATATGAACAAAAATAGTAGAGAAATAGATTGCAAGGACACAATTTGCAACTTCCTCTTCGATGACATTGCCCCCGCATAACCTCTTCTAGCACCCAATCAAGAATAAACCGCCGATTACTCAATAAAAATAACATGATTCAAGAGATAAAGTGGTTCTTTCCTTGTAACTTTCCACATATTCAATATAACTACGTGAATGCCTTGCGCCCGTAAGCTTTCATGATCTAGAATACTTCCAATTGTGAGCCTTCTAGTAGCACATGTAAACTGATAATGAAGAAGTGACAAAAGTCATTCCCGAGACTAATCTAATATTTTTTTGGTAATGACTTCTATGAAATGAACCAAGCTAGGGAAAAATCAAATAGACCGCATGTGAATTTTGCTGATAACACAAGGTCAAAAAAAGAGGATTGGAAAAAAATGTAGACCCTTTAGCTTCTAGTAGTTAGATTGACCCAACTCATAAGAAAAAGGATGGTGCAAAATAACCCAATAGTTTTGGCAAACAATTTTCAGTGTGCGAGGCTCCACGCAATGTTCCAAGTAAAGTTGTGTGTACTTCTCTCCGTATTAGTTCAAGCCTCTGCACATTCTAGAACCCGTGTCCTCATTTCGAACAAACTAGAAGGGATAATGTTATGCCTCAAATGCACAAGTCTATGATCATTCAATTTAACATTGTGGATCAGATGAAGAAGGAAAATGTTAATGTGACAATGTAGGATTCCTTGACTATTCCATATCAACGCAACATCCTACATGAAGCTCTTACACAACTCATGCACACCGATTCATCCATCTAAAGACCTCAAGCTGCTATCAATATTTAACAAGTAGAGGAGAATCAAGTAAGAAAAGTTGTTAAAATCCCACCCTTTTATATGTCCTTGATAATAGGAAAATATCTCATACACAATTGTATGATTGACTCGTGGGGCTAGTACTTCTATCATACCTAGTAAAATTGTTGATGTCCTAGGTTTTAAGTACAAACCTATGTCTAATGGATTCTTGTATATTGATGGTTCAATTGTTACCACCCTAGGAGTCATCAAGGATCTTGAGTTAACCCTTCATGCATGTCTAAGTTTAATTATAACTCAAGATGTGTCAATCATTGATTTACCTCCATTATTTTCCATTTTCCTATCAAGATATTTCACTACCAAGGTGGGTGGCTACTTTTCTTCAGATTGGTCTCATATGATTCTAAGAATAAGGTATGGTACCAGGTTTACCATACAAGTTGAGCCTATATTTTCCTATCATGTTGAGTCATATGACCCCTCTCCTCTCCAATCCAATTGCCTAATCTAAGAAGACCAAAAAAAAGAGAGCGTTTCGGAAGAACAACCTATTCCTCCCTACATACCTAATCTATTATTAGATAAATGGGAAAAATAAAACTATGAATTTGATTCCTATGATACAACTACTGAAACTGGTCTTTGTACATATTGCATCCTTGAAGAAGAAACCATTCTACCTTCTCCATTCAAGAAAGGAAATGATGATACTTGTGGACTATGGAAGATGTATTTTGATGGTTCTAGAAGTAGAAATGGTGCAAACATAGGTGTTGTTCTCACTTATCCTAAGAATGAGAAATTATTCTTCACACACAAGTTGTAGTTTGCATGCTTCAACAATGTACCATGTTTACCATACAAGTTGAGCCTATATTTTCCTATCATTTTGAGTCATATGACCCCTCTCTTCTCCTCTCCAATCTAATTTCCTAATCCAATAAGACCAAAAACAAGATTCGGTTTGGAAGAACATCTTATTCCTCCTTCATACCTGATCTATTATTAGATGAATGGGCTAAATAACACTATGAATTTGATACCTATGATACAACTATCAAACCGGTCTTGGTACATACCGCATCCTTAAATAAGAAACCATTCTTCCTTCCCCCCACTCAAGAAAGGAAATGATGATACTTATGGACTATGGAAGATGTATTTTGATGGTTCTAGAAGTAGAAACGGTGTAGGCATAGGTGTTGTTCTCACTTCTCCTAAGGACGAGAAATTATTCTTCACACACAAGTTAAAGTTTGCATGCTCCAACAATGTATATGATATTATTATTGCTAAGAAAAGGTAGGTCAAGACACTACAAATATTTGGGGACACATAATTGGTCATTCTCTAGGTCACAAAAAAGTACACAACGAAGAATAAGATTTTGAAATCTTATAAACACAAAGTCTAAGACATCTTCGAGAGATTTGATGCTCTCAACCTATAGGTAGTGCCAAGGAAATTAAATAAAGAAGCATATCAAATGGCATCCCTTGGTTCACAATTCTCACCACCTAAGAATTTTTTCCAAGATAGTGCATGCCACATCAAGATGATGACTAAAATCTCCATCCTAGATAACAAAAATAGCTGGTAAGTGTTTGACAACAATGTGCAGATTGTGCGGTTCATTCACAATGAAGCTGAGTTTTCTTCAAAAATGCAAGTTTACTTGTATGAAAACTATAGTGATCAAGTGATTTAACTTAAGAAAAAAACTATCTAAAGGATTGGTCACCTTAGGTCAAATTTTCAGTTGTGATAATGAGTTCAAGAGAAAAGAAAATAATATGTGTGCAATGCAATAATACTACCAACAAGTCACTATTGTGTGTGGAAAGGAGTTGCTACTTGGAAAGAATTATGCGCATGATGAAAAGAAGGCCTTCATTTATCTATGTCAAAAGTACAATGATATTTTATCATGGGAGTATGAAGACCTCAAATAATTTGATCCAAGTGTTACTCAACACTCCATTGACCTTGACCCACTTATCAAGCCCATTAGATAAAAGAAAAGGAACATTAATCCTAAGATAGAGCCCCTCATGAGGAAGGAGTTATCCAAAATCATTAAGGAAAATATTATATTTCCTATCAAGTACTCTACTTGGGTAGCGAATCTTGTTCTAGTGCGCAAAAAGAATGGTGAAATCATATTGTTTTTGGATTTTAGATACTTGAATAAGGCATCTCTAAGGGATTATTATCCTTTTCCTTCTATGGAGAAGACTTTATAGATAGTTTCTAGCTCAAAAAGGATCTCTATGCTATATGGATATTTAGGATTCAATCAAATCAAGGTCAAGGAAGAGGGTCAATTTAAAACAACATTTACAACCAAATACGGAACATATGCTTACAGAAAATGCCTTACGGTTTTTCAAATGCAGTGTGAAATTATAGAGAATGATGTACATCGCCTTCAAAGGAAATATAAACAAGTTCATCCCAGTCTATTTGGATGAAATAATTTTCTTCTCAAATCATAGCACAAACCACATCACTCATCTCAAAAAAGTATTTGAGAGATATAAAAATTCGGGGTGTCTCTTAACCCCATAGTATTATCATTGCGTGCATGTTCTTTTCTTTTCCCTTGAACTTAGTCCCGATAATGAGTTCAAGGGAAAACAAAAGAACATGCACACAATTTAATAATACTACCAATAAGTCACTATTGTGTGTGGAAAGGAGTTGTTACTTGGAAATAATTGTGCGCATGATGAAAAGTAGGCCTTCTTTTATTTATGTCAAAAGTATAGTGATATTTTATCATGAGAGTATGAAGACCTCAAACGATTTGATCCAAGTGTTACTCAACACTCCATTGACCTTGATCCACATATCAAGCCCATTAGACAAAAGAAAAGACTTGTTAATCTTAATAAAGAGCCCCTCATGAGGAAGGAGTTATCCAAATTCATTGAGGAAAATATTATATTTCCCTTCAAGCACTCTACTTGGGTAGCGAATCTTGTTCAAAGTGTATGAGAAAGAATGGTGAAATCATATTTTTTTGATTTTAAATACTTGAATAATGCATCTCTAAAGGATTATTATCCTTTTCCTTTTATGGAGAAGAATTTACAAATAGTTGTTAGCTCACGAAGGGTCTCTATGCTATATGGTTATTCGAGATTCAATCAAATCATGGTCAAGGACGAGGATTAATTTAAAACAACATTTACAACCAAATGGGGAACATATTCTTACCAGAAAATACCTTTTGGTTTTTCAAATACAGGTGCAAAATTCTAGAGAACGATGTACATTTCCTTCAAAGGAAATATAAACAAGTTCATCCTAGTCTATCTGGATGACATAATTTTCTTCTCAAAGCATAAGTGCAGACCACATTACTCGTCTCAAAAAAATTCTTTGAGAGATATAAATAATTAAGGGTGTCTCTTAATCCCCATAGTATTATTACATTACATGCATGTTATTTTTTTTCCCTTGAACTCACCCGATAATGAGTTCAAGGAAAAGAAAAGAACATGCACGTAATGCAATAATACTACCAATAAGTCACTATTGTGTGTGGAAAGGAGTTGATACTTGGAAAGAATTGTGCGCATGATGAAATGCAGCCTTCATTTATCTATGTCAAAAATACAATGATATTTTATCATGGGAGTATGAAGACCTCAAACGATTTGATCCAAGTGTTATTCAACACTCCATTGGCCTTGATCCACATATCAATCCCATTAGACAAAAGAAAAGGCCCGTTAATCCTAAGATAGAGCCCCTCATGAGGAAGGAGTTATCCAAACTCATTGAGGCAAAGATTATATTTCCCATCAAGTACTCTACTTGGGTAGTGAATCTTGTTCCATTGCGCAAGAAGAAGAATAGTGAAATCATATTGTTTGTTGATTTCAGATACTTGAATAAGGCATCTCTAAAAGATTACTATCCTTTTCCTTCTATGGAACAGAGATTTACAAATAGCTGCTAGCTCATAAAGGGTCTCTATGCTATATGGTTATTCAAGCTTCAATAAAATCATGGTCACAGAAGAGGATCAATTTAAAAAACATTTACAACCAAATGGGGAGCATATGCTTACCATAAAATGCCTTTTGGTTTATCAAATGTAGGTGCAAAATTATAGAAAACGATGTACATTTCCTTCAAAGTAAATATAAAAAGTTCATCCCAGTCTATCTGGATGACATAATTTTCTTCTCAAAGCATAGCACAGACCACATCATTCATCTTAGAAAAGTCTTTGAGAGATACAAAAAATTCGGGGTGTCTCTTATTCCCATAGTATTATTGCATTACATTCATGTTCTTTTCTTTTCTTTTGAACTTAGTCCGATAATGAGTTCAAGGGAAAAGAAAAGAACATGCATGTAATCCAATAATACTACCAACAAGTCACTATTGTGTGTGGAAAGGAGTTGCTACTTGGAAATAATTGTACACATGATAAAATTCAGGCCTTCATTTATCTATGTAAAAGTACAATGATATTTTATCATGGGATTATGAAGACCTAACACGATTTGATCCAAGTGTTACTCAACACTCCATTGATCTTGATCCACATATCAAGCCCATTAGATAAAAGAAAAGGCCTGTTAATCCTAAGATAGAGCCCCTCATGAGGCAGGAGTTATCCAAACTCATTGAGGAAAATATTATATTTCCCTTCAAGTACTTTACTTGGGTAGCGAATCTTGTTCTAGTGCACAAGAAGAATGGTGAAATCATATTGTTTGTTGATTTTAGATAATTGAATAAGGCATCTCTAAAGGATTATTATCCTTCTTCTTCTATGGAGCAGACTTTACAGATAGTTTCTAATTCACAAAGGGTCTCTATGCTATATGGTTATTCAGGCTTCAATCAAATCATGGTCAAGGAAGAGGATCAATTTAAAACAAAATTTACAACCAAATGGGGAACATATGCTTACCAGAAAATGCCTTTTGGTTTGTCAAATGCAGTGTAAAATTCTAGAGAATGATGTACATTTCCTTCAAAGGAAATATAAACAAGTTCATCCTAGTCTACCCGGATGAAATAATTTTCTTCTCAACGCATAGTGCAGACCACATCACTCATCTCAAAAAAGTATTTGAGAGATACAAAGAATTTGGGGTGTCTCTTAACCCCAAGAAATGAAACTTTGTTGTTGCACAAGGAAATCTTTTGGGCCATGTTGTCTCAAAGGATGGTATTTCCATTGATCACAAGCACATCTATGCCATCCTCTCTCTTTCCTTTTTATCACATAATAAAGCTTTGTAATCATTCCTAGGAAAGATAAATTTTGTTAGGAGATTCATTCCTAACTTTGCAAGTTTGGTTAGGCCCATCACCCTCATGCTCAAGAAGGAAACAATATTCAAGTGGATAGTAGAAGGAAAATAAATCTTCAACAAAATCCAGTATGAAATTTCTTGCACCCCAACACTTATCAATCTTGATTATTCTAAGAATTTCATCCTTTATGCGTATGGGGATGATACTAGTGTTATTGTTATCTTGACTCAAGAAAATGAACAAGGAATAGAGTAGCTAGTAGATTTATTCAATCAAACACTAAAGGATTATGAACTGAAATATATTCACATTGATAAACATGTCATCACCATCATGCACACACTAAATAAATTCAAAAGTATGCTCACCACAAATCATGTCAAGGTGTTAGTTTCAAACTCTAGTGTGAGAGACTTCATCATGGGAGCAAAAATTAGTGAGAAAAGAGCTAGATGGGTGACCAAGATCATGAAATTTGATTTGAATATTAAAGCCATTAAAATTATTAGAGGCAATACAATTTGTAAGCAATGTGCCAATGATGTGAAAAATGATAAGGACACTTCTTTGTTTCTAGATGAAGAATATCTGCACTAAAGTTGAGAAGAATGAATATCCCGACGCGTGTGCGGTAGGATGGAAGACATGACAACGTTCCTTTATTTCGGTGCATATCCTCCTAGTTTGAGTAAAGAAAAGATAAGACATATGAGGTTTCAGTCCATCCCCTATGCAATCATTGATGGAGTTCTATTAATTGATTGTGTGTTGGTGAGATGCATTGATGTCACACATGTCAATAAAGTATTAGTAGAATTTCACGATGGATTATCTTGTGAAAACCTATTTACCAAAACAAAAACAATGAAAATCATAAAGGTAGGATACTTTTGGCCTACTCTATTTACAGATGCACACAAGTGGGTCAGAAAATGCAAAGAATGTGATTTCTTTCTAGGCAATAAGAAATTCACAGTGCTTCCCCTCCATCCAATCCAAGATAGTCATCCTTTTGAAAAATGGGGTTTTAACTTTATTGGCATGATCAAACCTCCTTCAAGCACTCACCATAGGTGGGTCATGATAGCTATGAATTACTTCACTAGATCGACAAAATCTGTCATGCTCAAGGAAGCAAAAATTCAATCACTCTTGAATTTCTCAAGGGTATTGTGAAAAGGTTTGGCATTCCTCATATCATTATCTATGATAAGAAAAAGACTTCCTTAGTACAAGAATATATAATTTAGCTCTTAATCTTGGAATATACTTGAATATTTCTTCCAAATACTACCCTCAGGGTAATGGTTTGACAGAGTGTAATAATAAGAACCTGATTAGTATCATGAAAAGAACAATGAATATCAGCTAGAGGTAGTGTTATACAAAGGTCTCGCACACACTTTGGGAAAAAAACATGGTGAAAAAGGAAATTGGTACTTCACCTTAAAAACTTGTGTATGGAAAGGAAGTTAGGCTTCCTTTATCTTTAGAATTACCTTCATTAGAGCTAGCTTAGTAGCTAAAATTTGAGGGCACATAACAAAGATAAATCGGGATGGTAGAGGTGATTAAATTTGAATAATTAAGGAGCTATTAAATAATCGGATCGAAAAACATCAACAATCTACCAAAAAATTATTTTACAAAAATTATAGATCGCGGGATTTCAAAGTGGTTGATATGGTCTTAAATGGGATGTTGTGAGTTAAACCAGGGTGCCATTCAAATTTTGATGCACTTTGGAGTCACCCATATATCATAAGTTCATGTAAGAAGGCTAAATATTTTGATTTGTCTCAACTTTATGGAGATGCATTATCAATCCTAGTCAATGGGATATGTCTTAAAAACTTTCATTTAGTCTTTCTACATCATGTACATATTAGATTAGTTTCAATTCCTCCAAGTGTGCACTTGCACGTAATATTTTATTATAGTGTAGGTTTTCTTTCTCTCATGTTCATTGCACACACTCTTTTTCTTCTGGGATGACAATTTGAGTTATTAGAGGAGGCAATATCAATAGTTTTGTGCATAGTTCCATGCAGAGTTCATACAATGATTGAAGTGACTTCATGGTTGATTTCACCAAGTTATAGATAAGGATTTAATGTTTTAAAGGATAATTCCATGTGTAATGGATGTTTCACGGCCACTAATATCTTCATCTAGTAGGAAAACATCCTCGAGAGTTTCCAAACTATTGTCCAAAACAACCCCTGGTTATTTTTACAACTTACAGTTCCATTCTGGATCTAACATCGAGTTTCTAGATTTTACACACTACTAACATCCTTCCTTGGCATATCTCCATGGTTACTGATTCCTCATGTGCTCTCCCTACTTCTTCCTCATCTTTCCCCTTTCTTCACCTTTTTATGAGCACCTTTTGCATGCTTCTATCTTCCCTTCATTTTCTATCTTCCTCCATTTCCTTTTGTGTGCACTCCCCACACACTTACTTTCATTCCTGGTTATTTTGTATCTTTTCATGTATATTTTTGGACTTGCCTTAAACTTTGCTAAGTCCCTTGCATGATTTTCTATGCATTTTTTTCCTTCCTGATTTCCGCACATGCTCAATTCCCCTTTGTGCTCTTCCTTCATGCATTTGTTCTCACATTCCTTCAATGTGTCACTACTTTTCACATTTTCCCCTTCTTCCTCCACTCGTACATTCTCTTGCGTGTGCTGGTGGACTTCTACATTTCTCTCCCAAACCTTCTTCTTTTGTGCATTGCGCTAAGGATGTAACCTTCTCGTACTAATCACAATGTGTCATGTGTCACTTCCTAAGAATTAAAAGATAAATTACATAACATGTAGCCTATCGAACATGTCGGTACACACCAAATTCTTATGGAGAATGAACACATGACACATGGTAGAGAAAAAAATAGATAGTCAACCGATCCTCGTGATTAATAAGAGCACGCCATGTATTACGTGCTCTTATTGCATTACAAGTTTAAACCTACATAAATTCCTCCAAAGAGATCAGATTCATATGCGCTAGTCTTGTTTGAAAGATACTGACATGGGATACACTCTAGGATATTCAAAATCAGATTTTAGTGGGATTTGGTAGGTAGAAATTTGGGAAACGCATTCAAAAAATTAATGCACACATCTAGTCGGTGTAACCACCCATATTTGATTAGATCTTTCCCATTTCCTTATTCTACAAGTTAATTGACATGGAGGGAAGATCTAATAGTGCTACAGTGAATTTTAGGCATTTAATGTAGGATGTTAGTGTTTGAGATTGAAAATTTGAGTTTCCCTCTCTTTTCCCTTATCTTCTCTCTTTCTTCTTCTATATATTGAGGAATAATGCTCATTTGTAAAGGTTAGTCTCTCTTGGTTTGCAAGATAATCATTCAAAGTAATGTTCCTTGGCATTTTGAGTTTCAAAGCTCATATCTAGCTCACTGTATGTGGATACTTTCTTCTTTCCACCATTGTAATCGAATGTGCATACTTTGGAAGCTATAGAAGTCTTGTTTTGTAGATACTCTTTTCCCTAGCTTGCATTATTTTGTATATTCTTTCATTTCATTTTCTTTATTGGTTTGTTATGCATTCTTCATGTCCTTTACAGGTCCCTTTTCTGTTGTGTTCCATGAAAGTGAGTGTGTGAATGCTATTTCATCTTTTGTTGTATGTCTTTCTTTCCTTCATGTATGCATTTTCCCTCATTTTCACTCATATCTGAGTGTTCATTCCCTTCTTTCTAGTGATATCACCTCCCGTTATCTTAGGTTTCATTTGATACATCTCCTTCTCACCCTATTCCCTTAGAATTGTAGAGTATAGCTAGGTATTTGCATTTCCTTTCCTAGGAGTAGTTGTAGCAGTAGAAATAGGTAGAGGAAGAAAACCTTCTCTAGAGGCTCGTCTCAAGCACAAGGTCCCATGTTTGAATCTTCTCTTACTAGTTTAGAAAGTAGGGGTTTCTTCAATTTGGAAAGCCTTGTAATAAAGGAAATGCTTTCATGAGTATGAATTTCTTACAAGGACATGGTGTATTTGGGTAAGAAGGTACTACCAGTGCTTATATAACTTTCAATTTTGAGAAAAGAGCAAATTCTAGTGAATGTGGGATTATGGATATGTAGAATTAGGAGTGATAAAACATGATTACAAGTGATTAATTATGATTAGTGACCCATGGGAGTTAGAGGATATTTAATTAATCAATTAGGATTAGTTAATATGCCAATCTTATCTTGTAGAATCTATTTGGAAGAGATACAAAGGGATGTTAGTGGAATTAGAGGGGGTTGAGAGTGGGATTTGATTAATAAGAAGTTTTATTAATTAAATACAAGATTTTGAAAGGGGAATTAGTTAATTGAAAAGTTAGTTAATCAATTAAAAGGGGATTTTAACTAACGAAGTGACATTAATTGTCATATGAGATGGAGAGAGTTAGCTAGTTATCGTAAGCGTTACTAATTATGGTGTAAGGAAAATAAGTAGATAATTAGTGTAATTTTAGTATTAAAATTACATGGTGGAAATTATGTGTCTACATTTTCCCATATTTGATGTGGTGTAGCGGAAGTAATGTGACTTCAAAGATAGTAGGCGAGTTTTATTTTACATGGGTAGAATAAAAATTAGTAGGGTGTGGAAGGGGGCCTAGGTGAGTTAATAACCCAGCACTTAAGATGGAGCATTCAAGCTCTCCACCCAGGTTCAAACCCCCATTGTATCCACATCTATGATGTGTGGGGCCCACCTCTTGAAAGGTAGATTGAAGTCACATTCACACCTGGTATTGTAATAGTTGATTATCAAAACACACACTACATGAGCTATGCTTTGACACGAGACCAATTGAAAAAAAAATAGTAGGGTGGACGATGCCCCCTCGAGCATTGATGGGGTGATAGAAGAAAGCAATTAATACTCAAAATAAGAGAAAAAGATTACGATAGAAGAAAATCCCATTGTGATGGCTGAAAGGCTATCACGTTGGTCAAAATCACCATAACAAGGGCTATATATAAGGAGGGAGGGGTAAAAATAAATCATTTTTAACACCATGTCTCAATAGCTTAGAAGAAATGGAAAATATTAGTTAGAGGGAATGCTAGTTAGGATGACAAGATAGATGGATGATGAAGAGGAGGGGGATGGGAAAAATGTGATATAGCTTGTGTAATCGTTATTCTACAACTTGAAATACCTCTTATTTGATGTAAACATATAAAAAAGGTAAAATGAAATGAGAATCCATAATACCAAGATTTGTAATATGCTATAGGAATGAATCAAAGTAATCTACCAAAGAAATTTAATACGAGAAATTAAATAAACAAGTACAAGAAAATACACTCAAACAAGTAATGTTTAAGAAAATGTACCAATGTTTTTGTTATCTTGCTTCAATACCCAAATGTTGTAGTTATATGACAAGGGTTAAGATGATTCCCTAAGCAAGGATACATGTAAGGGAATGGATGAAGTACATAAAATTAAAAATAGAGGAAAATGTGCACTGTGATTATGCCTCAAGTAACAACATATTGCATGAAGATGGACATAGTAAGCATGTAAGCTTGTTGGTGGAAGAATATTACAAGATGATTTGTATGCCGTGTGTTAGAACTAGTGAGCGCTAAATTAGGATGTTTTGTAGTATAGATTCTAATTTTTAGTGTTTTTGCATTAGATAAATGTTTTTGGTTTTTTATGTTTTGTGAAGTTTTTGAATTTTATAGGTTTTCCAAATGTTTTTGGATTTTCTAAATTTTACAACATTTTTGGATTTTCTATGTTTTACGACTGATTTTGGATTTTCTAGGTTTTTTAATGTTTTTGGATTTTATAGATGTTTTGTCCCATGTACATAATAATAATGCACTAAGATTCCCCAATGAGAGGTGATAATATACAAGGGAATATTCTAATGTGAATATATAATAATAGGATAAGATAGATCAAGGCCAAGAGGGACAAGTTCAACAAGATTATGAACTCAAGCTATGGAAAAGATAGGAAGGAGAGTCATGCCTCAAGTACAAGGTGCCCGTGAACAAAAAATTCTCCTATGGTGCCGAGAAACTCGTTTTCACCAAAGGACAAGCCCTAGTGTCACAATTTTGTGGTGTAAGTGACATGTTATTTTTGGTTGTAGGGTGCCTTAACATAATGCGTGACACAAAAATATGGCCAATATATAGATGATAGAAAGAGGTACAAGAGTTTTTTATTAAAATGGGGAAAAGGTTTCCCTCAAACATGGTAAAAAGGTAATTTATGCACATGGATGTTTTGAATGAAGAAGAAGAAAAGTATGAATGTTATGAATGGATATGGAAAATGTAATCAAAAAATTAACAATGAAAAAGTTATGGGCCAAAGGCAAAAATCGTGAGATAAAATATGGACTAAATAAAAAGTGTGAATAAGGTCCATACAAAAATTGGTAACATATTAGTCATGTTTCTCATCAAGATCGAGTGTGTGCACATGAAAATTAATTTCTTCTTGAAGTGAAGTTTTTCTAGGTAGTAAGTGAAGACAAACTAGCCAATATGTATGAATGATTGATTTGGATACTTTATTGGTGAATGGAGGGTGGAAAGAGAGCCATACATTGATCCATTGCCAGCCACGAATCCATAGCCTTGATAGTGATGTATGTGATTCTATTCATATCCTTGTTTCATCGCCATCTAGGCATTTATATACGATAGAGATACTGGAAATACCCATAGAGAGTTTTATTTTTCTTTATTTTAATATTGTTTTAATTTTTCTCGTTGATTTTTAATTTTTTTAAAAGTATTTCAACTATCTCCATTGTTTTGATAAGTGGTTAAAAATAACTAATGAATCTATGGAAGGATGTGGAATTGATGGTACTTGTTAAATTGGCGAGTGTCGACGAATACTCCTAAAGGTATTCACAATAAGTTTATTAACCGTATGATAATGATATGATGTCTAAGAGAATAGTTGTTCTTTAATTTAGAAAGGTAATGAAATACCAAGGTCAAATAGATATAATATAAATTATTGCCTCACAATGAGTGTAGATAGACTAATCAAAAGATAATCAAAGGGATGACACTGATGGGTGATTTGCAAAGGGATGGAAATAAAGGAAATAAAATCCATATGTATGTGAGGCCTTCTTGTGATTTTTGATGTTTGGATTTTTATTTTTTTTTTATATATATTTCACTATTTTTATTTTTGATATGTTTTGATTTCTTTTATTTTGGATATTTTGATTTTTTAAATTTTTGTGTTAGACAATGTTTTTGGTTTTCTAGATGTTGTGATGTTTATTGATTTTTGAAATGTTTTTGATATTTTTAGATTTTTGCAAATTTTTAAACTTTTTTAGAATTTCTTGAAAATATTTTAATGTTTTTTAGCTTTTTGAAAATGTGGGAAGGTAAAACCAAAAAGGAGAAGACCCATTCGAGAATTATAGGAAGAAATGATAATGGATGAAATGGGGGATATGTATGAGTAAAAATGGGATGCGGGAAAAAGACCCATGATAGGTGGGAAGAATAGGATATGATGGTTTGGGATTTGTTATCAATAGGTTAATTCCTTGTGATAGGACCCAATAATGATGTTTGTGATTTATTTGATGAGGGAGACTAGAATTTTTGCTTATATAAAGTGATTTAGCTCTAATATTTATGGTGTGGTGTGATCATACTCAATAAGTGATTTAAAATTATCTTGCAATGTGGATTTTGTGTGTGGGAGCTTGAGTTCCCATTCCATATATTTTTACACTTTTCTCCATACTTGGTGTTTACATTTTTTTGACTTTTGAATCACGTTTGAGTTTTGGATTTTTGGTTGTTAGGTTTATTTTGAGCTTCAAGTTCCTTGGATTTTTTATTTTAGTTTGATAATGTTTTTTTTTTTCTTCATATAAGCTAATGTGTGATTCCATTGGTCCCAATAAAATTTGGAAGAATGTGGATGTTTAGGATTAATGTGAGGATTTTCGGGGTTGATGGTGGGATTGTCATAGTTGTTAAGAGAGGGATGATATGATGGATGGATAGGATGTGGTCCATGGATTAATTGTAATGGGCTAGTAAAAGTTGGCCCAATGATAGAGCGTGATGGGCTAGTAGCAGGTGGCCCAAGGATAGATGGTAATGAGCTAGTAGAAGGTGTCCCAAGGATTGAATATGATGGGTAAGTAGGATGGGGACCAAGGAGAGATGGTAATGGAATAGTAATAGGTGGACTAAGGATTGAATGTGATTCGGGTGATGTGATATGTAAAGGATGATTGGGTGATATAGGATAGGATATGGATAAAGGATAAACATAGTCATTTCCCCATGCAATGGGAACTCGGGATGATGAGAGGATAAGAGGAGGTCCATGTTGGTTAATGATAGAAGGTTGATTTGAAGGAAGAGGTCTAACAAGTGTTTGGGATTTATAATTTATTTTATGATGGAGACAATGGGATTGGGTGGTTTTGACCTTATTGTTTCCACAAATGAACTTGATAGTGCTTTGAAAAGATATCTTGGCACATATTTTCTTGTTGATTGTTTAACGTGGACACAAACAATAGTCTTTAGAGGATTGGTGAGTAGAGAATAAAGTGTTGTTGATATAGCTTGATAGATGAAGAGATATAGGATTTGGATTAGTAGATGGAGACAATTCAAGGGATAAATGAATAATGTTAGATTGGGATGACTTAAGGGTTGATCTAGATGTGGTGGATTGGGATGGCTTAGGAGAAAAATTAACTTTGAATCGGGATGGATCTAGGGATGAATTAGATTTGGATTTGGGATATATTGGTATTGGATTTCTTAGAAGACAATTTAATGCAGATAAAAGAAGGGATTCTTGTAGATTGGAGTGTAGCATGGGGGTTGAATTTGATTTTTATAGAGGAATTTGGATTGACATGGATTTTTAATAAGGGAAGATGTAGTTTGGGTGATTGATTATTTTCTAGGAGAAATTTGATTGGGTGAGACTCAAGGGCTTGAGATTGGGTTTTGGATGGGATTGATAAGGTAATGAAGGTTGGAAAGAGAGATATAAAACAAGCTCCCTATTGTTGATGACATGAGGAACTATCATATATCTAGTCATAGATGTCATTGTTTAGTTTAAAAACCTTGACCTAGATTGTTTGATTTAACTGTTTCATATTGAAGGAAGTCCTAGGTTGATTCGGGAAGTGTGTCTTTGACTATAAAATGTATGATTGAATCTAGGTTATGAACATGTTTAGAATTAATGGGGATTCTAGATAAAATTGGGTAGCATAATGGTTGCAATCTAGTCATTTTATCTAGGTTTTGAATGTTTTCTTGATTTTCCTAAGGAAACTAAGTAAAATTGAATATCATAATGTCTAAGAATGGTAGTTTTACTAGGTTTTGAATATTTTATTGATTTTTATAAGGAAGATAGGAAAAATTAAGAAGTGTAACAAATGTAAATGGTTATTTTTACTAGTTGTGGATTTTTAAATTTCCAAAATAAATTGATGGAAATTTTGATAGCCTAACAATTGCAAATGGTCATTTTTTCGTAATTTTGGATGTTAAAAAATTTTCTAAGCTAAACTAAGAAATTTTGGCAACATAACAACACAATTTTTACAATCCAACAATTATTGAAAATAAGTTTAAATGTAAAGGTAAAATGGTTGGTCAAATTTTGGAAGAGTTTTAGGTTGTTACTTTTGATAAATGACACCAAAATTTGGATGAATAATATGTTTTTGATGTGCAAACCACATGGTTTAACTTAGACTAAGTTTTTCCTTGTTTTATCACTAACATAAGGTTTTAACTTGGATAGAGTTTCACCTCATGAGGTTTTGAGTAAAAAAATAAGTTTAAAGTTTTGAAAAAGTAACACATTTTTTGTTTTGTTTACAAACACAATTTTGGGGAAGAAGTCAAGAAATTAATTAATTATCCCTAATTTTTAGCCATCTAGCTAGGATAAACAAGTATCTAGGGGCATATTTGATATAACTTTCGGTACATGAGGCATAAGTATGTGAAATTAGGAAACACTATTTAGGGGCATGGTCGAAGGGTCAAATCCCCCTCCCCTTCACTCTATCTATTTAAGTGGTCCTTTGCCAAAAACTATAGTTGTTTCCTATGAGATTCAGTCTAGGGCCTAGGTATTGGAGGTAAATGCACCCATCACTTCATAAGAGCCATGTAAAAGAGAACCCATACTTAGAAAAAATTACTGATCTTCCCATTAATTTATATAGCCCACTAGCACATGAGATTTGTCCAAATAATTAGGAAATTACGTCCTAACCACCAAACACTACAAAAGATAAAAAAGTGCCTAATTGTTTTTGATTTATAAGATCAAATTTTAGCATGTGGAAAGAGCATACACAATTGAGATGAGGTGAAAAAAATAGTCCAAAATATTTCAAAGGAAAATGAACACCCTTGTAAAATGGTTAAAGTAAGAATAATCTAATATATAAAATTTTAACAAGAAGCCTAGATGGTTAAGGAAAAGAATCAACCTAATATTTTTACATTTGTCAAGAAACCTACATATTTAAAAGGTGATTAATCCCATTTACTAAGCCAACATGAAGAAATGTGTGATTTCTTGAGAGCAAAAACAACCAAATCGTGAAGTAAAACAACAAAACATGATGTTCACACAACTTGGTATTTTTGTTTAATTTATTTGTTCTGTTTTACCAATAGTCTTTGAAAAGCAAATATGGCAACCTACACAACAAAATTAGTAATTTCACAATAATAATGAGATCCAAATGAAATACAAGTGACAAAAAAGTGAAAAATTAAGTTCTCCATCACAAGGCCACTAACACAAACAACGAGGCCACTGTTTACCATAGAAATTAAGCCAAAAAAGGCCACCGCAAGCTATCATGAGGATATTACAATTTTGGCGAGTGATGCTTGGTAGAAAATATCACCGAAAAGTAAGGTCATCACCCTATAAAGTGAGGCCAATGAAAATTTTGTGAGCATGCTAATGGACAAGTGGAACCCCTAAACAAATTGACATTTTTTCTGTTTAGTAAATTGACCTTGATTTAATGCTTTGAATACCATTTTTATGAAAATTTACTCTTTCTAGTCAACTGAGTTATTTTCATTTCAATAAATGTTTATAAAGGTACCTTCAAGCTAAAGACACATGATAAGTACTCATAGTTTCAACAAAAGGTGTGTATAAAAGCATGTCATTATAAGCATTTTATAAAAAAGTGAAATACTTGGAATAATGTCGAAAAAACTTAACATAACTAAAGAAAAGGATGGAAATCAGAAAAATTCATAAAATGATGGGTCCTTTTTAGTAGAGAAAGGCTGCTATAAGTTTAAAAGAGTCTTCCATTGTAGGTCGAGGTCACTACAGAGTAGAAAAAAACTTTTAAGCGGCAAAAAGTCATCATCAGAGACTACTTAAATCTGTTGTATTAGGTAAAAAATTACCACCAACTACTTAAAAATCTGCTTGAACATGTCCAAAACAAAGTGAAAACTGCATAGGATGAGGTTGTCATGGGATGAAGTGATGTTTCTAGTAGCATAGGCAAGGCCACTAAAAGCCAAGGCAAGGTCATTTGAAAACTTCAAATATCAAAAATGAATTTAAAACGTCAAAAATCAAGGATTTTGCTTAGCAAGATCAAATTTTGATAGCAATTAACCTCTTCACTACCTGCAAATAACACTCAATACTACCAAATATTAACAAAAATAATCAAGAACATAGAAATTTACAAAAAAATAACTTTAAGGAAAGATATAAAAAATGCACACAAGACAAAGGGGTGTCCCACCAGGCGTGTTATATGTATGCATGCTAATAAATTTAGACTAATTAACAAAGGAATTAACAATAAGTAAATACTAGTGTAATACCTTAAACAAATACATCATGATAAAGCATGTGAATAAGAAGCTAAATAACTTACACAAATATTAAAAATAAGAAGGCAAACCTCCCTTCATTGTGTGGATGTGATTTTGATATGTGGGTATTCCTTTAAAGCCAAACACAAACCACGAATGATCTAGGAGCTTGATAAAGGAAGATATCTCCTCAAAATGGCACAAAAGCCACATTTTAATCTTGTCTTACTACTTTATCAAGTAGGGGTTTCTTCAATTTGGCAAGCCTTTCATTACTAGAAATGCTTTCGAGTATCCATGTATTACAAGGACATGATGTATTTTAGTAAGAAGGTACTAGGTTATTTATATAACTTTCTATTTTAAGAAAAACACAACTTATAGTGAATGTGGGATAATGGAGATGTATAATTATTAGTGGATAAACATGATTAGAAGTGATTAATTATTATTAGTGACCTATGGGAGTTATAGAAGGATTAATTAATAGGAAAATATTAGCTTGTAGAAGCTCTTTAGAAGGGATATGGAGGAAAATAATGGAATTATAGGGGTTTGAGAGTGGGATTTGATTAATAAGAGGGTTTATTGATTAAATAAAAGATTGTAAAAGGGGATTAATTAATCAAAAGGGTAGGTAATCAATTAAAAGGGGATTTTAACTAATGAAGAGACATTAATTAGTATCCGTGATGGAGGAAATTAGTTAATTAACATAAGGTTGATAATTATGGTGTGATGACGGAAGAAGATGATTAGTGCAATTTTAGTATTTAAATTGTGCAGGTGGAAATTAGGTGTCTATTATTTCCTATTGTAATCTTATGATGTACTTTTAGTCACAAGTGATAATTTTTGTTTCAAGATTAGTCTCATCGCTAGCGAATGATTTTGGTTGTGATCAATATGTTTAGAAGATGAGATGGTCCCATAAATACATGTTCAAGGCACACATGCCCTATCGATGACCAAGTCTATATATCCATTTACATTGGGTTGCACATGGAAATATGTAATAAATTGAAAATACATGGAAATGAAAAATTAAATACCAAAAGAGGAGGGGAAATAGATACAAACACCACACAAAGTGGGATGAAACTATTACATACTTTTGAAAATGACAAGAACTATCTTATCAATAAGATGAGAGAAAAATTCTTAAAGAAATTTATGAGATCATAGTTTATATTTAAAAGGGCCAACCACCAAAAATTACTTCCTTGAAGTCAAAATAAAGCTTCGACCTGAATTTGATAATAATTACTACCCAATTGATATGTCGATTGTTGAAGAGTTGTCCTCTACTATCCTTGACATTATTCCTTGTTCTATCAAATAAATCTTCAAATCATGTTCTAGAAAACATAAATCATTCTTGACTATGAATTTAGATGTGGGAGTTTCATTTTATGCATTGGGTAGAGCAAGATAATGGGGGTCAAAGTGGGGATAAGTGGCCACCTTTTTTTTCTTCGAAAAAAACTATACATGACCTTGAAGAGACTTTTAGAGGAACCTATTCAAAAGAAAAATTGTGACTTTTTGAATCTAGTTTCTAAATATGTATTTTTAACAATACCCCTATAAGCTAAACATGTGAAATTTACTCATTTTTAAAAGTGACATAGTAAAATTTTGTGAAAACATAAGAAACGTGCATGTGTATGGACAATTTTTCAAGGAAATGAATGATTTTTAAAGTAAAATTTAGTACAAGGATTTATATAATGTTGAAGATTGATGATAATTTTTTTCAATAAATATCAAAATTTAAAATGACTTTACAAGTCAATAAAGTAGGCAAAAGGAAAATGGAAGTGTATGGAGACAAATTTTTGAGCTTAACTTTATATGTTTTTTTTTAAACAATAGCCAACAATGAGTATATTTTAGAGATATGGGTGTTTTTATAATTCATTGGTTGATTGTCAAAAATTAGTTAACTATTAGTAACACTAATGAATCAATCATAATGAGTTATGTTATGTAGAAAAGTAATAATTTAAATTGATTTTTTAAAAACTAGATCCTTCCATTCACAAATCCATATAATACTTACAAAAAATACATAAATCTGAAAAATATTTTTTGGTTTTGAAGGTGAATAAATGTTCAAAATCCTCCAAAATCCTTTTTGGATGATCAAATGTAGGTCCAAACCTGAGGTTCATATCCCCTAGCAAAACTCTAAGGCTATTTAGGAGGGAAGAACACTAAAAAAAATTGAAATTAAACAAAGGGTGTACCCTTTGAAAAACATATTTTAATTAATTTATGGTACTACAAAGGGTGTGCACCCTTTGTAGTTTACAAGAACACACCCTTTACATTGAAAAGGTTGTACACCCTTTTTTTTTCAATGGTGTATGCCATATTATATATTTGAATCATTTTTTTAATTTTATAACTTGTGGTTTTTGATTTCCCTTAACTTAATTAGCAGTACATAAATATTCCTCTTCTAGTAGACTAAAATCTCACTAGATGCTAAAGTAAATGGATATGACGGATGATTCATTTGATTGGGTTACACAAAATAATTCTGAACTTCCAAGACTTGTGTCACTACTCCATGAAGGAAATTTTTAGAATAATGGGGTTGGGATAAAGGATAACACCACCCTCAGATATTCAACCATGTTGTTTTGCACATGAAAAATTTCTCTATTATGATTATTAGGAGCTGAGTATGTACAATTTATAGGCCTTATATGTCTAACTTTGGTTTTAGAGTTGTGCTCTATTGGGTTGGTAGATTGGGTTATATGGATGCCAAGGCCTTTGAGTAGGTTGATATTTTTATCTTCATGGAAGTCACTTCAATTTCTACATTCCTTAGCATGAAATTAAACTCATCCAACTCATTAGCTAATGTACTAAGGATGGTTTCCAATGGTTGTACAACAACAAGTTAGGGATAAATTGTAGGAGTGGGGTGAAATCTACGAATAATATCATAAGGGGACTTGAAGATAGCTCGAATCAAGTTGTTCTCAACTGATATTACAATATAAAATGCATTAAGAAGGTCTACACCTCCCATAGATTGGATCATAATAACAATATCAAGATTAAGATCCCCGATATAGTACAAGAAAGTTGAATGTGAAGAAAGCCTTACCAAAAGTGGGATAATTTCGGAAGAATTATAGAATCTATAGTTAAAATCATATAGATATTTAGTAGATTTCATCTTTATTATTGTCGAGATGATCCATGTGTGAATATAATTAGGAGGAAGGATCCCACACCATGCCATGGATTTTCCTTTTAAGGAATTTTCCAAGATTCTCATTGCAAAATCTATGTGGGTGATGTGGTTAATTGATCACAATTGGGTGATGTGCCTAAGATGATAAATATGATTATCATGTTTTTCAACTATGAAATAGGGAATGAGTTTGAGAGAAGAAACTAGGAGGTCATTCCACACATTTAAAGCCAATGAGATACCAATATTAAAGACTAAAAACATGATTCTTTGGATGAACCATGTTATTTAAAGGTCAAGGCCCCTTTACAAGATTTATGACTAAAATCCAGGTGGAGAAGTGGAGAGGAATCTATTAGAACTAGGGGTTATCTCATATCATTGTAAAGACCTTCGCTTACACTTTTGGGATACAATTGCAAGATCTCAACATTATTTTCAGTGGCACTAATTCTTGTGTTAATACTTCTCATAAGCTTTAAGGGACTATAACTTCAAAATAGATACATTAGAGTCACCAGTGTTTAGCAAAATAGGTTCGAAAACCAAATAAGATCTAAGAAAACACCAAAAATTAGTTTTATTTTTCAAGAACATCTAGAATAATACATATAACCCTCACAAGATATAAATAAAATGGGAATAATGTCCCACTAGGTGTGTAAAAAATTTTAATAGAAAATTGTGTGCACCATTATTATTTAGGTAGATATTTAAGTGTATGATTGTATTTGTAACAACAATGGGAGTATCTATAAGGTGTGTGAAATTAACCCTTGATATAAGCCATCAAGGTTGGCTCCTTTCCTTAAAATATCTATATCAACCATATTAGAGTTTCAGATTTCTCTTGAAAAACAAATGCACCAAAAATTGCAGAAATCAAAATAAATAACAATAAAATGTAATATGATCAAGAAATCACAAAGAAAGGATGGTTCCAAATCAACTCAATGTTCTATAGGATAGAGTGATGCAAGTGATGTCCATGTATGAAGTGAATGAGTAACCTCTTCGTAGACCAAATTGGTGAATATATCTCACTAATTGATACTAGAAGTAGAGTTGAATCTACACAACTAGTAAGATAACTTACCAAAACTGGTAAGCTAACTCAAAACAATTGATATATGTAATTAAGCATATCCCATTAGTGTAGGAAAGCTCCAAGTAAATTAAAAAAAAAGGAAAATGAATATCCTACACTAACACCCCCCATAAGCACAACTTAGGTGGGAAGTGAAAAAGGAAAGTGGGTCCCAACAACAAGGCCTGATGAGGTACCCACGTATAATGAAAATATCTCATAAAGTGGAGAAAATGAGAAAACCTAGTGGGAAAAAATTTCCCCAAAAAGAGAGACAAGAAGCTCATTCAAGAAAACTAGAGAAGAATAATAAGTGGAACCTGGTAACTCAACCTGATGAGGTTCCCAAGTATAATGTACATCCTACATAGTAGAGAGATTAAGAAGTGAGGAAAAGAAGGTCCCTTAAGAAGAGTATCAATGATACAGTCCTCTGTATAAATATTGAAGAGAGTTCACTTACACTCGAACAAAGTTCCTTCCCTTGGTAAGAACAAAAATGAAGAACCAAAAGTCAGCCCACTCCACAAAGGAAGAAGAAGCTTGCAGACTGATCTCTACATCTAGTTTGTAACTCAAAGGTGGGATAGTTACGGAAAAAGTGTTCATAAAAGATAATGGGAATTTCATTTGTAGTATACTTGTCGGAGAAATAAAGAGGTAGGGGCCCAATAACCATCACAAAGGGATCCAAAAGTAAAGGTAGATTATGAAACATCTCTAAAATAGTGGAAGTGATAAATGTAACAAGGTGGGAACTCCCAATGATATAGATGAATGGGTCATCTATAATGTGTGATTGCTCAATAAAATCATATTCTCGTAATGTAACACAAGTGCAATCTGTAAAAAACAAAAATCAAGCCGGGCATATACTCATCCCAATGGGGTTGCTCAATGAGAGAAATGTATGAAAATAATGTATTATCATCACAACATGAAGTAGGAGGAAAATACTACCGTGAAGAGCTACTAAAAGTCTAATATGAAGCAACATTGTACTCAAAGGTAGCAATCAGTTTATGTGGAGTGTATTCAATCTGATAAATTAAGATACAATGGGGAATGAGATACAATTACCGCATTTTTCTGAGAGGAAGGTTCTCCAATAGAACACTACTGCACAGAGTGAATGGAATCATAAACATAGACACCAATGAGCTATGTGGAGGAAATAATAGGAGAGTGTGCTCAATATAAAGACCCCATGTGGCAAATGGTCAACATAGAACTCATTAGTAACAACATATGCAAAAGAACACTCAACTATTAAAGGGATGTGAGAAGGGGGATAATCTATGGTGGTGCTAGAGTGTTTCAAGTAAACGCCACTCTTAGATGGTGAAACAAGGTCACCTTGAAACAATTTGATAATGGTACATGAAGCAAAAGGGAACTCATCGTGTTTGAAAAAATGTAATATATCCATAGATACAATAAGATCAAGAAGGCCATAGAATGCATCATTGTGGTTAAACCACTCATACTTATGTAGAAGCTCATCATGATTAGGAACAAGACCATGGAGGTAGGGAAGAAAATTATGCATAATGAAATGATTGATAATTCCTACCTTCTAATATAGAAATTTCTTAGAGTTGAGCATAATAATAGAACGGTGAAAATATATAATGCGGATAAACTCCTAGATTATCTCAAACGAAACTTTATAACTTATTGTAAAAAATATAAGTCCCCATAGAGTTTTGCAAGAACCCCCCAAAATGCAGCACTTTGTAAATTAGTGTGTTTACAAACATAAATCAAACCATTATGTAGAGAATGAGAAAACATTAACTTTTGACCAAAAAGCAGTTGCTCAAATCTGAGCCACCAATCAAAAGTTATATCAAATACAATTTCCCGTAAATAATGGCTTATTTAATTAAAAAATTACAAACTAGTTTAAAATGGCATAAATGATAGGAAAGGGGTTGTGAGTATACTCATTAGAACCGAGACGAGATGATGAATATCAAGGGACATTGAGCTCAACTGAAAATGCCTCCGGGTGTAAGATAAGAGAGAAAGTGTTTATGCAAGGGAGCTTGACCACCTATTAAATTGGGCCTTTCCTCCATATTTGACATGAAAATAATATTTTTTTTATATAAAATAAAATAAAATTAAACCCCAACCCTTTTACATCAACTCCAAGAACCATAGGTCACCAAGCCTATACACCATCACATTCGCTCAAAAAAAAAACAATCCACTTTAATCCCTTTACAAAAAAAAATCAAAGAATGGATTAAAATGCAAAAAGAGGGAAAGTGTTTGACCAATAAAATAGGTTAGTAGACTAAAGGATTTGGTGAAGCTAGGGATCATTGGAATACGAGACCAATGTATGAGTTGGAGACCAAACATGAAGAAAAGGATTCGTTGGTAGTTTCTTGAGGTGCACATTTGAAAATGGAGCGAGATAGAGATCAAAAAAGTAGAGGTGGATGAGTTGAGGAGCTAGGGTGGAATCATGTAGAGAGGTAGATCTAAGCATCAATCTAGTGTCAAACCAAGGGATGATATGATACACCCAAAAGATCCACTTTGAGGCTAAATTGAGGTCAAGGCATTGAGTCACCAAAGGATGAGTCGGTTGTCGAACACCACATGAGCGAAGTTTTAAGGAGATGAGGAACATATTCATCAATGGATGAGCTCAAGGATACTGCAGTGGAGCATGGATTCTAGACCGAGTAGGTAACATACATATCACGTGTGGAGGTCTTCGGGTGAGAGGATCCACGAAGGTAGAGTTTGATGATGAGCCATGAATGGTACTAAAAAAAGTCTTAATAGGGAGTACAACAAGTTGAATCGATAAAGGTGGAGGCCAAGCCGTGTCCCAATGCTAAGTAGGATGATAAAAAACCACCAACGAGTGGTTCCCATGTAGAACTAGTCCAAGCAATTTATCAGGTGGAGAGGGTTGAGTAGGGAAACAAGTGGGCTAGGTGAGAGCTAAGTTAGTGGTGTAGACAGAGCTGGGAGCCATGAGTTGAACCAGAAGTAAACATAGTTCCAAGGAAAATCTGGCCAAGTTGGCCCAAAGAGATTTCGTCAAACATTATACCTCCATCATAGTTAACCACAAATGGATTAAGTCCCCACAATTTTTTATTTTCGATCACCCAGTAAATTTTGTGATTTTGAAACCCTAGGATTTGTAAACCATCAACTTATCAATTTGTAAACACCAAAAATCACAACCCTACTAAACCAAGATGATTTCAAATATATTTGCACATAAACTATAAGTTTCTCAAATGAAGTATTCAAAAACTAAAAATAACTCAGGAATGGAAAATTTTTCACCAGAATCACTCTATTACCATATTAAAGTTTTCAGATCTTTGATGATAAATAAATGCACAAGAAATTGAAATAACTAACAATAAAATGCAATATGATCAAGAACTCACAAGTCAAGAATGGATCCAAATCAACTCAATGATTCATATGATATACTGATGCAAGTGATGTACATATATGAGGTGAATGTGTAACCTCCTCCTAGATTAGTGGTGAATAACTCTCACTAACTGATACTAGAAGAAAAGTTGACTCCACAAAACTAGTACACTAACTTAACACAACTGATAATCTAACTCAACACAACTGATACACCTAAGAAAGACTATTTCATGAGTGTAGGAAAGCTCCAAGTAAATAAAAAAACACAAGGATACTAAATCTCATACACTAACAAACCACTACTCTAATCTAACAAAAACTTTGCAAATTTAAAGGGGAAAGAGTGATAAAATTTGACAAGAATGGTGATATACTAGAGTATGAAGGATCATTCTCTCCGAGACCAAATAAAGAGGGACAAACAAAGTGACAATGGAAAATATGATCCACAATCCACATTATATTCTACCATCCTATAATACTCTGTATAAATGACACAATGGACTAAAATTATGTATATATAATTCATACACATCATACAATAACAATAGAGAAAGGTAAGATGCAATAAAATAATTCTCATTATAGTCATGGGACCCCCACTCTTCACTATGGGGACCGAGATCACACTAGGTGCCCCTACCCCATCTCTCAAGTTGAGGGGTTGCTCATGATAAAGAACTAGGGCATTTGAATGCATTGCCCCTATCTCTATATCTCATATCTATATCTAAGCTCTATAGGCATGAATAGGCCCAAAATATTCTTCTCCATAGCCCCATATTGAATGATAGGCTAGAAAATGAATTCCCATATATATGAATCATAATCAGCTACATATTATTTCTTAATAAATAAAAAAATCTCTCATAGTCATTGAGAAGGTAGTGAATGCATTGCATAGTTCAACACAAGAGTCTATAAAGACCTAGAACACTCAGAAACCAATTAGTTAGAGTTTCATTGTGTTCAAGAGAGGATGGTTTCATTTATAAAAATCTTTACATTATATAAGGAGAGGAAGGAAGAAAGGATAAAAATATGTCATAGAATATTCCTTTTGGAAGGATATACAAGTCTTAAAGAAACTAAGAAGAATAAATTCACCCAAAACTACCTCCTAGAGTTTATTCTAGGTCCCATGATGATCTCTAATAAGAAAGATGCCTTCCTCAACAATCTTGATTTAACAAAAATAGAAGTTATGTCAAACCATAGATATTTCAGAGTCGCATATGATAAATAAACACTATAACATAGTTTTGATGAAAGAAATAAGCTAATGGAAATTGAAACCCTAAATGCAAGAGAGGGAATAGAAGACTTAGCTAGTCTCACAATAAATCATGAAGTGTTCTAGACTAGAAAAATAGATGAACAGGAGGAGGAAACTATCGCAACTGTACTGATTTTTTTTTGTAATTGCAGGAATAATTTAAACTCGGGAATCTGGACTGGGGTGAGGGCTCCTAGGTACCTGAGATACATCTGCTAAGTTCTTGTGACTTCAAAGGACCTTAGAAACTATTTTTTTGTGTTTCCAGGTGCTCGCTAACCTTTGTTATTGGTCTCCCATGTGTCGCACTATGTCTCGAAGAATTCACCTGTAACTCCAAAAAAATGATCTCCTGCAAAACCCCAAAACACATCAAATCCTATAAAGAAAAAAATGTAAATAGGGATTCAAACTAACCCTAGAGGTCACCCAACAGAGTGAACTTATAACCGAGTGTTGCACTATATCTCATACTCCATGTAGTTATTCGTACGTGTGTGTATAATTGTTCCATATGAGGCCCTTGTGTAAGATGAACTTGATAGAAAATAATAGCTAGATGTAGAAATGTAGATAGACGTGTGTATGGAAAAATGAACTTACCCTCATATGCGTGTATAAAGAAAAATGCAGTACCTTTTCCCTTGAGTGAGTTCTAGATGGATGCCTTGATGCTCTTAGAATGCCTTTGGATGCAACCTTAGGTGATGATAGTAGATGCTTAGAGCTTGGCCCTTTATTATGATCACATATCTTTGTATTTATATGATTCCCTTATTTGAATTTTGTAATTAAAGACTAAAAGGTCTACCCATAAGAAAACAAGATGCCCAAAATAGGTGAGTAAGATATAAAGAGGTCGTGGTCACCCGGAGGATGAAGGAGCATATGAAATGACATCTTGATCTGGGTGTTGGTGTCTAAAGTCAATAAAGATAAAGAAATGAAGATCGAATGGGCTATGGGGTGTGTAAGACCAAAGAGGAAACAAGAAAGACAAAAAAGAGGCCAAAGATAGATGTCAATTACTAGTTTTCTCACTTAGGAATCATATGAATAGTAGTATGTGATTAGGACCTAGAAATGTACCCAAGTACATGATTTAATGTCTACATTTTCCCCAATTTATTTTGTTGAGTGAATACTCGATAAGTAGATAAAGATGTGTATCCGATAACCATGTAGATCAATGGCGAAAGAATTTAGAGGAGACAAGAAAAACATGGAGATATAAAATTATGCGTGGAAGATAAGGAAGAGGAAGTGACCTTAGGGGTGAAACGTATGTGTTGTGTCACCTTATACTTGTTGTCATTGTTGAGCTTGATGTGTTCGCTGGTGTGACTGTTGCTTCTCATAAGGATAGACCTACAAAAAGAAGAGCAAAAGAGTAGTAAAAGTCACATGTTATGAAAAATTTGTTAAAAAGCATGTAAAAATATGTAAAAAATGTGAAATATTAGATAAAGGAATATGTGCACCTGATCCATGATGAGTGAAAAAGACAGAAAGTGTCCTGAAAATGTTGTAGAAGAGTGATTTTTTTGGGCGAACTCATGTTAAGAATTTTTTTGGGAGATCTCATGCCAAGAATGAGTTTTTTGGGCGATCTCACACCTTGGCGTAAGAGTGTTGGGGAGAAAGGCCTTGTTTTATTCTCCATCCATGAGTGCTTCCGAAAATTTATACACCACTACAGATGGTGTGATCCATGTTTTTCTAGTTCGATCCAAGTAAATAGAAGAAAAAGGAGATAAAAGGCATTTTGATTTCTAGAGCATTGTGCATGTATTATGCAAATTTCTCTATGAAATTCTAAAAACTACGCTGATATGAGAAAATAACTATAAGCTGTCCCTAGTTATAGGGGCCTGGGAAAGGTCGGGAGTTCCTGAGATGCTCATGTATGTATTTGGGTGTTGGTGTCTATACTAAAGCGAGGACCCAATTCATATTTGGGCCATTATGTAACTATAACCCTATGTTAATTATGTGTTGTACTATAATGTGTTGTAGCTCTAAGCTATTGTATGGGGTGACTAATTGACCTAATGTATGACCCTCTCATTTGGGGTGCATACAACGTTGCTATGAGTATGTGACCTAAAGGAGAGGACCGAGTGATGCACTAAAACTAGTACCCTATAGGGGGTAGGGAATGTCCATGGTAGAAACCAAGGAACATGCAAACAAAGTGGCTAAGACACGTGTTAGTGCAAACAAGAAAAATACGCATATAGAAGATAATGTGTAATCTAGAAATAGAGAAGACAATGTAGACCGTGAAAAACATTGTAAATCACTCATAATATCGCAAGACAATCAAGGCCGAAGTAGCCAAAACCATACAAGAAATGAACAAGCAATACATAGGAAAATCCCAAAAAGATGGCATACAATAGCAAATAGTAGCAAACAAAGTAATCAAAAACCATGGTGGAAATTATTATATCAAAGAAAATGTTGATGTTGCACATGAAGCGATCGTTATCATGTTAGAAAGATAAGAAGTATGTCAAAGCATATATGATCCGATATAACATAATGTGCTAGTAATGATATGAAATGGTAAATAATGAAACAATAACACTTGATGCATGTGAGTGTAGAAATGTAGATGCCCGTGAGCCTCAAGTAGGACTAGTAAAAGGTATAGTGCCAAGAATCCACGCTATGTGTAATGATTTGTGTAAAGTATGAATTCAAAACTAGAGTACAAGTGAACACACATGTGTATATAGAAAAGATAATAACATACGAAATATCCATCTAGCATGTGAAATAAAGTGTACATGTAAGCACAAGTAAGCAATAATATATGCACCCAACATATGTAGTATGATATGAATGAGTGAGATGGAATGATATGCAATGTGAATGTGATAGGAGTAGTGCACACCTTGAGTGGACGTGTATGAATATGTATGAGATGGGGTTCATTTGTAAAATACCCCTTGACAGTCAATAATGAACCATAGAACAAGAGTGCATCATTGGGAAATGGTGTGAACATCTTCTCTAGAAAAATTAAGCAATGAAGTATAGATCATAAAGATTGTAAATGTGGTGAGGTTCATTTCATATTTAGACCCTCAATAGTCAATTATGAACCATGGAACTAGAGTGTGTCATAGGGTAATGATGATACAAGTTATGCGTGTTAATATGTGTAAGATGAATGAGGAAGACTAGATGTGAAGCACGAAGCTTAATGCTAGAAATTAAAGACACCTTAAAATTCGAGGAGGGGGAAATAAACATGATGCCCCCAAATATATGATGATTAGTAAGATATCCAACAAAGGTGAATGATAAGGGTCCTCCACCCAATACTTGCAGAGATAAAGGAATGTGACCATACTCTGAGATTGGTGATGCATGAGATGTATGATGTATCGATGAATGAGACATATGTACACGAGACCTAGGAGGTGATGAGAACCTTTGTGAAGGATACTGAGGAGGTGATGCGGGTCTATGTGAAGGAGACCAAGGAGGTGATATGCACCTATGTGAAGGATTCATTTGAGTAGTGGACCTATGATGATGAGATGGACTATTAGGACCGAGGGGGATAGGTAGGTCATGTGTGAATAGGAGAGCTAGGAGTAGATTGTGTCTTATATTTTAGAGGTCCAAGAGACCTAGATTATCTAGTGAGTGAAATGGAAACCTCAAGAGGAGGATGTAACCATGGTGTGCATGGAAGAACACCATTGATGGTGATAACTTGCTTGTTGTGAATGAACTTTAAACATAAGCAATCCATAGAAATGATAGCTTGAGAAACATAGAGCTAAGGAAGACCTAAGAGCATGCCACACCATGCGATTGAAGGTGCTACAAGGAATGGAAAAATCATAATAATATGACCAACTATAACTGGAAACTTGACATAACCGTAAGATTTAGGAACTAGATACGAAATATGAGAGAGTGGATAGTTGATAGCAACAAGAAGTGCAATAGATCACACACCCATATGAATTGATGGATTGATCATTGTATTATTGATAGATAAGGCCCGATAGAAGCATTAACATGTAATGTGTCAAAAGATAATGTATCATAATAATCGATGATGAGAAGGTAATGAATGTTGGAGATTAATAATCATGAGTAACTAGAAAATCAAGATCCCCCAATGAATGAGGAGACATTATACAATATGTATTATTGGAAGAAGAGTCAACAACTTGCTTGTCATGTTTGGGAAGAGGATCATTAAATATTTTTAACTTTTTTCTTTCATTGACCGAAGTAGATTCCAAAGGCTCGGGAAGCTTGATTGTGTTGTTGTCAATAATATCTTGAATTAGATGCTTGAGTTTGAAAAATTGATCGGTGGAATTCCTAATGCATTGATGATAGTCACATCTAAAATTTTCATTATAATTGTGGCCTTTAGGGTGATATGGATCTAGATTAAGTGGAGGAGGAAGCGTAATAAGATTTCTCTTAATAAGTTGCAGCAATAAAAATGTGGAGCACAAGGAAATTTAGTGAATGTATGCTCTAGAGGCTTCCATTGAAGCTATTAAGATCTAGAACAACATTGAAAGTAGTTTTTGCTTCAATAGGTTTAGTAGATGGCTTGAAAGTTGATTTTCTTTGAAATCAAGTAGAAGATGATGAATCCTGATCATGGTATTTGAGTTTTCCCATAGAGATAAGTTTTCCTTCACGTAATTTAAGAGTATGACATAGTTGATCAAATGATGGAGATGTCTCAAATATGAAACTCTCTTGTAGAGGTGGTAAGAGAATTTGGACAAATATATCTTGCAATTCAGAGTCCATGAGTATATTAGACATCTTAGCTAAGTTGTTCTTATATCATAAGACATAATCCACTAGATGCTCATTGGATCCTTTTTAAATTTGTGAAAGCTAAGCATAGGATATCTTATAACTGATATTGATTGAAAAATGAGAGAGAAAATAATTAGATAAATGCATAAATGATGTTACCTAATGGACAAGTAGATCATAGAGCTAAAACATTGCATAATATTTGAGGCTTCTAGGAAAGAGATTTACTAGTAAAGTATAATTATCTGCATAATCTAGACATGCCACATGAAATCTGGAAGATAATCTTGAGGGTCACCATGTCCATTGAAGGTGGGAAGCTGAAGAGTGACAAATTTTGGAGGAAGTGCATAAGTGGAAATGGTGGGTGTAAAATTAGTATGAAGGAGTAAAGTGGAATCAATATATGGAGATGCACAAGAAGTAGCGTGCTAAAGTTAACATATTTCAACTTGGATATCATGACAAAGAGAGGCTAGGTCTTGAGTTCCAGTGGAAGATACTTGATGCATGTGAGAAATAAGAGGTAAAGTGAAGTGGTTAGTGGGGGTAGGAACAAATATAGGAACATTAGAAGAAGGTGGAGGGGATAATTAGGGGGTTTTATAACAACAAGCATAGAAGTGGGAATGGAGGTAGGAACATGAAACTCATCAATATTAGTGTTCTCCTCATGATAAACGAATAAGAGAAGATCAAGACCTTGGGGATGTTCAAAAAGATGATCATTGAGCTCTTAAAGGTGGGATTTAGTAAATGGTCCATAAGATTGAGCCATGATAAAAAGATGACAAAATACCTAGAAGCAAGGTTGGGTTTGAGTGATGGGTTCACCAAATGATTTAACAAAAAATAGAAGTTATGTTAAACCCTAGATATTTTAGAGTCACATATAAAAAATAAAAGTTATAACACATATTTGAAAAAAAAATCTAATGGAAATTAAAACCCTAAGTGCAAGAGGGGAATAAAAGACAACTAATTTCACAATAAATCTTGAAGTGTTCTAGACTATAAAATAAATGAACAGGAGGATGAAACTATCGCAATCGTACTCGAGAAAAATTTTGTAATTTCCATAGTAAGATGGATTAGGGTGCTTGGATTAGGGTGAGGACATATAAGTACAGAGACCTCTACTACACATACATTCTGTCGTGCAAGACCTCGAAAGTGATTTCTTTTTGTGTTGCCAAGTGGTCACTAACCTTCGTTGTTGGTCATTTGTATGTTGCACTATGTCCATAGAATTCACATGTAACCTAGAAAATAAAATATCTCCTACAAAATCCCAAAACACATCAAATCCTAAAAATAAAAGATGTAAATGGGGATTCGAATGATACTATGATCACGATAGATTGAAATTATGACCGAGCACGCATGCAATTCATCTCAGACTCCATGTAGTTTTTGTGTGTGTATGTAGAATTGCGCCTAGGAGGATCTTGTGCAAGATGCACTTGATAGCGAGCAATAGCTAGATGTAGCAATGTAGATAGATGTGTGTATGGAAAAATGAACTTCCCTTCCTATGCATGTATGAAAAAAATGTAGTCCCTTGTCCCTTGAGTGAATGCTAGATGGATTGCTTGATTCTCTTAGAATGCCTTTGGATGAAACCTTAGTTGATGATAGTAGATTCTTAGAGCTTGGTCCTTTATTATGATCACATAGTTTTGTATTTATATGATTACCTTATTTGAATTTTGTAATTGAAAACTAAAAGGATGACCCATAAGAAAATAATATTCCCAAAAGATAAAAGAGTACCAAAAGAGGAGAATAAGATACAAAGAGGTTGAGGACGCCTGGACACCGGTGTCTAGAGTCAATAAAGATAAAGCAATGCAGATTAGACTATGCTTTGGGGTGTGTAATACCAAAGAGGAAACATGAAATACAAAAAGAGGATACAGAGATAGATGTCAATTATTAGTTTTCTTGCTTAGGAATCATATGAATAGTAGTATGTGATTACGACCTATAAATGTACCCAAGTGCATGATTTAGTGTCTACAAATCCAAAGTACATATTTTCCTATAAGATGAAATTTGATATGGATATCCATTAATTTCCATGAGATCAAGATAGATAAGTGAACAATGACCTATCATTTGTATGATAAATCCATGATTGTGCTTTTGGGATGACTAAAACTACTCCTTGTCTATTTCTAATTTGTTGTAAGATCTTACAAATCATCTAATCTAGTATTTTTGGGGCCATTGAAGAAATATTTGATATAAAAATGGTGGTGGGATAAAATAGACCTAAAGGGGAAGTAAAAAAATTGATTTTGACATCCCAAATTTAGAAAACACTTTAAAGTAATCTCTAAATTTCTCGTCATGAAGATCTCTCTGATCAATTCATTATAACCTCTAAATTTGGTCTACAAAAATATCTTCTCATGAACTTTCCATTGATATAATGGGCAAGTGAAAAGATCCTCTAGATCAAAATATACGAGAAAAAGGATAAGGCTTAGTTCATGTCGCAAAACATGGATCTAAAAATGATTGTGGGCCCTTGAATAGTAATCAAGATCAATAAATATTTCCATAGATTTCCCAAAGTAATTGTTGGAGTGAAAATTTATTGGTTATACAAATTGGTGGGTATCTTAGGTCCCTTTGCTTGGATGGTGCAGTTCCATTTATTGTGAGTGAAATAAAAGGGAAATATGCTTTGATGACCAAGAGTTTTGGGACCCAACAAGAACACTCCACTATACTAGTGGAAAATGCTTGAAATGGAGGATTTTTTTGAATGATGGGGAAGAGGGAGTGAGAAATTAAGAGGGGAGATTAGATTTGCAAGTAAAAATCATATTCTTACTAAATATAACCAAAAGTATCACATACACAACTTATAGGAAAAAAATAACTATGCTTATAACATAAAAGGTGAGAGGAAACCATGCACACAAAGTTGCATACATTCATGAATCATGAAAAGAAGAAACTCCTTTGTTTATTGTCATCTTCACAAGTTATATAATGCTAGAGAATGGAAGAAAATAAATAAGGAGAATGGATTAATGCTATCTATTTTTCCTTTCTCAAATAGTTCTCTCTCTTGAGTCTACAAAATTGACAACCCCTAAGAATGAGGGTGCCATTACATTACATATAATTTTGAAAGGCTCTTTTCCTTCCCCCCACATGACCTTTCATTTTTCCTCACAACCTCTGACTTTTGACATTCATAGGAAAGAACATTAAGTCCATTTTTATTGATCAAGGAAAACTTATTACATTTCAGACTATAGTCACATTAATGAATAGAAAAAATTCATGATTGCTCACAAAAAAAGAATTATAAAGGGGGTTGAGAAGAGGAGAAAGAATGAGGAAAAGGAGTGGGAAGAAGAAATGATCCCAAGGATGAAGATGCCTCCAATATTGATGAATATCTTACCACTAATGATCATGCACAAACACCTAGCTCACGAAATGAGTGTTAAGAAACATTTTCTAGGACCTCCCAATGTGAGTTTGGGATAGACACAGGAAATTCTCACAATGATCCTCCTTGATACCTGATTGATGAACTCCCCGAACTCATTAAGCTCACTCTAACTAGCTTACTTCAAATCACCCATCTCACTGAGAGATAGTGGTGGATCCACCTACTACACCTTATGATGCTCAACTTTTCTTCTAGACACAATTGAACTTGGGATGATGTTTTAGGACCATTGTGAAGTTATTTTCCTTTAAAGGCTCTCTGGTCCTCCCAACATTCTTTTCTTGAGATCCTCTAGGTCTATGTGAGTAACATCATTGTCACCCACACTCAGGAAATTTGATGTGAGAACCAAAAGGGTTTCGAGACTAGTAAATTTGAACTTCATGATGACAAAAAGCAACAATATGAGTCACCACAGATGTGAAAACAATTTTATGCACTTGAAACCGGAACTTATTATTTTTAAAGCGGGTTTTAGGAGCTACTATTTTGGGAAAGGTTTCCCTTTTTCCTTGGCATAAATGTTTAGGGTTTCTCACCATGTTTGGATTATTTTCATAGATGTTTTATGACAAAATTTCAGCACTTTCTATTTTTAGAAATATGCTTTTTTGCTTCATTGCTTTCTTGTTTTTTTTTTTTTTGCCTTGTTGGTCTTTGTGCCCTAGTTTTCCATTTTTGGAGTTTGTTGCTTTGAATGTTTTGATATTCTTAGAAATTCCTATTTACAGTAAGTGTGAACTAGAAAAAAATTACTATTTTTAGAATCTAGTCTTTCCCTCCTTGGTTTGATGAAGAATAACCATTTTTGATCTAGGTTTTTTCTTTGGATTCTTTTTGTGCAACATTTCACTTCACCCGCTCTCTAAATCAATGGGAAATTGAGAAAGAAGGGTTTAGTGAATTTTTTTGAAATTGCTACCATTAATAATCTGAAGCTTATCTATAATTTTGTCTTTTTGATATTGAAGGATCCTAGGAGAGGAAGATATGGCGAATTTTTACGGAATATGACTTCTAGTTTGTGAGATACAAGCATTTCATCATTTCTCTCAAGTAAGCTTCAGTAAAAATTTGACATGGTGACGGATGGAAAAGAAAGGTTTTGGTGTTATGGAATCAATGGAGTAAGTGTAAATCGCATTTAATGCAATAAAGTGAGGTGTTAGAAGCATCATCAATGGAGGAAAATGGATATTTCCGGCGGTGAGGGTTTGTGCACGCATTGAAGGGAATAAGTAGAAGCAACACAATTTATACAAAAAGTGACTTTTTCTTCATACTTGGATTGGGAACAATTTTTTTCCCAACTATCCTAAACATTTGGGAAATTTGGTGTAAAAAATGTTCCTCATTCTCATTAAGACAAGTTTTTCTCCATGATTGGCCGGTGACATAATGCGAAAAAATCACTTAAAACACCTAGGGGCCAAAACTGGGTCATATGGGTGACCAGGGAAGGGGCTAGGATTGGGTAGAAAAAAGTTTCCAAACCATCCAAAATGTTTGGTATCATTGGTGCAAAAAAATTACTCTCATCTAGGTTTGAAAAGTGGTGGATGGTCACTTGTTGAGGCAGAGAGTGGAGGAGGCTGGAAGCATGTTAAGCACCTTTCCGGGTCATGTGGGAGACCAATGGCCATAGTTGGGGTTGGGTGAATTTTTATATCCCAACCATCCCAAACCTTTGGGATGGTTGGTGCAAAAACGTGCACCCCCATCCGGTGATGACAAGTGGCGCTTTGTGGTTTGATGGAGGAGGGTGCTAGAAAATGTGCATAGGGGCTAAAATGAGCAATTAAGGCTCAAATGAGATCACATACTGAGTCCATGGGGCTATCTGCGGGGGTTGGGAAATTTTTTGTGTCCCAAACATCCCAAAATTTTTGGATGGTTAATGCAAAAAGGTGTGCCCTCATCCGGGAGTGACATGTGTCCACCCAGAAAATTGACAAACTCCTTGATCTTACCTTGGGAGGAACTTGTGAAGCATAAATTGAGCATCCGTAGGTTGTTTCATGCAATTATTCATATAACATTGAATGGAAATGTCCTTTTTAAAAAAAAATAGGTATATCATACCTTGATTCATCCTTCAACCTCCTAAAAAATAGTATTTTTCATCAGACTCATAGATTGTGCATGTTGAAATTAGGTTGTGGGTAGAATTTATTGTGTCTTATGAAAGATGTGAAACCACCATCCTATAGAGATCTGAAATAAATTTTCAAATATGTTTTTTTGACCTCCAACTCTTTATGAAGCTCTCGGAATTAGTTCCTAAAGATCATAAGCTATTTTTCACTACATCTGGTGCTTCACCCTCCAGGACCCGCTTTTGTTGAATTTGTCCCAAATGTCTTAAAATTCCCAGAGTATTCCAAAATAATTTTCACAAACATTAGTATCTCTCGATACACCTCTTTGATGAATTTGAATCTTTGATTCCACTCCGAGGGGTGTTCGTCATCCTTAGGAAGACCAGAAATAACCATTCCTAAGCTTCTTGAATATCCCTGCCTTAAAGGATATTGAATTGGGATTGATTGAATAGACTTGATATCCCCTGAATCACCCATGTAACAATTTTAAAAACACATATGAACACTTATAAGGGTAGGATATGACATATACGGGGGTTAGAATGATCTAGAGGAGGGCTCGGGATGACTTTTAAGAAATTTTTTTATAGTAGGGTATAGCTATCATGCTTTCAAGTTTGAATTTTTCCTTTGAAAAAAATCATGACAACAGTTTGATCTAACTTGAGGACATGTTCTAGATCAAGCACAACAAGGAAATGACATGAGGAACTATATAATCTCAATTCATTTTGCAAACCAATGACTTATCTATTGGGCTTTACTGAGAATCACTCGACTTGTAAGAGATATATAGAAAGGAGGAAAACACACACACAACGTAGTGAAGGAAACAAAACACACCTTGAAAAGGAAAAAAAAACCTAAATCACCTATGGTACAATGCGGGGAAAACCTACTTTCGTTGTAGTAATTTTCCCTTCTTGTAATTTATCCCTAAATGGGTAACACGAGTGATGATGTTTTGTGAAGCCACCGACAGTTTAAGGAAATAGCCTCCTTTCCTCAATTGCTTATGAAATCTAGGTGCTTTCATGACTTCTTGTATACTTGGGAGGAGTGAGCCTACATGATCTCTTTGATGTTCGAGTTTTTATCATAAATTCCATTGCCCTTATTCTCTTTGAAATTAGTTTCTAAATTATAATTGCCATATATGTTCACCTACACTATTGTTTATTAAGCATATCATTGTTGTGCAGGGCTTATTTTTTTTGAATGAGCTTGAATATCTTGAGTTTCCTTCTTTTATGCATTCATGCTCATTGATATATTTTTTGCAAGGAGCCTTGAATTCATACTTTTGCTTCATATCATTTTGAGGTGTTTGAATGTTGAACAGAGGTCAAAAATAACCTCATACATGTCTTGTATGGCCATATCATGAGCTAAGAGTTCAAGGCTTCACTCTATATGTTTTGCACCTTATTTCACTTCTAATATTTTTTACATGATCATTCTTTGGAGTTTCAAGTAGTTCACCTTTACATCCATTTGGAGAATCTCCATCTTTAAATTTGAGGAAACCGTTCAAAGGAATTGCTTCATCATCCCAAAGCTTATTCCATTCTATTAATCCTTTGTAAAGGGATCCTCATCTTTAATGACCTCAACACTTTTTTCAGCATTTTCATCATGGAAAGAGTCCTCTTCAAATGGGAAATAAAATACCTCCATTTCGCCATTACATCCATTAACCATTGGTTCAAGAGGGACATCAAACCCATCATTTTGATTTAGTTTATGAATAACCTTGAAAGTGATTGAGGATTTTGAGTTGGATTCATGTTTGTCTTGCAGATCTATAGCTTGCATCAAGAGTTTAAAACTGAGCTGAGGGTCTTTTATTTCTTCTGCAGTTCTTATATAGATTCTTCTTTCAATATTTTCACAGGATTTTTAGAAGTCAACATTTATTCTTCATGGATGACATGATCAAGAGGATTTTTAGCTTCAAATAGGAACAAGAACACCTCCTCATCATGGGAAACACGATGACTAAAATCTCCACTTGATATTTATCAATAACCACTTCCTCTTCTTCATGGTTTGAGTTATTTGGAAATTCAGGATTATCCATTGGAAATTCAAGATTCCTCGATGCTTCTTCAAGATCTATACTTCTCTGTAAAGGAATTATTGGTCCTATCAAGATAGGAATATCACCCACCTCCTTAGACATTAGGAAATGATTCATCTTTCTCGCTGTCTTGGTAAAAAAAATTTGCTATTGGATTTCCTTATTTTTGCACCATATACCTCATATTATTTACAAGAAAAAACTTTTCCATATCCCGTTGACAAAAATGGTTGTGGAAGACCAATTCATCTGGATTTTTCTTCCTAATTGTTGGAAAATGCTTCTACTTAACAACATTCCAAATGAAGCCGAATGTATGCTACCAAAATAGTCGAAACACCTTCTTTTCTATGAATTCGGTGAGATCCTCTTGTGCATCTATGGCCTTCCCTACAAGTGGGACTTCCTTTGAATCCATGGAGTAACAAGAGCCACCGGCCCAAGTCAAGGTGAGTTTGAGAGGATGGGAAAACTTCGTAGGAATTACATTTTTGGAGGCACCTAAATCTATTATATAATTATTCAATTAGTATACTCCAATGAGAAGGGAGACATAGAAAGGATCCACCTTATAACTCTTTGATGCACTGAAAGTATGTTATGTAATGAAGGTGTAGGAAGAGTTGATAATAGTTCTTTATAACTAGGAGTTATGGTACTAGGATTCGAACTACCACCCTTGATATGACATGAGATAAGATTCTCAAATTATTCGGGATGAGTCCACAGATATTTAGTTTTGGAAATTTTTAATTTAGTCTTGTTCATATGTTCTATGATGTAAAAAGGAGAAGATGCAGACAAGGGAGATGAAGACACTGATTTTGAAGTTAGTACGGGCTTGGAAGTAGGAGTAGATGATTAAGGAACAAAGGCAGATTTAAGAGGTACAGTGGAGGATTTTGAAGGAATAGATTTCATAGGGTCTGAATTAGATTTAGAAGTGGTATTGGAAGAATTCCTTGGTATAGTAGGTGACATTTTTCTTGTCATGAGATCGGGTTTCTCCAACGCAGAATTCATGGAAGGTAGAAGCGGAGATCCTTTACTGATTATTTTCTTTTACAAAAGCACCACGGGGATATTCATCCTTCTTATTCTTCACAGCAGTAGAGGAAGGAGATCCCTTTTAAGGCGAGAGTGGGTGAACACCTCACATGAAAAAATAGGTATGTCTATGTCATCATCTTCATCACCTCCAGAATACTCATAGAATATGATATGTGCATATTTCTCAAGATCTTTAATCTATAGGAAATTATTATCT
Organism: Taxus wallichiana var. yunnanensis; assembly: GCA_018340775.1. Taxonomy (NCBI): domain Eukaryota; kingdom Viridiplantae; phylum Streptophyta; class Pinopsida; order Cupressales; family Taxaceae; genus Taxus; species Taxus wallichiana. The sequence goes on from JADAXU010000136.1 coordinate 1,479,140, forward strand.
TCATTTTCTTGTTCAATCCTTTCTTTGTCTTCTTGAGTTCGCATCTTTCATTGATGAGTGGATCCTCCAAGATAAGCCTTTAGGGTGCTCTTACAATCTGATTTCTATTATGACCTTGATGGAATTCTTGTTGAGAAACCTCCCTCTTCAATATTGTCATTTCATTTACCAATTTCTACAACAATGGATCTGTTCTCTCATATTTGGGATCTTTGGGGCTCTACCCTTTGAAGGGTTCTTGATATTTCTTGACATGATGAGTTCATCTTGTAATTCAATGGACATTATTTTTTCTTGTACAAGATCCCTTGGCGAAACCTCTAGGTAAATAATCCTACTTTAGGAGGTTGTGCATTGATGAAGAATCTATTGGCATTTTCTTCGGATGGTGAAGCATCTTCATTGTTATTTCAGAGTAATTGGTTGAAACAGGCTACAAATTATTGCATAGTCTCATTTGATTTTTTTCTTCATTTTTGCCAATTGACGAGGAGATCTTAGAAATATTTGGCTGATTTGAATATTTCTTCAAGATGAGTTTTGATGTCCTCCCAACCATCGATGGTTATAGCAGGTAGGAGATAGAATGACTCACTTGCCTTTTCTTATAGATACTCCACAAACAATCTCACGAAAACATATTTGTGTTCAATTCCAAGAATTATGCATGATGTGATAAAGACAAAGATATGTTCTTTAGGAAGTTATGTACCGTAACCTTTGAAATTTGGAAATATCTTACGAGATTGTGTTAGTAGATTGTGTAAGAGGGGGTGTTAGAGAGAAAGGGTATATGTTCCTTCCCATGGAATAATGGGTTAGGTTATTTCTCCTTATTTTTCCACCATTATTTATTCTCCTTCAACTTCCACTTTTGCAAATTCTTCTCTCAATTCTTCTTCTGGTCCTTTTTCTCCTTCACTAGGGAATTCACTATTCAATGGTGGTTGAAAGATGGAAGAATTTGTAGGAGGAGTATAAAGAAGAGTTTGGATTGGGTTACTAGGTGAACCACTTGAATAATCAGATGGGGATGAAGATTGAAAGAAAAATTAGGGGTTATCTCTAATCTTTTCTTGTGTATTTTTCAAAGCCTCAAAAGTGGGATCAACAACTCATCTCAACCTATTCAGCTTGGTATATCTCTTTTTAGGTAGTTTTGGGAAAATATTGTAATGGGAATATGAAAGGACACTGTGGAATATGAAGGGTCATTCACATGAATCAACAATGGGATTTCAGCAATGGATTTCAATCAAATTTTTTTTGTTTTTTCAATTTTTGATTTTTTTGTATTTTTGGATTTTTGATCATATTTTATGTGCAGATTGTTGCTAAGTTTTCCCCATGGTGGCCGCCAAAATAAATTGGTGGGAAAATTTATTAGTTAGAAAAATTGGTGGGTATCTTTCCAACACTTTGGGAATCTAGGTCACTATTATTAGATGGTGCAACTCTATTTATTATGAGTGAACTAAAAGGTAAATTTGTTGATAGCCAATAGGCTAGGGATCCAACAGCACACTACACTATACCCACGGAAAATTCTTGCAATGGATTTCAAGGTAGGAATTTCTTGAATGACGGGGAAGAGGGAGTGAGAAATTAAGAGGGAAAGATTAGCTTTGCAAGTAAAATATCAAATTCTTGCCAAAGATAACTAGAAGTATCACATACACAACTTATAGGAAAGAAATAACTATGCTTATAACATCAATTATGAGAGGAAACCATGCACACAAATTTGCACACATTCATGCATCATGAAAATAAGAAACTCCTTTCTTTATTGACATCTTCACAAGTTGTACAATGCTAGAGAATGGAAGAAAATAGATAAGGAGAATGGAATAATGCTATCTCTTTTTCCTTTCTCAAATAGATCTCTCTCTTGAGTATACAAAATTTACAACCCCTAGAAATGAGGGTGTCATTACATTATATAGACTTTTGAAAGTATCTTTGCCTATTCCCCACATGACCTTTCATTTATACTCACAACTTGTGACTTTTGAAATTCCTATGAAAGAACATTAAGTACCCTTTTATTAATCAAGGGAAACTTATTACATTTTGGACTATAGTCACTTTAATGAATATGATGAACTTCATGATTTCTCATAACAAAGAATTATAAAGGGGGTAGAGAAGAGGAGAAATAATGAAGAAGGAAGGGAAAGAAGAAATGCTCCTAAAGATGAAGATACCTCTTATATTAATGAAGATCTTACCACTAATGATCATACAAAAACACCCTAGCTCACAAAATGAGTGTTGAGAAACATTTTTCTAAAACCTCCCAATGTAATCTCGGGATGGACACAAGGAATTCTCATGATGATTCTCCTTGATACTTGATTGATGAACTCCCTTAGCTCATTGAGCTCACTTTGACTAGCTTACTTCAAATCACCCAGCTCACTAAGAGATGGTGATGGATCCACCTATTGTACCCTGTGATGCTCAGCTTTTCTTCTAGACACAATTGAACTTGGGATGATGTTTTCAGGATCCTTGTGAATTTATTTTCCTCGGCAAGCTCTCTTGGTCCACCCAACATTCTTTTCTTGAGATCCTCTTGGTCCATGTGAGTAACATCATTGTCACCCACACTCAGGAACTCTAATGTGAGATATGAAACGAGATCAAGATTAGTGAATCTGAACTTGATGGTAAAAAAAGTAAAAATATGATTCATCATAAAGGTGATAGAAAATTCTTAGACTTGAAACCAGAGCTTTCTATTTTTAGACACTAGGTTTCAAGAGCTATTATTTCAAGAAATGTTTCGAATGCACCCAAATTTTTACATGATACATTGTCAGAAAATAGTCACAAAAGGTCCCCAATGATGATTCATGTCTTTTCCAAATGTTTTCGAGCTCCTAAACCTCCTTACAACTTATATTTGTAGCCTAGTTTTCCTTAACCACTACTTCCTTTTCTACGGCTTCCGATTCATTTTGCATTATTTTTGGACTTTAGTTTCAAAATCGACTCCCTTCCTAGGCGGAGGTCTTGTAACCGCCACCAGAAAGATGACTCTTTTCTAGAATCTTCACCGAGAATTGACACATGATTGTTTCACTTAAGTTCACTTTTTGAGCATATTTCTCACCTGTTTTAGCTGATTTCAAGCTTGAGTGACTTGTGGAAATATCCTCTTCCACTTGTGATTTGTAATTGACTATTCAAACTACCCCTTCATGTGTTGATGTGGCACCCCATGGCTGCCAAGTGTGTTAGTGCATAGCCCAACCAACCTTCTATAAAATCATTACTTGTTCTCAAGAAAATGGCTAGAGATCATTTTGTGTATTCTTGTATTGTTGAGCTGCCACATTCTTGCTGGAAATTACATAGCCAAGCTCTATTCACTTATGTTATCTCTCTTCCACCTGCATTTCTACCAGACTGCTATCAAGCTGCCATTTCTCCAGTGCCTTCTCACTATTGCTTCTACTGCATTCCCAATCCCTTGGAATCACGTGAACACAAGAGATTGAAAATAAAATGAGGGGACAAATCATAACACAACTAGATTTTCCATTGTTCTATATTTCTAGGTTGGGGTTGATGTTAGTTTTCTTCATTTATTCATATTATTATTTCTGAATCGTATATATATATATATATATATATATATATATATATATATATATATATATCAAATAGAGTAGAAAAAGTTAGTTTCCTCACTACAAATAGTTAAGCCAATTTCAATGAAGTTTTACATCTTCCATAGGAGTTTCTGCTGATAGATTCTTCCTTCCTTATCCATGTGGTTTTGGAGGGAAGTATATCTATAGGAAGATTTCTTTTCCAACATAGAGATAATATATTTGTCATATATTGTGGTTTCCTTAGATTCTCAAAAATTCTATCGGGAGGTTACAGGGGAAGAAAATCTTCTGAAGATTTCAATCTTCCTATGTATCTAGAGATAGGAGAGGATTTAACAAATCCACAATTACTTATTGGAAAATATTTCATTTAATTAGAATAGATTAGAGAAGCTTTAATTGTTTAAAATAGACTAGATTTCTTCTGCATAGATAAAAACTACATCCGGTTGTTTTATTTGTTTTAGGATTGATTAATTAAATTAGAAGAAATTTATTTCCTTTGTACGTATTATTATTCTAGAAAGCACAAAAACATTTATTTTATTAGAGTAGTTTCTTAGTATTGTTTTATTTCATTTATATCTTGAAAATACCAAAAACATAGAATAACTTTAATTCAATTAATTAGTTGTTATTTTCTTAATTAAACTAGATCTTTGCAATCCATGACCATAAATGAACCAAAACAAGAGAAAACATATGCTATTGATCCATTGGTCCCATAACCGAATGGGCCTAAATTAATTATGGACATAGATACGGGACTCCGTCTTCTTGTCTTAAAACACCAACACGATACACTAAGAAGATTGAATAATTAAAATTTTTAAATATTATGGCTACTAAAGCCTATGAATACTAGACTGACCTTGGCAATAGATTTTAAACGTACATGACCATACAAGGATTTTAGTTGCTAAGAGTTTACGGATGTGATCCACGGTTTCCCAACCACAAGGACCCGAAGACCAACTAGACCTAGACACAAGATTACACTAATTAGTTTTTAGGTCATCCCCACTTCCATCGGACATCATTAGAAAGTTGAATTTTCTAAACGAGGAAGCTAATTGATCCCTTGCATTTTGGACCACTCCGGTTAACCGACCATAGAGTTATCGGGATCCACGCCTCCCTCGCATATTCTATGACCTTGTCTAGAAATCATTACAAGGTGCACGTTGGTTTTCCACGCATTCTGCAACCACTAGAAAGGATATCCATGGAGATTTATATTGACTGGAGCCTCCGTGTAGCTATTCTTTTAGATCCATCTATTAGACCCATTCAAGTTAAATAGGACTTCCTTTCCCTTGATGAGAAGATCTCAGTTATTGCGTGTCAAGGAAATTTTTTTCCTTGACAACTTGCCCACCCCATTTACACACACTTTCATCCACATATCACATTTCACTATCACTAACCATCAACACATTTCCACATCGGTTTCCTCGGCATGACCTCAAGGATTCGAGTGCGGTTGAAGGTCACATGTCGATTTTCATCCGTACAAATTAGTGAACCCGACATGAAGAGCTAGTCTCTTTTCATTTCCATTTATTTCATCCATATTATCCTCTCCTATTATTCTATGGGTATTCATATACCCCCCGAATATGTCAAGAAAGAACACACCCAACCTATTTTGGGTCTCAAGGCATATTACTATCAAATGGGTAGGAAACAACAATCACCCTCACTATCTACATGGGTGGACAACTACTCAACTCATATCCCTGCATCTCAAACTCCTCCTCCTCAAGGGACCAACCATGGATCCTTAGTTAGGATTGAGGAGATTGATCAACTTACACATGGAAAACAACCTAAACTTTCAAGTTCTAACAATATGACATTCACCAGAGAGTCAGGATCATCTCCTCGGGTTTTGTTCAGACTGCAAATTAGTATGCAGTCTAATCAACTCCCATTACTAGATGAGGAGTATTTAGAACGTTATGCCCAAAGTGAGCAATGCTTCCAAAATATGAATCAATCTCTAGATAGAATGTAAGCACATGTTGATATCTTACTTTAGAATAACATCTCTACCCCTCTCATAACAAAAACATTTCTAATGAGTGGTGGCCAAAAAAAATGAAAAATTTATAACACGATATAACACTCCTTTACAACCTAACAAGGTTCAACAATGTGTGATAAAACAAAAAAATGCCATCATCAGGCGAGGTCATCTCAAAATTGGTGGACAGGGTTAGAGAATTGGAACTTTCTGAAGCTATTCATAATCCATCTCATATCGGGAAAGGAAATATTCTTCATGATCCACGGGGAATTTGGCCAAGTTCTCTCTTGTGCAAATTCCTCTCTCGGTTTACATGGGAATTATCGGCCCCAGAGATCTTCACACAGGATCGGGCATCTTGGGTATGTCCCCTCATCCTACATAAAGATATCCTCAATAGGCACTAGTTGGAAGCATGTTCTCAAATGCCATCCCAACTAAAAATGCAACATTCCCTGGCTTTGTGCCTCCTAATCCATAACAGATTAATTTGTCCCACATGTGTACACATGTATTTCAAATCAACGCAAGGGGACATGTACTCTATTCCTATTCCATATGGTCAACCAAAAGGGATACCTTATGCCTCCACAAATGTCTATGCTACACCATATCAATAGCCAATTCCACCTCCACCTCCCTAACAAGGGTCATCAATGGTCGGGTCTTATGCAGTGGGGACCTATTCCAAATATCAGAAAGATCCCTTGGATTTTACCATACGAAGTGTAATGCTTCTGTGACCTCTGCAGGATCTTCCTAAATTTAAAGGGGAGGGAGATCCAAATGTGCATATAAACATATGCCATCGCCATTCAAGAGATGCTCCCATGGGATGCAGTTGTAGTAAATATATTCCCTAAGAATATTGAAGGAATCACTCTCAAATGGTATTATAGGATACTTGAGGCTTTAATACATTCCTTTAAACAACTTGTGTCTGAATTCATCAAATATTTTGATTTGAACAAGTTTCTAAGGATAGGAATCAGGTAGTTCCTACATATAAAGCAAGAGCACAATGAGTTTGCTGCACATTTCATCTAGAGATGGCAAAAAGTCCTCTACTCTTTGAAAATCACTCCTAACATGGATCGATTTTGAGATCTATGATCTATTTCTTCATTCTCTTAGCTAGAGATGGAGGAAGTCTAGAAGCTCCCACTCAGGAGCTATGAAGAGGTGGTAGAGGGTACTCTCCATATAGATCAAGAAGCAATAGACATTTGTTGTAAGACCTATGGTTCAAACATGAGATTAATCACTCCTAATAAGGGTAATTCAAGTTACCCCAACAATGCAAACAAAAATCAAGGACTTAAGGTCCTCAACAAAAATTGTGGTGTTACAACCGACGATGTTACAGACCAAGCAAAGAAACCAAATGTTGTTAACACCTCAAGCAAAAATAATGTTAACACGAATGGTAAAAATCAGAGGAGTAACAACATTTCTCATGCGATCAATGCGGTGGAATTTAATCATCCTCCACCCCAAAAAAAACAATAAGTTTAGGCTCAAGGCCCTAACCAATACCCAAATGGGTACCAAAACCGATATCAAAATCAAGGAAAATAGCCTCGAACTTCAATTACAATAACCAACAGTTGAATAACAATCAAAACTTTGGACCGTAACAAAACACAAACAAAATACCTCATGATTATGATCCTGACCTATATTGCGGCTTCCATAGGGCCTCGAGGGCATGATGCTAGAACTTTTCGAGACTGTAACAAGTTCCTCCAATTCTTACCAAAAGACCAAATGCAACTAGTTTTTAAGATGTTTTTGGAAAATCCTACAGTGCCAACTCGAATACTTGCATAGGGCCTGTATCCCCTAAAAAAAAACACTCATGATCTTTAATGATCCCCTTCCAATGCATCCTAACAACAGTAAGTTGGACCCCAATGACAAAAACAAGGGTATCCTAGTGAGAAACAATAATCATGAAGCTTCAAATTCATCAAGCCCATTGGTGACACCTCTATTGGATGGTCACCAACAAAATACGATTGTGGATCTAGTAGATCTAGAAACCAAATCCTAAATAAATGGTGCTTGTATAACTTGAGACTATTCGTCACAACTAATTCCTATTTACCCATCTATATCGATGATGTTCATGAAACACTTTAGAAAATGGTGGGGATTATGACTTGATCAATGATTTAACAAAGACCTTTTCTCACATTTCTTCTTGGATTTGTTGAAGAACTCCCCTACTCATAGAGATGCTTTATTGGAAGCATTTGGTCTTAGACATTTGAAAAATGTCACTCCTCCAGGAAGCGTAAATAAATCACATTGACTTTAATTTCTATCCTCCTAAGCATCTAGAGAGAGATGTTCGATTTGTATTCAACATCGTAAGATGCTCACAGAGATCCTGAACTAACATGTAGAGGTCATCTAGATCTATATCTACATGTTTGTATTTACAACAACTATGTAAAGCACATAATGATTGATGACATGGAAGCCATTAACATTGTCCCCTTTTCTTTTCTCTATAAGTTAGGATACAAAGAAACCAATTTCTTTTCAACAAGAAACACGATGAGAGGGTATGATAACCTCAAGGAAACATCAATTAGAACCATAGTATTGTCCATTACTCTGGGGACCAAGATACTTATTATGGAGTTTTATATTATAGATCAGAAACCAACTATAATATGATTCTCGATCATCCTTAGATACATTGCATGAAGGAAATCCCTTCCACATTATTTCAGGAAGTTAGATTCCTACATTTGGGGAAAGTCTTCATTACGTAGGGTGACCCAAAGCCCTTTGAAATTCACCTAGTTAACCTAACGAGGAAACTGGGTGCATACTTGAGTTTCAGCTCCCCACAAACCAATTGAAAAAACCCATGAATTCAATATCAGAGACAAAAATAATTCCCACAACGGAATTGGAAACTCACCGGCTTAATCGAAGGGATTACCGTGGTCAAGAATGAAACTACTATCATAGAAATGGTATCAATAGAAACCACGTAAAATATTATCGATATGTTTGAGAATGATTTACCCATTCTCCTTCCATTCGATTTCATAGGCATAGGAAATTCTTTGGGACTCAACTCTCTTTCAGCCGATGGAATTTTCTGTGGTTGAATTCTCAAAAGAAAAGGAAGAATATACAAAGAAAGATCCAACATCAATCTTCCCAAGAAACTATTGGACTTATAACTTCGATGGAGCAAAATTTCACTTTGGCGGAGGGACAGGTGTGATCCTCACTTCTCTTGAGGTGAAGGTTTTTCCTTTTTCCTTTAATCTATACTTTGGATGTATAAAAAATGGTACATAATATGAGGCTCTTCTTCTTGTTCTCATAGTAGACAAAAGGACCAGTTCTTGTAATATTAGAATATTGGGTGATTCACAACTAGTTTCTAATCAATTTTAAGAGGTATATGAGATTAGGGTGGTGTTATCACCAAATCACAACACCCTCTGATTTTCACAAGTGTGTGTGCTTAAGCTCACAGTGTGACTGGGTAACATGGGTGCTATCTCTAAGTTGTGGGACTTGCTACCTGAGATAGATCTCTAGAGAAAGCCGGTTCTTCTTCCTAATCCTAGTCAAAACTAACTTTACTAAGATGAAGCTAATAAATATCTCCATCCAAAAATTTCCAAGGGACCAGGGAGAGAGAAATAACATGCAAATGAAGGAAAACTACACTACATAGGTGATGCACCAAAAGAAGGGAATGAGGACAATCTCCAATGTGTGAAAGTGGAAGCAAAATGCATATCAAAGAGGGTGATGATATTTCTCCATAGTCTAACAAAGAACATTCACAACACATTTTCATGCATACACAACAATAATAGATCCTTGCAAGAGCACAAAGTAGACACAAACTTCTGTAATAAGATTAGAGAGGCAAGGAGAATGCAAACAAACACAACAAGGGAAGATACATCCACAAACTTGCATCTATTGCTTCATTAATATGCACATCCAAAATATTACAAAGGGAAGGCCTAGATCACCATGTAAGGAGTCCACTATAAAGGGCTCAGTAACACATTGGCTTCACAAAACCAAAATGATAGAGTTTTGCTACTCAAACTATCCTCCTCTAGAATGAACCCAACACATCAATTTATAGAATTTTGAGAGGAGAAAGAGGGGGATGTAATTCCTGAAATTTCCTTTCCCATCAATTACAAGTCATGATAAATGAGTGTGGTTGGTGGTTTTGGACCTACAGAAGAAATCTCAAGGTTCCCATAACTTGTAGCAATGAAGAATGATTTCCCATGCTCATTAAATGCTTCTCCAACCACTTTTCAACAACCAAACAAAACTGGGCTCGTTTTCCTTAAAATCACCATCAAAAATTCATCAATTTCTACATTTATTGATTTAAGTGCATTGGGATTGGAACCATGATTCCAACAAGACCAATTTTGTGAAAATCCATTGAAATTTTCTCAAGTTATGACCCTCTGAGTGTGATTAGCTATTTTGAGTTTAACAAGGTGATTTCTTACATTTTACGGGACTAAACATTTAAATTTTTGGAGCTGGAGATTTTTATTTTATTTTCATCCACCTACCCTTACTAAAAATAATAAATTCAGTATTTTTGGCGTAGAGGATGTTGAGAGCTTTCCAAAAAGTCTAATTTTGTCAAAATCGGAGCTCTGGGTCAAAAGTTATGCCCGTTTGAAGTTTAGGGTCGAGGTGTTCCACACGGGCTCTCATAATCCACAATCGGCCTTTATCCCCTTCAATTTGATATGTAGGTATTGAAGGTTTTGGAGAACTCATGGCACTAGGGTATAAGGGCCACTTGGTCCTCCAAACTCTGCTCCATCCATGATGCACTCTGTCTCCGTGACGTGTGACAATTTCACCTCCACCGGAACTCATGTCCACACAAGATTGGATCGCCTAGGCCCCAAAATTCCACCTTTTCCGCAATACATTGGATCCGCTTCAATTTCTTTGAAAATTGAGTAAATTGGATTTTAGGGAACTTGTGGCCGAGGGAACTTGACCGCCCTGGGCCACAAAATTTCAAATTTTCCGCAATCCATTGAATCCGCTTCAATACCTTTACAAATCGGGTAAATCGGGATTTCAAGTAACTCATGGCCTGATGGAACTTGTGCCGCCTAGGCCGCCAGAGCCAATTTATTCATGAATCATTGTTTCTTATCATTTTGGACCCAAGTTGAGGATAAGGAACCTTAGTTCCATCCATAGTTGTTCCACCCGGCACCCCCTGGACTGCAATACAATAAAATAGGCCTTTTCCCCATTTCTCTAAAATTTTAGAAAATTTTCACTAACTCCTTAGATTTTTCTTGAATAGGGAAGTTAGAGAAAAGTAAGGGGGTGCCTCCAAAATCCATTTTTTTGTGTTTTCACCATTTCTGCCTATTCAAGTTTAAAGAAATTATGCAAGTTATCGAAATTCACCTTGGGGTAAATTTCGGATAATAAGTGAACACTTACAACTTTATAAAACTGATGTACTCAACTTAACTAAAGGTTTTGAATTCATTTCAATTGAGTCCATCCCATGTGAAAAAAACCTTCTCATGGATTCGATAGTTACTTCTTCTTCCAACTTTTATCCGAACAAAGAATTAGAAGATACAAACTTCACATTTTTGATTAAATACAGAACCCTTACTTCAAAAAAAAAAAAAAAATTCCCAAGAATATAATCTTGGCATACATTGAGGCTGATAATGATCCTTCTACCCTATATTATGTAGAAAATGATGAATCCATCTTAGGGTACCTTAACACTTTTACATATTTATATCCTGCGCATCATACGAGAGGATTTTTCTCCGATTCCTCACTCTTCATCCTATTTTGGAGATCACACAATGGACCCTTCTTCTCTGAGGACCTTGGGATTTCTGAGATAGAAAAGGAAGGTGAATTAAAAATGCCTATGGCGTCACTCGAGTTTGAAGAGGGTAATGCCTCTTTGATTGAAGGGATGATCTAAATTAATATCAAGACAAAGGAGGATCCAAAATTCTAAAGTTAGGTTCTTCACCGACTCTCGAAGAAGTGAAAATACACATGAATATTCTTAAATAACATTATAAATCCTTAGTTTTTAGTTATAAATAAATGATAGGAATTTATCCTCATGTTACTGATTCCACAATGTTGTGACCAAGTCTGACGCTAAGCCCATCAAGCAAAAATCTAGACCTATGAAACCAAAAGTGGCGCTAATGGTTAAAGAGGAATTTATGAAACTCCTATAGGTGGGGTTCATCAAACCCGTTGATTACTCAATGTGGGTTTCCAATATCGTCCCTATTCTTAAAAAATAATGGAAATATTTGAATCTACATTGAATTTTGGGATATCAACAAATCATGTCTCAAGGATGATTTCCCACTGCCATCCATCGATGTTATCATTGATGCAAAAAATGGTTATGAGTTGTTGTCCCTTATGGATGGATTTCTTAGGTATAATCAAATTAGGATCTCCGACGAAGATCAGTTAAAGACAAAATTTATCACTCCTTGGGGAACTTATTGATACACAGTCATGTCATTTGGTCTCACAAATGCTGGTGCTACCTACCAACGGGTAATGAATTACATATTCCATGATATCATCCACAAGATTGTGGAATCATATGTTGATGAACTTCTGGCTAAAGATAAAAATATTGCAATCATCCTAAGGTGCTTTGCATCATCCTATCTCATGTAATTGAATACGACATTACATTGAATCCAAAAAAATGTGTGGTTAGTGTGACGGGATGGAAATTACTGGGATACATCATCTCTTCATGAGGGATCGATGTATATCCGGCAAAAATCCGAGTGGTTCTAGAAATGATCCCACCATCAGATGAGTCTGGCATTAGGTCCTTTCTAGGAAAGCTTGGGGCAATCTGAAGGTTTATTCCTAATTTAACCTTTACTATTCATCCGATAAACAATGTATTAAAGAAGGATTACTCAAACATCTGAACAGATGAGTGTCATGAGGCATTTAAATCGGTCAAACAATTCCTTCTTGTCACCTCCCATGCTCATGCCTCCCAAATCAGATCTCCCTCTCATTTTATATTCATGGGCTATAGACGTCTCATTAGCTTGCATGTTAGCACAAGAAGACTATAACAAGCGTGAGCGTGTAGTTTACTTCATCATTGATACATTGCTTGACTATGAGACACACTATACGCAGGAAGAGAAATAATGTCTTGCTATAGTGTTTGCAAAAAAGTGGTTAAGGCATTACATGCTTAACCAAGAAACGAGGGTCATTTTCAAGATAAATCACTTACGAATGTTTCTAACACAAGGTTCTTTATCTATGAAATTTGGACATTTCACAACATTGATGGGTGAGTTCAAATTGATGTTCGTTAACCAAATTTTTTTCAAAGGAAAAATCATCATAGATTGGTTAGCAGAAAATACATTAGATGGTGGGGATCTAGCTGACTTGGATTTCCCTGACAAGTGTATATACTACATAGAAGTCACACCTCCCATTTTTGTGTTTCCATGGTATTCAGATATTGTTAATTTTATTATGGACCACATATACCCTAAATGAGTGGCATCGCAGCAGTAAAAGATGGCTATGCATTATATCCACCAAGTTTGTAGTCATAAAACAAGTGTTCTATCATAGATCTTTTTGATGAATGTTGTTAAGGAGTGTTGATGAGGAAGAGTATGAAAAGATCCTCTATGGAGCCCATAACGGGTCTTTGGAGGTCATTTTGGAGGACATGAAACCACTAGAAAGATACACCAGATGGGATACTTTTGACCCACCCTAGAACATGACGTGGTAGAGTATGTGCGCAAGTGCCATAAATGCCAAGAATTCTCTCATGAGATTCACATTCCTACCCAAGATCTACAACCGATTGTAACACCCTGGCCCTTTTCCATGTGGGGCTTAGATTTGATAGGGAAATTATCTCCCTCATCGATGGATGGCCACAATTTTATAATTATGGCCACAGATTATTTCACGAAGTGGGTTGAGGCCATGCCTCTTATCACCGTACCGGGATCTATAATTGCAAAGTTTAGTTTGAACTAGATCATCTATAGATACGGGTACCACAGTCATTATCTTTGATAATGGCATGTTGTTTAAAAATGAAGAGGTGCATGAATTATGTGACAAGTTCAAGATAAATAAATCAACACACAACCTCTCTATACTACCCTCAAAAAGCCAATGAACAGCCGAGGAAACTAATAAGACGTTGAAATCCATCCTCTTTAAAAATATTAAGGAGAAAAAGCATGACCGAACTTAAAGTTATTTCCAGCCTTGTGGACGTATTGAACATCAAGAAGAACACCGACAGGGGTAACCCATATTATTTAGTGTTTAGTTAGGAAGTGTTCTTACCGCTTATAATTGAGATACCCAGTCTTTGGATATCACTACAAGGAATTTTAATAGAAGAAGGTTATCGTGAGGCACAACTTATTGAGTGAAAACTCTCGATGAAGCTTGGCTCATAGTTAAGGCACATCATAGATCTTACGTTCAATTGTATATGTTGGAAGTACAATAAGAAATCATATGAACGTGATATATTTGTTGGGGATTTGGTATTAATACTTGACAACCAGATAGACAAGAAAATTGGTGAAGGAAGGAAATTCAGGCCCAAGTGGTTGGGCCCATATCGAGTCATGGAGGGCTACAAAATGGGGCATATCAGTTGTGTACTCTAGAGGGTGAGGAATTTTGAGTATCTATAAATTCACTTCACCTGAAATGCTACTACGCATAATTCATTTACATTTCCACATGTACACTATTGCATCCGCATTACATTATCATCTACTAGTTCATTATGTGAAATTTATAATCAAGGGACTTATTTTAAAGAAACTTTCAACAACTTTTGAAAACATTGGTATTCATTCAAATCACATTGCTTCAAACATTTATGATATTGTCATCAACATTTCTTATCACTTCTTCATTCAACAAGACAAGAAAATCTATGACACTAATCCCGCCAAAGGTCTACATGTTTGGTTATTCCTATAGCTTCCTTCTAGCATAAGTGTCTTTGCCCATAGTCTATTCTAGAAGCTTCATGATGTCATATCTTTCCCCAGAAAAAAACCCTCTTTGGTAGAAAAAGCATTCTAAACATTTTTACCCAGTTGCTTGTTCACTTACCTAAGCTTTTGGTGTTGAGCCCTTGCATCTTACTGGTTGTGTGGGGTTGAGGTTAGGGGAAAGCTCTCCTTCCCAAAAGCACAACTTAGAAACTTAAAATAAATAAATAAAAGTATATATCTCAAGTCAAAATCAATACAAAATTTTCATTTACACACTTCCTTTCCCCACCAACCTTTGGTGTTGAGCCCACGCCTCTTACAAATGGTGTGAGATTGGGAAAGGAGGGAAGTGCCCTTACTCGCTGATGCCTTTTCCTTTGTGATGAGCCCATGCTTCTTATTGGTAACATGGGGAAAGGTGTAGGGGGTTTCTACAAATAAATTAATAAATTAAAAGCTATTTCATTCAATAAAAAGTGCTTTGAAAATTTCAAAATCCCAAGAAAAGTGAATTAGATATGTATGTTCTAAGAGAGTTAAAACCTTAAAAACCATTTTTTTCAATCAAGAGGCCATATAAATATCTAATTCTAGAAAAAATTGCAAGCAAATTACATTCTAGGATATGTAGTAAACTATGTGCAAAATTAGGTTGTAGGTTCGTAATTGGGTTTGTGTCAAAATGTTATTTTTCTCTCACCATTTCCATTCAACAAAATTATATAATTTACATCCCTTCTTGCTCTTGGTGTTGATCCCTCACATCTTACTAGTTGTGTGGGGTTGGGAGTGGAGTGAATTCATTTTATTATCACATCATTATTCATCACAAATTGCCAAAATGAAAAGAAGTATCAAACATTGCTTGAAAAACTAAAATTCAACATTACATTGTGCTTGCATAATCATCACATATCAACATTACAATGTTGAGTTGTGGAGCTTCATTACTTCATATTATCATGCTTTATTAACTTGTTGGAATGCATAGTAACCGGTGTCATCGGCAGATTGACATCGGTCACATAAGGATCGGTATCGGTCAAGGAAAGGAGGAACCAACATCGGTTAGGGTAACCAACATCGGTTACCTGTGCATGATTATTTTATTTAACTCACGGGAATTAGATATAACCTTTGATATAAAGTTGATCTAATGATTATAATTACATAGCAAAATTTCCTTTAGTTTGTATATGCCTATATAAGCTAGAAAGATAGGGTTAGAAGGTGTGAACTCATTAATAATTGGGAGAATTGTAAAGAAGGAATTCTTGGAGAGAGAAAAGAGAAGCTTGTGAGGAAGAAAGTATTGTACATCCAAGAGAGGTGTGGAATATTCCAGATATTCAATTGTATAGTATCCGTGAAACTTTGAATAATATATTGGTTACATTTCTTAGTGGACATAGCCCACACTAGGTGAACCATGTTATATCTTCTCGTATTATTTCTTCTAGTTTATTTCGTATTTAGTTTTTATTATATATATATATATATATATATATATTATATATATATATATATATATATAATCGTGTGATTAACCCCAACAACCGGTATCGATATTTTCTATTTAAGGGTTTTGTGTGTCGATAAATTTACTCACAAAGAGATTTGATTGAGTGGGAGCTACAAAAATGACAGGAGATGGAAAATATAGAGTTGAAAAATTTGACAATGTCATAACTATCAATTATGGAAGATGCAGTAGAATATTATCTCGTATCGTAAAGATCTATAATTATCGTTGGATGAGAAGGCAATACC
This sequence comes from Taxus wallichiana var. yunnanensis, assembly GCA_018340775.1. Taxonomy (NCBI): domain Eukaryota; kingdom Viridiplantae; phylum Streptophyta; class Pinopsida; order Cupressales; family Taxaceae; genus Taxus; species Taxus wallichiana. The sequence continues at coordinate 1,495,636 of JADAXU010000136.1, forward strand.
TACAAAGATGACTCGATGAAGAATGGAAAATTCTTGACGAGAAAGACTCTCAGATCTATAATATTGAGCCTAATGAAATTTGTGGCTTCAAATATTATCGGAAAGAACTACAATAGAGTTAATGAAATATTTATCTAATTTATATGAAAAACCTAGTGCTTAAAATAAAGTTTATTTGATGAAGAAATTATTTAATTGAAAGATGCAAGATGGTGAATTTGCAAGCAAGTCATTTGAATGATTTTCGGTCTATTGAGATCAATTAAATGAATATTCCGTTTGATGTTGAAGTGAAAGAAATTTTGTTTTTATGCTCTTTTCTAGATAGTTGGGATAACTCGGTAATGGTTGTTGGTAATACAATGTCCGATACTAATATATTAAAGTTTGATAATGTGGTTAGTATAATATGAATGAAAAATACATAGGAAAAGTACAAGAGAATCATCATCTTGTAATTATTTGAATATAGAAAGCAGGGAAGGAAGAAGGAGAGATCCAAGAGTAATAATAATGGGAAATCAAAATAAAAGAATGGCATATCTTAATCCAGAGGTAAAGGAATAACCTGTTGGAATTGTGGAAAGAAAGGACATGCAAAGAAGGATTCTAGTTCAAGGAAAACACATAGAATGTACTAGAGAAAGGTAAAAATGGAAATTTTGCATCTTCTCGAGGTAATTCAAGATACCCTTATTCTCTCCTTGGATAACAAAATTGAATCATGGGTTTTAGATTCAGGAGATTCTTTCCATGCTGCCCCTAATAAGGGCTATTTTAGAAATTATGTCCAAGGTAATTTTGGTCATGTTTATTTAGGAGATGATGAACCATGCAATATTATTGGTAAAAGAGAATTTCATCTTAAATTACAGAATGTAAATACATGGATATTGGCTTAAGGAGAAATGTAATTTTTGTAGCACAATTAGGTGAATTTGGTTGCATGGTTACATTCACAGCCTAACTCTTGGAAGTTTACAAAGGGATATCTTGTTGTAGAAAGAGGCAAGAAGGTAGGAACATTGTATTTTTCTACCTCAGACATCGATTCCTTTTCTATGCTATCTACTTCATATTAAAATGCAAGCATGTAACATAATCAACTAGGCCATATGAGTCGAGAAAGAAATGTAGATTTTACAGGATTAGGGTAAGTTTTCATATTTGAAAGATGTAGATCTTGATTTCGTGAGCAATGTATATTTGGAAAGCAAAAGAGAGTGAGCTTTATCAAATTTGGGTCAACAAAGAAGGAGCGAAAATTGGATCTTGTGCACTCAAATGTGTGGGGACCAGCTAAGTAGCTTCTCATAAAGGATCCCAATATTATGTGACTTTCATTGATGATGCCACAAGAAAGGTATGGGTTTATTGTATTAAACCTAAATATGATGTTTTTGAGACTTTTAAAAGATGGCAATATCTTGTCGAAAATTAATCAAATTCAAAGTTAAAATGCCTTAGATATGGTAATGGTGATGAGTACTCGCACCAAGGATTTTAATGATTATTGTTCAGTGAATGGAATACACAGAGAAATAATGGTTCTTAGAACACCACAAGAGAATGGTGTTGTAGAAAGAATGAATAGGAAAATCATGGAACGTGCAAGAAGCATGAGGATACATGTTGGATTACCCTTGCAGTTTTTAGTAGAAGAAGTAGACACATCATTTTATTTAATTAACCATGGGCCTTTAAGTGCATTGGATGGTGGAATACCAAAAGAAGCTTGGACTAGAAAAGAGGTAGATGTTTCTTTTATTAGATTATTTGGTTCAAAATATTTTGTGCATATTGATATAGAAAATAAAAATAATTTGGATGCTAAATCCAAGAGATGTACTTTAATTCGTTATGGATCTTGCAATTTTGGATTACATTTTTGGGATTTAGAAGATTCTAAGATTGTTAGGAGTCATGACATTGAATGGAATGAAAAGAGAATGTATAGGGATCATGTTTTGGTACCCAAAGATGAACTTGTTGGAAAGTTTGTGGAAGAAAAATAATTCTCGGATTTAGAAAAGACATTTACAGTGTATTGGTGTTGGTTAGCTTTGAACGGTATCGGTCGAACAGAACCGGTGTCGGTCGCTAGGACTGATGTCGCCATTCTGTTACAGAAGAGCCATACTAGCATTAGTTAGCTGAACCAATGTTGACAAGAGGTGACTAGTGTCACCACCGATAGAGATAGATACAAATATATAGAATGAGCAGATTGAGCCTCGACACCCGGATCTCATTGAGAAGGTCACAAAGGGTAAGTATACCTCCATAAATATTTTCACCTTCTTATCTTATTTATTATTGACTGATAGTGGTGAACCAAATAGTTTTGAAGAAGTAATGCAGAGGGATATCCATGTGCGGTGGAAGCATGACATGGATGAGGAGATGGACTCCTTGAAACAAAACCAGACATGGGATTTGGTTAAATTTCTAGTAGGTAAAAGAACATTGCAAAAAAATGGGTTTACATGATCAAGGAAGAAGAGGGTAGACAGAAAAGATACAAGGAAAGGCTTGTGGTAAAAGGATTTGCACATAAATCAGGTATTGATTTTGGTGAGATATTTCTCTTGTAGTAAAAATGACTTCTATTCATACTGTATTGAGTTTAGTTGCAGTAGAAGATTTGCATTTAGAGAAACTTGATGTCAAGACAAATTTCCTTCATGGTGATTTGGAGGAAGAGATTTATATGTAGTAGCCACTTGGTTATGAAGTGAAGGGTAAGGAGAAACTTGTGTGTAGGTTGAAAAAGAGTTTTTCTGGGCTCAAGCAAGCCCCAACACAATGGTATATGAGGTTTGATCATTTCATGCATGAGCATGGTTATATGAGATGTGAATTTGACCATTGTGTTTATTTTAAGAAGATTGAAAAAGGAAGATATACTATTTTGTTATTGTATGTGGATGATATGCTTATTGTAAGATCTAGTATGCAAGACATTGTTGAGCTTAAAGAAAAGTTAGTTCATATATTTTCAATGAAGGATTTGGGAGTCAAAGAAAATACTTGGCATGCAAATTCATAGAGACAGAAGAACAGAAATTGTATTTGTCTCATGAACATTATATCAATAAAGTGTTGGAAAGGAAAATATGTAGAATTCAAAACATGTAAGTACACCTATGGTCTGGATGCTTGAAATTAAGTAAATATTAGTGTCCTACATCACATGAGGAGGTCGAGTACATGGCATGAGTTCCATATTCATCAATAGTTGGAAGTTTTATGTTTGTTATGGTTTGTACCAGACTAGACATTGCACATGTAGTGGGAGTTGTGAGTAGATTTATGGCCAATCCAAGTAAAGAGCATTGGAAAGCGATCAATGGATTCTCAGGTATTTAAGAGGGACATCCAACATGTAATTATGTTATGGAGGGTCAGATATTTATTTATGTGACTATGTTGATTCAGATATGGTTGGATATTTGGATGGTAGGAGAAGCACCACTAGATATGTATTCAGTAGGTGGGACGACATTAGCTAGATTTTTAGATTATAGAAGGTTGTGGCCTTGCCTACTATAGAGGCCGAGTATGTTGCAGATACAAAAGCTAGCAAATATATGATATGGATGAGGAGGTTCATGGGAGAGTTGGGAAAGGAGAAAGAAGATTTCAAATTGCATGCGGTGATAGTCAAAGTGTGATTCATCTAGAAAATAACTCATTGTTTCATTCAAGAACGAAACATATTCAGTTGAGATATCACTTCATATGGCAGGTGTTAGAGGATGGGAAGCTGAAACTAGAGAAAATTCATACAAATAATAACCTTGCGGATATGTTAATGATGTCGTTGGAAAATGAGAAGTTGGAGCTACACTCCACTTCTGTTGGTCTTCGAGTTTGAGACTTGAAGAGGGAGAAATAGGCCAAGGAAAGGATCCAAGAATGGAGTTGTACGGTATAGTGCAACAATTTATCTCCAAGTGGGATATTTTTGAGTTGTGGAGCTTAATTTCTTCACATTAGCATGCTTTATTAAATTTTTGGAATACACAAGAATTAAAGTCAATGGCAGACCAACACTAGTCACCTGGGACCGATATTGGTCAAGGAAAGGAGGAACCATCATCAATTACCTCGTGTGTGATTGTTTTATTTAACTCACGAGAATTAGATCTAAAATTTTATATAAAGTTGATCTAATGATTATAATTGCATATCAAAAGTGCTCTAAGTTTGTATATGCCTATATAAGTTAGAAAGCTAGGGTTACAGTGTGTGAACTCATTGATAATTAGGAGAATTGTAAAGAAGGAATTCTTGGAGAGAGAAAAAAAGAAGCTTGTGAGAAAGAAAGTATTGTACATCCAGGAGAGGTGTGGAAGATTATAGATCTTCAATTATTTATCCTTTGTGAAGCTTTGAATAATTTATTGGCTATTTCTTGGTGGATGTAGCCCACAATGGGTGAACCATGTTATTTTTGTGTATTGTTTCTTCCGGTTTATTTCGTATTTATTGTGTGTATGCTTAGATTTGATATATATCTTTAGAACTTGTCGATTAACCTCAACATAAAAAAACAACAAAAATAAATCATTCTATCAACATATCATTATCTAATACATGCATTCTGAAAAGCATATAAAATTAGAGATTCTAAACATCCGAGAATACACATGCGAAGAAAACCATGAATTAATTCAACTCTATACAAATGATATTTGAACCAAAAATAGATATATGTATACATCATAGTAAGTCATGTCTGTATATAATTCCATCACACACTAGGTGTGGTCAAAATGATTGCAATGAGCACAAAAATCCAAATAAATCATATATGCCTCACAAAATGGCATCAAATCAATAAAGTCTCAATGGCCTATCCCTCTCTCTAGGAACCCACATATGGTACGCAGTTACGGCTGGGACTCCTGTTGTGGCTCTGATATCGCGAATGCATCGAGTGATGAGAGTGACTATCAGGTCAACCGCTAGTTGGAGCCTTGTTGCACAAATGGCTCCACCTCACCATCCTCTCTAAAGCATCTTGTATGTGGCAATATTCTTGTCCCTAGCAATCAAGATCTCTACTTCCTTCCAAAGAGGTGAAAACACGTCAAAGTGTGTCATCCAACCTACAAAGGTTTATCCGAATCCTCTAGTAGCTCTGCAAGAGTCTTCCCCATAGGGAGTAACAAGGTATCAACACAACTGATACGAATAAGATATCGATAGCCATCAATGATGGTTGCAAAACAAAGAAAGCATCGATGAGTTAGAAAACATTTAAAAATAACAAATTACAATGCTTAATATTATTAACATTTCTAGCTAAAAGGGTCGAGAGAAGAGTATCTACATAATTGGATCTTTGGGCATCCAAGTGGGATCAAATAGTGCAGGTGGTGGTGAGGGTGCTACGGGCATCTACTTGTGTAACCCCCTCTCCTAAAGAAACTCTCTCTTTCCATCACATGCTTCTCATCATCGCTGCCTCATGAGGAAGTGGCTCCTCTAAAACCGAGTCTTCTTCTCCGCCTCCGCCTCTTCTCTCTCCACCATAGAGATCTCCAATGAACTATTCCAATCTATGTCACTACCCTCCTCCTCATCACCCCCTCTACTATAACCTCCTCACCCATCTCTAGGATAGCCTTGCTCTCAACTTGGATGTGGTCGTGTCAAGCATCCTCCTCCTCCCTAGTATGAGTGAGTGCAACCTCAATCTAGAGAAGATCCCCAAGTTCTATACGTTCCCTATGAACTAGCACCTTCTCCACAGAGATAGGCACATTCAAGATCACCACAAGACATCATTGTATGCCCTTAGGTCCATCTTGTTCCTCCCTAACACTCTTGTAGAAAGTAGGCATGGTAGGAAGAGAATCATCATAGGGTAACCTAAACTGCCGAGGTACTTTGGTGGCAAGATGGGCCTCCACCCTCGTAGATCTATCCACTAACTATGAAGTGGTGGCACATGCAATCAAGATGGTCATCTCTTGGCCCCATAACCCAACCATATCCTGGTAGGGCCTCACAAAAAAATAATTTGTAGTCAATGTAGAGACCGGGTGATGTATCCCTCTAAGAACTGATAAATCCTTCCATCTCATGGCCCTGACAGCCCCTGGATCATGTACACCAACTCCCCTCTAGTAGGAGATAATCCAATCTTACACCCATCTCATAATTAAGGTATGGTGTCTCTGTGGATTTCCCCGAAGCCTCACCACTCGGTATAAGTCATGGTATGTGGTGCCAAGATATCCACACCCCAAGAAAATATCCTCCCATGTTGCTCAATCTACATGATGATGGGAGCCCAATAATACAAGAGATTTTCCCCACCCTTGTCTCCCACCAAACGCAAAGCCAAAATACCAATAATGGCCTGCATAGGGTAGAGATAAGTTCGGTGGACATAGATGGAATCCGCATACTCTACTTGGAGTCCCCTGACACCCCATCATCCCCCATGTAGGAAGCCCACTATCTAGATCTGGTTGTGCCCCCTAAGCTCTCTAAATTCAGTTGTCTACCATTCACAGGAACACCAATAATCCTGTAGACATCCTCTAGAGTGATGGTCCACTCTCCCTCACACCTAGAAACTAGAAAGTGTTTTGGTCCGCATCCCAATAAGATAATAGATCACATAGAATCTGGCTAGCTGGTGCTATGTGTGGCACCTGTGTAATCCTCCATAACACAACCTAGTGAACAAATCTATCTCATCTTGAGTCAATTGATCAAGGATTCCTAGAAGCTAATCACACTCTCTATCCCGGCTCTAGAAAATGTATAACTCCTTCTGCATTTACCAAAAAAACAAAAAGAGCAATTTAGTGACATGTTTCAATAGGAAAGCTCATCAAAAACAATATAAAACAACTTAAAAACAAAAATATATTTTAACTTAGTAAAATTAGCTCATTGTCTTGAAAATTACAAGACCTCCGCCCTATGCAGACTGACGGTTTTGTGATCTCTATCTTCTCGGGTGGAAATCTTGTAACCACCACCCATAGCAAGGCGGTGGTCCTTTAACCGCCGGCCTCACAGGGCGGTGGTCTTCTCTAGAATGGATAACCCATCCATTTTGACCCAAAAACTCAAAAGAAACACAAAAATGGGCCTTTTTGAATAAAACAAAAGCTAAACCCACCTAGGACACACCCTAGAGATCATTTTAAGACAAGAAATTTCAAAATCTCCCCCTAAGGCTTAGATTTTCAACATTTTACATTTTAGGTTTCAAAATAAACAACTAAGAAATGCTAACCTTTTTCTTTTCTCTGGGTATCTAACTTGTGGAGCCATGATCACGTCACTTCCCTCATCATTTTTACTATACACTTGCTCAAAATGGTCATCGTGGGTCCAGAGCTCTAAAATCACTAAAGGGGATATGTGCAAATGAATTATTTTCTTTTGATATATGCTTTGTTTTAACCTCATTTAGAGTGTATGTGCTTTACAAGGTTGGAGCGTTGGTGCAAGTATACTTCTATCACCACATAGATGGTAAGTCCTCTTGTTGGTTTGTTTTAGTGTTTATTTTCCAATACTTTATCTATCTGCACTTGATTTTTGCTCTCATTTTGTAGGTAACGGGAGCTTGGATGTCGACGTTTCGCACACGGCATGTTAGGTATAGCTTATAAATCCCCATTTCAGAATGTCATACTCGGACTATATGTCTTATGCCTCTTCATGGCTAAAATGTTTCTCCAAGGGGGCAATATATATATGTACCCAAATTTGCACATACTACATTGTCAAAAAAAGCATACAAAAGGTTCTATTGATAATTCATGTATTTTCCAAAGGTGTTTGAGCTCCTAAACCTCCTTGTAACTTATATTTGTAGCCTAGTTTTCCTTACTTAACCACTTCTTCCTTTTCTGCAGCTTCCCACTTCATTTTGCCTTAGTTTTGGCCTTTAGTTGCAAAACTACTGCCCGCCTGCAAGGCGGTGGTCTTGTAACCACAACCCGGTAGGGTGGCGGTTTTGTAACTTCCACTCTAGTAGGGCGGTGGTCCTGTAACCGTTTCTCTACACAGGCGACATCCTATGCACTTTTTCTAGAATCTTCACCCGAGAATTGACGCATGATTGCTTCACTTAAGTTCACTTTTTGAGCACGTTTCTCACCTGTTTTAGTTGATTTCAAGCTTGAGTGACTTATGGTGATTTCATCTTACACTTATGATTTATAATTGACTATTCAAACTGCCCCTTCATGTGTTGATGTGGCACCCGATGGCTGCCAAATTTTTAGTGCATATCCCAACCAACCTTCTATAATATCATCATTTGTTCTCAAGCAAATGGTTAGAGATCTTTTTGTGTATTCGTGTATTGTTGAGCTGCCAAATTCTTGTTGGAAACTACATATCCAAGCTTTGTTCACTCGTGTTATCTCTCTTCCACTTGTATTACCACCAGATTGTTATCAAGCTTCCATTTCTCTAGTGCCTTCTCACTACATCGCTTCTACTGCATTCCCAATCCCTTGGACCCATATGAACACATGAGATTAAAAAGACAAACTGAGGGGACAAAGCATAACATAATTTAATTTCCCATTGCTCTATATTTTTAGGTTGGGGTTGATGTTAGTTTTCTTCATTTCTTCATATTATTGTTTCTGAATCCTATACATATATATAATAGAGTAGAAAAAATTAGTTTCCTCACTACAAATAGTTAAGCCAATTTCAACAAAGCTTTACATCTTCCATAGGAGTTTCTACTCGATATATTCTTCTTTCCCTATCCATGTGGTTTTGGAGGGAAGTATATATGGAGGAATCTTTCTTTTTAGCATAGAGATAATATGTTTTTCATATATTGTGGTTTCCCTTAGATTCTCAAAAATTCTATCTAGGAGGTTACAGGGGAATAAAAGCTTCTGAAGCTTTAAATCTTCCCGTGTATCTAAGATAGGATCTAGGATTTCAAAAATTCAAAATTACTTATTGGAAAAACTTTCATTTAATTAGAATAGATTAGAGAGGTTTTAATTGTTTAAAATAGACTAGATTTCTTCTACACAGATAAACAACTACATCTGGCTACTTTATTTTTTTTAGGATTGATTAATTAAATTAGAAGAATTTTTTTTCCTTTGTACATACTTTTTTTTCTTTTTTGGTTCATGTGCCCTAGTTTTCAATTTTTGGAGTTTGTTACTTTAAATGGTTTTGATATTATGAGAAATTCATATTTATAGTAAGTGTGAACTAGTGGAACATTTTTATAATTTTGTCTTCCCCTCTTTGCTTTGACAAAAAATCACCATTTTTGATCTAGGTTTTCTCTCTGGATGTTCTGTGAAAAATTTTAGCTTCATCTGCTCTCCGGATCAATGGAAAATTAAGGAAGAATGGTTTATGGCACAAATTTTGAAATTTATCCTATTAATAATATAAATCATCTCTGCAATTTTTTTATTTTTCAGCTTGAAGGAACTTGGGAGAGGAAGATATGTCCAAATTTTTGTTAAAATATATCTTGTGGTTTGTGAGATACAAACATTTCATTGTTTTCTCTCATGGAAGCATCTAAATTTTTTTTGACATGGTGATGGATGAAAAAGCAAGGTTTTCATGTTATGGAAGAAATGGAGCAAGTGGAAAGGACGTTCAATGCAATATTAAGATGTTGGAAGCAACACCAATGGAGGAAAATGGATATTTCGACGGTGAGTGTTTGTGCATGCACAAACGGGAAGAAGTAGAAACAACACAATTTTTACAAAAAGTGAGTTTTTTTCATACTTATCTTGGCCACGCTTTTGTCCCAAAAATTTGTGATAGTTTGTGTAAAACAATTTCTTACCCTCATTAAGACAAGTGTTTCTCCATGATTGGTCGGTTACATAATGCGAAAAACACTTAAAACACCCAAGGGCCAAAACTAGGTCATATGGGTGACTAGGGAAGGGGCTACGATTGGGTGGAAAAATGTGTCCAAAATATCCCAAACATTTGGGATGGTTAGTGAAAAAAATTCACCCTCACCTGGGCTTGACAAGTGGTGAATGCTCACTTGTTGAGGTGAAGAGGGGAGGAAGCTAGAAAAAGCTTATCAAGCACCTTTCCGAGTCATATGGGAGACAAGTGGTCACACAAAGTGGGGGTTGGGAAAGTTTTGTGTCCCAACTATCCAAAAACAATTTATATTGTTGGTGTAAAAGTGTGCCCTCATCTAGTGATGATAAGTGGCACTTTATGGTTTAACTAAGGAGGGTGCTAGAGAATGGTGCACATGGACTAAAATGAGTAATTTGGGCTCAACTGAGGTCACATCAAGGTCCATGGGGATATCTAGGGGCTGAGCTCATTTTTTTTCCCAACCATCCAAAAAAATTTGGAAAATTGGTGCAAAAAAGTGCACCCTCATCCTGGGAGTGACATGTGTCCACCCATAAAATTGACAAACTCCATGATCTTACCTTAGCAAGAAACTTGAGAAGCATAACTTGAGCATCCAAAAGGTCTTTTCATGCACTTATTTATATGAAATTTACTATAAATGGACTTTTGGAAACAATGGGAGGGGTCCCATACCTTTATTATTCATGAAATATCCTAAAAATAGGATTCTTCTTCGAGATCATAGATTGTGCTTGTTGAAATTAGGTTGTGTGAAGAATTTCTTGTGTCTTATGAAAGATGTGTAAACACCATAATATATAGCTATTAAATACCTTTCCAAATATATTTTTTGACCTCCATTCTTTACTGAGCTCACATAATCACTTTTGGAAGCTTAGGAGTTGTTTTTGCAATGCAAGTTACTTCACCCTCCAAGACCACTTCTATTGAATCTGTCCCAAAACCTTTGAAACTTCCAATAATCTTCCAAAATTAGTTTCAAAAATTTCTTAGCTCTCCGATACACCTCATTTATGAATTTGAGTATTTCATGGGTGTGCCCGACCTTAGGAAGACCAGAAGTAGCCATTCCTAAGATTCTCAAGAGCCTGTATTGAAGGATCTTGACTTTGAAGTTCTTGAATCAACTTGATATCCCTAAATCACCTATGTACCAAGTTGAAACAACACATGTAACCACTTAGAAGGGTAGGTTAGGAATAATACACAAGTTCGGATGATCTGGAAGAGGGCTCGGGATGAATTTCAAGTAAAATATTTCACAGTAGGGTATGGTTGTCATGATTTCAAGTTTTAATTTTTCCCTTGAAAAAAATCATGATAAAACTACTCTAATCATGTATATATCCTCAAGATATTTCTAGTGAGACCAATTTTTTCTGATTTAATGACCTAGATCAAAAGTTATGGCCACTTAAATATTCTCGAAGGTCATTTAACATAGTTGATAGCCACGTGGCCATCAAATTTAATCTCAAAGTATATTTTCCCACTCATCCATATTTGGTTAGATCTTAGGTTCTTCTCTTTGTTTTGGAGATTTTTATTTGGGAATGGATCTTTCCTTGGGGGATTTTTTTCCTTTTCCATGGTATATTGTTCCTTTGTTTGTGGCTTTTATTTTAGGTGTGGATAATTCCTTATTCATGGTATACCATTTCTTTGGTCCACGGATTTTTCATTTTCTATGATATATCATTCCTTTGGTTAGTGGATTTTCTTTGAGGTGTACATTTTTTCTTGGTATAGATCTTTCCTTGGGAAATTTTTTTCCTTAGTACAAATATTTTCTTGGGGTGGATCTTTCCTTAGGTGCGGAACTTTCCTTATATATGGTATATCATTCTTTTTTTCTATGAATTTTTCCTTTTAGGTGTGGATTTTTCCTTATTACGTAATTTTACTTATCCATGGTATATTGTTCCTTTGGCCCATCGATTTTTCCTTTTCGAGGTATATCATTCCTTTGGTTTTCCCCTTTCCTTTTAGGTGCAAACTTTTTCTTGGTGCATAATTTTTTTTATTTGTTGTATACCATTCCTTTGGTCCACAACCTTTTCCTTTTCCATGTTATACAATTTCTTTGTTCTATGACATTTTATTATAAAGGCCAAAACAAGGTAGAAAATGGATAATTCCTTTTGATTTCCTAGAAGACTTAGGAGGAAATGAAATAAGCAAGTTTGGAAGATTTTGAGTCGACCTAAGTCTACAAGTCCTTATTTGACAATAGGTTATGTGGATTTTTAATTAAACCCATGTTGTAAAATTCACTAAGATCATGAATTAATTTTTCCCAACTCAATTCTATGTGTCATCCCTCAAGTAAGTGACCACTATTGATGGAGCCTAGTTAAGAACATGTGGTTGATACAATATTTTAAATTTATGTTAACAAAAATTGTAATTAATGTAAATTATTTTATATGCATGCATATGTTTTTCTCTATTTATTTTTGACACCGTTTAGTAAATATGTATGACACAAGAACATATATTTCCTCTTATTTTAAAGGGGGTGGGATGGAAATTCTTCCATGAGATCTCAAAAATTCACTTTGTGGGTTTTAAAATTTCTAAGATTATTGTCATCAAAGGAGATATATACCTTTAATATATAAAATATAAGAAATTAGATCAAGTAGAGATAAATTCTACAATATAGAATTTCATTTGATTTCTCTTTCCCAAAAGAGGAAAACCACTGGTTATGTATCTCTAATAAGTAAAACTCAAAGTAAGAATTTTTAACATGTCTAGATTATAGATAGATCTAAAACAAATATCTTTTAAAACTCAAATTATTTTAAAAACTTATTGAAAATAATAATGGCTATGAAAAATTATTTGAAGGAGAATGAAATGGGTGAGGAAGTAAAATTTGTATATAACATATACAAATTAAATTTTTAAAAGTAGAGGTCGGGATAAGAGAGGATAACAAAGTCATAATTAAAAATGCGGATTCATTGCAAGATGGTGTGAGTATGTTTCCCCATAAATATATTTTCATGTTATCACATGGATAAGTATGAAATTTTCATGTTACCACATGTATACGTATTCAACATGGAATGTGTTTCTTCATATTTAAAGTTTCGATGAATCCATAGTTGATTCATCAAGAAACTTTATATCTTTAAAGAACACCCCAATAAATGAGTTGCTTTCTTTTGTAATGAGAATGTAAATAGTAATCTACTTTTTAGATTGTTCTTAACATATGACCAAATTCCCTTTAAAACATTGACAATTCCATGACATTTTTCAATATTTCCTAAATAAAATTGTTCCCATTAATAATAAATTATTAGAGAGATAGAGATCATATTAAAGGGTGCCAAGTAGATAATGGGGATGTGAATTTTGTAAAAATAAGATTTGTTTTGATACAAAGAATTTTTTTTTGAATATTTAAAATTTATTATATAATGGAAAAAGTGTCCATTACTATTATATAATTTTTATAGATTATTTATGACTAACATTTGTAAACATAAATTTATTTCATTATTTTATATCTTTATGAGTGAGTAATCTGATGTTGAATGTAGATTTTAAATAAATATATGGGAAATAAATTTTATCAATCCAATTAGAATAACTTTATGGAAGTACATATATATTTAGTGTGTAAAAATAAAACTCATTTTCTTAATGCAGAGCCATAAAGTAAGGTATGCTCCACCTTATGATGTCATTATTTTCACTAATCATAGATTTATAACTTTTTTTTTAATCAATTTCATGTCATATTCAACACCTAACATTTTGTAAATTTATGAACAAATTTATATACTTCTCTACTATGATAAATATTACATTACAAGATTTCTTAAGAAAAAATATCTTAACAATTTTTGGTAGTATCCTTAGACAATAAATATGATCAAACATTTTTTTTTGGCTATACACATTTAATATTTGATATGGGATTATTTAATTGTTAAAATATTAGTATATTTTTCTGTTAATTAATTATTGGTACCATATTAGCTAATTTATATGATATTAGTTTATGTTTATTCATTGTTGGTATGACACTAATTAATTACTATTAGTAAAATATTAGTTAGTTGTTATATCCGTATTAATGTATTTAGTTAATTAATATGGTTAGTAAATATAGAGATATTGGTTGTTGTGATGGATCCAAAATATAACAAGTGTCAGTAGTGTCTTATTCTTGTTGAAGATAGTGTAGTTAATAATAAAAATGTTTAATTGTATGTATAATGGATGTTATACTTACAATTTATGAAAAAGTGTTAACTATACTAGAGAATTAAATTTTTTTAAATGTAAACTATGTTGATATAAGAAGGGTTGTTTTTCATTATTAAATAGTAATATATTTAATTACATCCAATAGATGTAATATTAGAAATATCCATGATAAGGATGGAAAGTAGACAATCGAGGGTGTGATTTTTTTAAATAGAAGTATTATAATATTTTTTTAATACAAATTATTATTATATAGTTTAGATAAATTTTCTATCATCTTTGAGATTTTAATTAATTTTTCTTGGCTAAGATCTAGTGATTTTGGAATAGATTCATGCAAAAATATTTGATCAGTTCATTATTTAGAAGCATCTTTACAAAATAAGTATGTCCAAATATTACATTTAATCCATAAATGCTTAACAAGTGTACTTGGAATGAAATAATTGTTGCAGTTTTAATGTTTTTATTAATATCGATGCCAAATCAATTGATTTCTATGATATTATGGTATTAGTTTGGTTTTATATTTATTAATTATTTATGTGGAATAATTACTTATTAGTATAAGTTTGTAAAGATTTTTAATATTATAAATACATGACATTGTAATTGAAATATTTATAATAATATAAAATGTATGTTGTTTTGATTGTTCTAACAAAGATGGATCCAACATATAATAATAAAAATATAGATGTTAATTGATATGATAAATCCAACATGAAAATAATAACAAAAATAATAAAGATGTCATGATTATCGGACTACTCAAAATCATTATAATATTAGTTAATATATATTTTTAAAATAAAATTTTGACATTATAACTAGAAGGAATTGATAAGGCATTTGAAAATATCAAGATAGGATTAGTTAAAACTAGAAATTATTACATTTAATGAATGTTATATATACCTATCTTTGACAAGACTAATAACTAAAGCATACCTATCTTAGATAAATCTATGTAAAATATGTTGAAAGGTAGCTAGCCACCCTATAGACATATATGGAAATAGATTGGCTAGATTTGTGTGGATGTAGATAGGATGATCCTATAATCACTCTAATATAGATATAGAGAGTGGGGCCTCGGTCGGTTACCAACATACAAAAGGGCCCCATCTCTCTATATAGGTTTCTCCTTTACTCATTATCGAGGAAACTATTTCTATTTGTGGCATAATTGAAATAGGTTCGCCGAGAATGATACCTCTCAACATATTTTACATAGATTTATCTAAGATAGGTATGTTAGTAAAGCATCCACATGTATTGTATTATACATAAACATATAATATGAAAAATGCATCCAAATATGCAATGTACATAAGATAAGATGAAAAATAAAGAATTATTTCATATGAATCAAAATGTGAAATGTACATCACATTAAATGAAAAAATCATAGAATGAAATTTGTATCATGCAGATGACATTATTTATCTTCTAAGGACTTCAATCTTTCTTCCTCGGCCTTATGTTTTGAAAGTATTTTTCTTTCTTCATATTTCTATAACATTCACATGTAAATGGCAGAAATATTCTTCATCCTTCCAATGAATTTACTCGAGAGATAGCTCCAAATGTTAACCAATTTCTTTCCTTTTATTCTATATCAACAAAGTAGCTTTGAAAAGAGTCCAACCTTGTGATTTATGTATTATCAATGCCTAAGCCAACCGTAAGGGTAATTGGTGTGTGTGTCCCCTTTGTTTTAGCATAATTGGGATGGTGTCCGGGAAATGTTTAGTGGTGAATATTCATAATTTGGTGAATATTCCATATTTGGAAAAATTTAAAAGGCAATTTTTATCGAGTACAACATTGTACCCTTAACTCTTCGCCTAAATTTTTCAAATTATAAATTTTAAGGGGCCGATTCATCTACTATTGAGAAATCCTCCTATATAATCATAGGTAATTTTCCGGGTAGTATGCTATTAACTTATTATTAAGGTGCAACTAGAATAGCTATATATACGTGCGAAGTAACAAGGCTTAAGACATGAGAAAAAACATAAAAAGGATGTGTGAAAAGAAAGGTTTGAGACCCACGACATAGAAATTTAGAGACACACGAAAACAAAGATTTGAGATGCACGATAGTAAAGGATAAATACACATGCCGAAAAATGCTAGTGACACATGATAACAAATGATAGAGACACATGTCATCAATTGGATGGACGCATAACAACAAAATATAAGGTCACACGATAGGAATTTTTTTTTTTGACGACAGAAATTTTTCATCGCATGATAGAAAATGTCTTATCACACGACAAAAATTTCTGCCGTGCGAAAGGAGCATTTTTGTCAAAAGCGTCAAGGAAAATTAGATAGTTCAAATATTGTATTCCCAAACCCCAAGAAATTTGTCATTGCATGAAATTTGTTCCAGGGATATTCACCAAGGATATTCCACCTCCAATTTCCCAAAGGCCTCTTAAAATTATCCCTGGATGGTGTACATGGAGTTTGATCTTAAAATGGTATTCCAAATTAATTATCAAACTCAACCATTACATATGTTGGTGGTTTTTGTGACAACTACCAATTTTGTATATTATGCTTGAATATATCCTAGAGATCCATCTATAAGACATTCTTCTATTGAAATATTATAGGTTAGTATGATGCTTGCTTTATTAGAAATTAATAACTCAACATCGGGCTCATCATTTGGACCTCATGTCAAGTATGTTGGAGGTACTTATTCAGTAGTTACAATACTACGTGCAATAGTTATTTTCAATTAATGTAATTTTATTTTGTTGTGTTTATAAACATAACTCTTAATGGAAAAAGATTAATATTGTTGTCAAATTATTTTTTAATAGATCTTTCTAATCCATAATTTTTTCTACTAATCAATAACTTGTAATCATAAATTTTTAGATGCATATCTCTCATATTTGTGAGAAGTTGTTGAAACAAAATTTTCTCTTGGATTTCTCCTTCTTATCTAAATACCTTCTCTAATGTAAAAATTATGTTTACTTCCCATGATATCTTTACATGTTTATTACTATCATATGGTGTGTTATCATTAATATGATGAAGCTACCTAATTATTAATGTAGCCAAACTCTAAACAAACTCAATATACCGCAAATAATATGAACTCCAAAAGAAAACAGATCTCCTTCTTCACTATTGAATCATGAATTAAAATTTTTCCTAAATAGGAAAAAAACTCCCAACTCGAGTTTCCAAGAAAAATCTAACTAACTTTGATTAAATCTACTCTAGGTGGCGAAATTACTATTTTTAGTCAGTTTACTAGAACCTGCTATTCTTAGTAAGTTTGCATGCTTATTCGTACGGGCACAAAAATTTCCATGCATCTTCTACATGCCTAAATTAGAGTAATTTCCAACTTTCCAACTCATAATGCAACTAAGAGACTAAAATTAACTAATGCCCTAAAATAGGAAAAATTGAACTTCAACTTAAATCCTAATTTTTAGCCTCAAGATGGCGGATTTAGGGCCCAAAAATTTGCCAAAACATGCTCTAATTGGTAGGCCTAGTTGATTAGTGCATTATTCTCATCGAAACAAGTGGTTTCAAAAAAATAATGGACTCAAACAGACACATAGAGCACAAGTTATGACCTTTTCAAGTTCCTGCTAATTTTGGCGCATCATTCTCCCCTGCTTGAAAAAAACGCAGCTTCTCGCAAGTTATCTTCTTCAAAATACTTCCATTTATCTGAATCCAACTTCTTAATCTCCTACTTATGTGACCAAATTATTATCCTCTTGTTCTGTCCTTTCCAATGTACCAAATATTTGTTGTATTTCCCATGTCACGTGTCATTGTTTTCTTATCTAGAATCGATCCACTTCTTCTTTCTTCTTCTTTGGAACCTGTTGCCTCCAATCTACTACTTCATCAATAACATCCCCTTCTACACCATCCCCATGAAAATAATATAAGTCTGAAACATTAAACACTAGAGAAATATCAAAATTCCCTGGAAATTATACCTCTTAAGCATTATCATTTATTTTTTTCACAATTTTGCAGGACCAATCTTCTTTTACTTTAGCTTGTTATAGGTTCCTTTCGAAACCTTTCCTTCCATAGGTATACCATAACCAACTCACCAATTATAAATACCTTTCTCCTTCTATGCACATATGTTATTTCCTTATACTTATCATTACTATTCTGCAGCTTCTTTCACACTTCTTCCTACAATTGTTGTATATGTTCGTCAAATGCTTCTGCATCATCATTGACTCTACCATCAATTGGTAGTTGTACCAAATATAACACCCCATTTGGATTACTCCCATACAAATAGAAAATGAATACTTTCTTGTTGATCTATTTATGGAACTGTTATATGCAAACTCAACCTGTGGTAATGTAAAGTCCCATTGTTTTGGCTTTTCCCCAACTATGCATCTTAACAGGTTTCCCAAACTCCT
The DNA here is from genome assembly GCA_018340775.1 of Taxus wallichiana var. yunnanensis. Classification (NCBI taxonomy): domain Eukaryota; kingdom Viridiplantae; phylum Streptophyta; class Pinopsida; order Cupressales; family Taxaceae; genus Taxus; species Taxus wallichiana. The sequence continues at coordinate 1,514,193 of JADAXU010000136.1, forward strand.
ATTTACCACATCTATTTTCCCATCGGTCTGAGGATGATAGGCACTACTGAACTGTAGTTGAGTTCCCAACTTCTTCCATAAATTCCTCCAAAAGTGACTTAAGAATCTTATGTACCTATTTGAAGTAATGGTTTTTGGAACACCATGCAAATGAACAATTTATCCGAAAAACAAATATTCTACTCCTTTTCGCATCACTTGTTTTCTTATAGGCAATAAAATGAACTTATAAAATCTATAGACAACCACAAAAATTGAGTCATTACTTCATTGTGTTTTTGGTAATCCCAAAACAAAATCCATACTCAGATCTGTCCACGACCCTTTAGGAATAGGCAAATGGCATATACAACCCTGTATTTTGTGCATGGCCTTTCAAGACTTAGAAAATTTGACACCTCTCCACATATCTTACCACATCTCTTTTCAACTTTGTCCAATAGTATTTCTTTTCTACTAAGGCTATCGTATTATCTTTACCAAAATGCCCAGCCAATCCTCCACTATGCAACTCTTTCACTATATTCTCTCTCATAGACCCAACTGGAATACATAGTTGGTGTCCCTTGAATAGATAGCCATCCTGTAAAATGTACTCATCCTAGACATCTCCTGTATCATCTGACAATGGACGAATTAACCTTTCAACAATATTCTTGAAATCATAATCAGAAGAATACAAATCCTTTATTGCTTCAAAACCAACCACCTCATTTTCCATAGTGGTAAATAGAGTCACATGCCTACTCAATGCATCTACAACTTGATTTTATTTTCTTGATTTATGTTTTAGAGAAAAGGTATAACCTTGCAAAAATGATACCCACTTTGCATGCCTACTATTCAACTTCTTTTGTGTATTCACATACTTTAGGGCTATGTGGTCTGTAAATAACACAAAATCCTTAGGCACTAAGTAATGCCTCCAATGCCTCAATGCTTATACAATTGCATAAAATTCCACATCATAAGTAGAGTAGTTTTTTCTTACCTCATGTAGCTTCTCACTAAATAAATCTACTGGCTTTCCACCTTGGGTTAGGACAACACCAATGCCCACAGGTGAGGCATCACAATCAACCTCAAACACTTTATAAAAATATGGTAGTGCCAAAATAGGTGCCTTTTTCACCTTCTTCTTCAAGAACTGAAAACTATCCTCACTTTTCTTTGTCTAAAAAAACTCCCTTCCTTTTGTACAATTTGTTATAGGTGCTACAAATCGCTAATTTTTTTAATAAAATTTATGTAGTTGCTAAACCATGAAATATTCTTACCTCTGTTATACTGTGGAGTAGGCCATTCAATAATTTCCTTTATCTTCTTTGAGTCCATCTGTACCCCATCTGTTGAAATAATAAAACCCAAGAATACCAAACTCTCTTGCATAAATGTGCACTTCTTCATATTTGCATAGAGTTTATCTTTCCTTAACACTTCAAATATCACCCTCAGATGCCTCAAATGTTCTTCTTTAGTTTTACTAAAGATCAAGATATCATCAAAATAAACCACAAAAACTTACCATTATACTCCCGGCACAATGTTCATCAGTCTCATAAAAGTACTAGGTGCATTAGATAACCCGAATGGCATCACCAACCACTCATATAATCCATTTCCTATCTTGAATGTTGTTTTTCACTCATCCCCTTCTCTGATCCAAATCTGATGGTAACCACTTCGAAGATTAATATTGGTGAAATACCTAGATCCATCTAGCACATCCATCATATCATCAAGGAAAGGTATTGGGAACCTATACTTGATTGTAATTTTATTGATTTCTCTGTTATCCGCACATTCTCCATGTTCCATCCTTCTTTGGTGTTAATAAAGTTGGGGTTACACATGAAGTCATGATATCCCTCATCGCCCCCTTTCTCACGAGCTCTACCACTTGCCTATTCAACTCTGCATGCAATGTTGGGCTCATCCTATAAGTTGCTTGATTTGGGAGTGAAGACCCTGGAATCAAATCAATATGGTGTTGAATATCTATTTTGGGTGGTAATCCATCTGGTAGCTCATCAAGAATAACATCAAAAAATTCTTCTATTAATTCTATTATTTCTACTAGTATTTTTGCACTTGTAGGTTCATCCTTACTTGCAACAAAGTGCATAACAAAAACCGGTGGCCTTTGTGTCCTCCACAAATTCCCTTGTAGAAAGAATATTTTCAACCTTTCCCTCTTCCTTAAGAGGTAGAAAAACTATTTTTGTGCCATCCTTCCAGAAAGTATAAGTATTCTTTCCCCGTCACGAATAAATTTTCTATCAAATTTCCATAGTCTTCCTAATAGCATATGACATGCATCCATAGGAATAAAATCACACCAAATTTCATCCTTGTAACTATTCCCAATAGAATTTTTTTAAACATATCTTATCAATAGTAACTTCATTACCCTTATTAAACCATGCAATACGATAAGGGTTAGGATTCTTCTCACAATGCATACCTAATTTCTCAACCATCTCATTTGAAGCCATGTTCTCACAACTACCACCATAAATAATATCATTACATACCTTTCCTACTAAAGTGATTCTTGTTCGAAAATATTTTATGCAGCCATGCATCCCCCTTGATATCCTTTCTTGGAGAAATCATCATCCTTTTGATCATTAGATTTTCTCCAACATATGGTGGAATTTCTAGGTCTTGTTCATCTTCTACTTGTTCAGCTTCAACAAGATTTACTCTTGGAGAATATTCTTTCCTCTTGTCATGTGTATAATAATGTGGGAATTCAAAAGCCCTATGCCCCTCTTCACCACATTTGTAACAAAAATGGTCTTTGTGGAGCCTCCCATCCTCTATCTCTAGCATATCCTCTACCCCTAGAAAATCGTCTACCTCTTTGTTGATTATGGGAATCTTGTCTCGTATCTTCTTGATTTTACACTCCACGAGGTGATTCTCCCCTACCTTGGCTAAAACCATCTCATCCCCGAAAGGAAGATGAGGCCCCTATTCATCCCAGGTGATCTCCTAAAATTTTGAAAACTTTGTTTTTCCTCATCCTTTAAGGCTAATTGATATGCATCCTCCATGTTCTTAATCATGTGCATACTTATCTCATCTTGAATAGAGAATTTTAATCCATTTACATACCTTACAACCATTTTCCCTAAGTTTATTCATTCTCTACACGAATGGACAACATGTATAACTCATTTGTGTATTCTTGTATGGTTTGTAAGTTATGTTTGGGATTAGAAACCTCCTGTAAAGGTTTTGTGCATAATCCATAGGGAGAAATTTATATTTCAGATTCTTCTCCATCTTACTCCACATTCTAATTCTTTATTTCCCCTTTCTTGATTGTTATTTCTGTAAGTGATCCTACCATAACACAACATGACCTTTCAATTTTGTGCATGCAAAATTTACCTTCTTTTCTTTAGACATAGCCTTCCACTCAAAAACTTTTCCCATGTTAGTCAACTAGTCTATAAGCTCCTCTGGTTTTAGACTACCTCCATAGTTTGAACCATCAACTCTTATCCCATCATTATTTCCTTATAATTCTCAAAGCATCCTTTCTTTGAAAGCTAAGGGTGGTGCTTGCGTTTCCACCTCTTCACAAACTTCTTCTTCATCTGTTCATCTCCACCTTGATTTCTCTCTACGGGTTATCATTGTAGCAAGTGCAATAGTCTTGCCTCTATATATCTTGTATGTTTCTATTCTTCCGGGAAATACCGACTCCTCTTCCTCTTCTGTCATTTTTTAAAAGACTCGAACCAACTACGATACCAGGATAATGTAGCCAAATTCTAAAAAAACTCAATATCTGCAAATAATATGAAATCCAAAATAAAATAGATCCCCTTCTTCATTATTAATCATGAATTACAATGTTTCCTAAATAGGAAAACACCTACCAACTTGATTTTCCAAGCAAACTCTAACTAAATTTGAATAAATCTACTCTAGGTAAGAAATTAATATTTTTAGAAATTTACTAGAACTTGCTATTATTAGTAAGTTCACATGCTTATTCATACGAACACATAAATTGCCATGCATCTTCTACATGCCTAAATTAGAGGAATTTCCAACTTTCCAAATCATAATGCAACCAAGATACTAAAATTAACTAATGCCCTAAAATAGGAAAAAACCGAACTTCAACTTAAATCCTAATTTTGGCCTCAAGATGGCAGATTTTGAGCTTGAAAATGTGCCAAACGTGCTCCAGTTGGTAGGGCTGGGTGACTGGTGAGTTTGTCTCATTGAAATAGGTGGTTTCAAAAACACGGACTCAAACAGACACCCTGAGCACAAGTTATGACCTTTTCAACTCCTGCTAATTTTGGTGAATCAAATATCCTACCAAAATCATAGAAACACCTCCATAATTGACATTTGATCTTTTAGGAAAAATTTGATGAAGTTGTGAGTCTATGTTTTCTAGAAAATAATTTCGAATGAATCTCATTTCATAAATCAATATATATTTTATGTGGTAGATCTTTTCAAGTAGAAATTTTTAAGCTTTGCTCCTTTTAATTCTACAAAATTATAACATGAATTTGAGGTTACAAATGGATTGTTGAGGCATCAATATTAAATAATGTGACTCATTTTGGTGAAAGTAATAGAAGAGGAACATTCGTGCAGTAATGATGTGCATCTAAAGTACTCAACGAATGATGACAATCACATATAATTTTCTAGTTTTTGTTGTCCCCTAAATTATCACGAATAATGGAAAGACATTTATATGTTGATGATAATGTGTTTGTATTATATCAAGTTATTTTTTTGTTTAGAACCTAAGGTTTCATAATTTATATTTGGGACTAAATCATTGTCTATAATGAGACCCATCATCTTTCATGGTGCTTATGAATTTTATCACTTTAGTTTTGTATTATTTACCTCAATATTCATTATGCCATGTTGGTTGTCTATCAATATCTCTTCTTGATGTAGATCCAACTGTAAGAGGTAAAAATGCCTCCAAAAAACACACACACACACACATAAAATTTTGCAAATCTCCAAAATCTTCAAAATAGTTTTCTTCTCATTCTTGAATCCACACTAATCTTTTACAACATTACAATCTTCCTTTTATTGTCCACTATCTCTAAAAACCCCTAAAATGCCACAAAACCCTAAAACACCAAAAAAATACCTACTAGTAAAACACCTTGGATGGGCCCCAAATTTTATGTACTAAATATTCCTTTGTAAATTAAGGCGTACACCAAATTTTAGATTATTACATAAAAATAGAAAAAGATATTAAAAATCCAAGTTCTATACAAAACAAAAAACATTTGGAGTCAATTTTACACCACTAGATAAAGGAATTTGGCCCCAAAAATATGTCGTAAAGTCACCCAACCTTTTAAGATGATCCAATAGTTGGATCAAAATTTATGGCCTTCATAATTTATACTCCTGCATCACTTCTTCCCAACATATCTATTTTAGTTACTTGCAAAATTTGACCACTTTGAAGCCTAGATATGATTTCTCATTCAGGTTCTATTGTATTTTATTGAATAGGTTGATTAAAATAATATTTATAGTCACTACTATTATCAAAAACTTCTATAATATTCCTTCTCTTGACATGATAAGGATTATATTTGATTGACTCCTAATTTAATTTTATTGAATCAGAATCAATTCTTATATATCTTTCTATATCATGAAATGGATTATAAAGCAATAAATACGACCCAAAAAAATCAACCCATTTATGTGACTCATACAAAGGGATGGAGGAAAACCCCGGGAATACTCTCACAATAGTTGTAGACACCTAAATCCAACTACGTAGTTTTAATACTAAAATTGCACTAATTATCCTCTTTCCTGTGATTTCATTATAATTAGTGATTTCCGCTAATTAACTAAAATTCCCCCTCATTTTGTTTAATTAACAACACTTTGTTAATTAAATATCCTTTCCCCCATTCCGGATGCCAATTAACGACACTTCATTAGTTATAATCCTCTTCTAATTAATTAACTACTTATTAGTTAATTAAGCCTTTTAACCTTGTATTTAATCAATAAACCTTCTTATTGGTTAAATCCCCCTTTCAAATCCTCTAAATCCTACCTATTTCCTTCTAAATCACCTCCAAATAGCTTTCTAATCTTATCTTGGCCTATTAATTAATCCTAGTTGATTAATTAAATCATCTCCAACTCCCATGAGTTGCTAATCACTAATTAATCCCTTCTAATCATGCTTATCCATTTTAATTCTACTTTATCTTTATCCCACATTCACTATGTTTCTAGCTTCTCCTAAATTAGAAAGCTATATAAATAACATAGTATCCCCCTTCCAATATTACACCTTTCACCACACTTTTGCTAGTGATATTACATGCACATGATAAGAGCATTCTCCACCATTGAAGAAGCTTATTGATCTTGCACCCATTTATCCTCTCTTTGCAAAGAGTAGTAAAGGAAGATCCATACATGGAAATTAAGCCATATTGGTGAGATCCTTTCCTCTTCTTGGAGATAGCCATCCTTTGATCTCATTATAATCATAGGAGAAACTATAATCTAGAAAGCATATCTAAATTAGCAAGGAATGGCTTAGTGTTTTCAAGTTTAATTTGGATGCATTAATTAGATTTTATCCATGCATAGCTTTATCATGATGTTTATGTTGAATTAGCTTAGTTATAGGGATTACTTGGTGTTAATTCCTAGTTCTTAACTTAGCCTACTTTTACATGCATACATTTGGCACACCCAATGGGACACCCCTTTGTCTCATGCACATTTTTCTCAAGTTTTTGTAGTTAAATTTCATTTTTGCATACTAACCTTTATTTCACATATATTGATAAATCTTGTGTTTCTTAACTCCTTTTGTTGAGTTTGCATGTGTTGAGTCTTTATTGCAGGTGTGAAGGAGGTAAAGTGCTATCAAATTTGAAGGTTATCAACAAATATTTGATCTTTTTGACATTATTTTTTCAATTTTTTTGTTTTTTAAAGTTACTTAGGTGTGGTGCCCTAGTGTTAATGGTGTTATGTCTCGCATTAAATATCATACACTACGGTTGATTCCCATGTGCTAGCGTTAAAACCTATACGCTAGCGTTGCTTCCGTGTGCTACCATTTCTAGAAATTTCACCTCTATCATACACAGAAATCCTTCACGCACTAGTGTTGATCATCCCTACGTCTACGTTAAAACCCATGCGCTAGCATTGTATAATTTTTTTCTTCTATATCTACATAAAAATCCTTTTGCTAGTATTAAATCTCCTGCATTTGGCATTGCATCCCGTGCACTAGTGTCAAATCCTTTGCATTAGCATTGCTTCCTGTGTTGTTACTATTGATATCCCCGCACTTTCTGTTAAAACTCATGTGCTAGTGTTCTATGTAAAATTTTGGCTTGGATTCCAAGAATTTCCATAATCTAATTTTTGGTATTTGCTGTTATTTATAGGTTTTTTCTTACTTTTGTTTTATAGTTTTTGATTTAAATTAATTTCCTACCATGTTTAATGATTTTATTTCCATGCTTTACTTTATTTAGATTAAATCTTGTGTATGCTCTTCTATTGTACCTTTTGGTGATATTGAGAATCAACAACAAATTTGATCTTTATTTTTCTAGCATTTGGATTAACTTGTAAGTTGCATCATTTATTTTGATTAAAGGAATGAATATTTCACAAAAAAAAAATTAATGGTCATTTGATTTAAGTTTTCCATTTTTTTATCTGTTTGGATCGATTTTTGTGTATCCTCTTCTCTTTTTTTTTTGGATGATCTTGAGAATCAAAAGAAACCTTGGTTCACTTTTTATAAGAAAACTACTAAATATTTTGTGCACAATACCTAATTCTTGTTGAAGAATCGAATCAAAACAATACTAACTACAGTGTGTTACAGGTGACCAATGGTGTGCTAAACCACATTTTAATCAAAAGATAAAAACACACCACTCTATTCAAAACATTGTATTTGCAAGTTTAGATAAGGTTTAAAACCCGTCCTCTTTAAACTATGGGAAGTATCTTAGCATAAGCCATAAAACTCATTATGAGGATTACCACAGGAACCCAAAGTAGTCCACACTTTGAGGGAACTGGTGAATAAAATGGGAAGTACTCCATTACTCACTTGACTATAAATACCCATGAGGAATGCTTCAAGTTGTTTGTATGAGGCCTCGTTCATTAATTTTATTGTGGGGTAATGGTCCTTTGTCTACTTTTTATTTATCAAATCGTACCTCTATTAGGAAAGTATTGGTGAGTGTTGAGAACAAAATCTTAGGAAACCATTTGGCATTGGGGCCAACTTGACTATATCCAATCGTGTTCTAAAGATCCTTCACAAAGCAAAAACTTCTTCGAAGTCAAACATTTTTATTCAAACAAGGGGATAGTTCATTGAAGTTTGTGCCGCATATCATTCATTATGAAACTTACAATGTGAAAATTTTACCTAGTTTCTACCTTATTATAAAATAAGGTAAAAATATGCCAAATTTAATCCACGTATTTTTCATCACCATTTATACTATCTCCTTTATTCTCTTGTTGACATTTTGGGTCAAAAGAGAGCAACATACGCAAAGTGCTACCGAAAATAATCGTGTCCACCACTTTTGTATTCACTTACATAGCCATGTTGTGGCAGGGATGATAAGTGTTGAAAGTGTGTTGGTACATCCTCATGTTTTGGTAAGCCTTTTCTTGATACCCATATCAAATAAGTCTCATTGTAGTTAGGTTATCTCAGTATTGATTTCCCCTTGAGTTGTTATGATTCTCGCATTATATCAATGCATATTTCATACTTACATCTTGTTTTTATAAAAAAATGATATAAGTTTCTAAATTGTATTGATACGTTGCTTGCATAATATCAAATCCTTGTTATACTTAGAACTTGTTTTTGTTCAAAAAATTTCTTGAGTTTTAAAGTTGTTGTTACACTACTTGCATTCTATTAATACCTTTTTGATACTAACATCTTATTTTCCTAAAAACTTGATTAAAGTATCCAAATTTTATTGTTGTGTTGCTCGCATTTGTAACCTCCATTTTCAGAACTTGGAACTTGTTTCTCGCTTATAAATTGTTTGAGTACACCTAATATTGGTGAAATCACCTCAAACCCTTTTTAATATTAAAAATTGTTTTTCCAAAAACTTGATTTAACTATTGAAATTGTGTTTTCATCTTGAGAAAAACAATATTAGAGACAATTTAGACATAGGGAGCAGGTTATTTTACGGTTGGTACCTTATTTAGGATTTCATATATTTTCCTTTGTGACCTTAATTGTACACTTCACATCTAGGAAAAGAATTCCTTTGCGGTTGTTACGATTTCATAAACCATTTTGAATTTCACACTTGTAACTTGTTTTCCAAACCTTGTTGGATAGTCGAAATTGTTTCATCAGGATGTTTGTTTTCCTTATATTTCCTTCGTAAAATATTATGAGCATCTCCATATTTGTAAAATGTCTAGTAGGTTACCATTATGCTGCCCAAATTGACATGGAACTGCCTTCTATTTGAAGGATTCCAATCATATAATCTAGGCCTAGGCATTTGGTCCCAACGATGCCAAACATGATTTACTATCGCATGGTTCCTAACACTTACAATAATATGGGACCTAAGTTTTGGCATTCACATTAAAATATGCCCATCATAACCAAACCTCGATTGGTTACCCCTTTCCCCACCTTCACATCATAGTCAATGGTGTGATTTTGATGCTTCGATCCATGTTATTCTTTTGATTCCCCTCAAGTATCCTAGTTATTCTAATATAAACTATTATTTGTGTTCCCCTCAATCTCCTGAGCCTCATCTAATCAAATTTCTTCTAAGGAATAACCAGTCTCCTAAAATATGTTTTCCTCCTCTAAGGATTTGTATCACCCCAATTTCATAAAATCAAACATCTAATTCGACTCTTGATTCGTGGTCCTCCCTTTCTCCGCACCTTTATATGTCACATCAATGATGTATTCCTCCTTTGAATATCCATGCAACTCCAAGTTCCTCCAATCAAACATCTAATTCGAATCTTGAGTTGTGGTCCTCTCTTTCTCTTTAGGACCCCCTTTTTTTGTTAGTGTAGGATTTATTTTCCTCGCTTTATTTGTATTATCCTACTTGGGATATTCCACCTCACTTGGATTTTCCCTACACTTATGGGATATTCTTGCTTAGGTGTACACTTGAATACACTATTCTAGGTGTTGGTTACCACTTGACTACACTATTCTAGGTGTTAGTCACCACTTGACTACACCATTCTAGTTGTTGGTTACCACTATTCTAGGTGGAGATTGTCATGATTCTAGGAGAATGTTACACATTCACCTCCTATATGTACATCTCTTGCATTATTCTATTTTATTTTATTGAGTTGGAGATATTTTTGTGTTATTACAATTATCTCTCTTGTATTTTTGTAATTTACAGTCTTATGTACTTGCATTGTTTTGTCTTGGAACAATTCACATCTTACATCATTCACATGTGCAATATTCGAACTAGTAGATCTGTGGCACTTCTCTGATATGGTATCAGAGTCGAGCTGGTATTGAGCTTGTCTGGTTATTATTTTGTAAATTTATTTTCATTTGAGATCAATATTTGCAAGTATTTGGGTGTTATTTGGTGTTGGTTTTGCCTTTTTATAGGTATATATAGCCTATTTGTAGGATTCTGAGGTTTACAGGCCCGCATAGTGCATATAGAGTTCGGAGATTGTTTTTTCCAGCCCTAAATCATTATTGTAGCATTAATGGAAGATTTATCCATATCTAGGTGATTTCAGACACGTGAAGGGAATTTTCACCTATAGTAGTGCTTTGCATGTTTGTCTAGACTTATAAAGGGTGTTTTTCTTGATCCAGAGGCATTTAAACCTACAAAAAAGTTTCCAACAACCCATACATACATTGAAGATCCAAACTTGAGTCATTGTCTATGAGTCTCATGGAATTTTTATTTTCTACACTTAGATCTGCAACAAATTTAAGGGACATGGTGAATATGTTATTAATCAAGCATGGATACAACTATATACGATAAAAAAATTCCGTATCGCCTAATAGCCTTGTCGGAATAGCCTTCGGCCAAGGCGGGTGGCTAACGCCAACCCACTTGTGACTCCCGATGTATTTTGGCCTTCAAGCACGCTCAATGCATACGAATTGAAGGGATTATCCTTGGGTTCATCAAAAGCCTCCTATTTTTTCTAAAACTATATTTTAGTAACAAAAATTACATTTCAATTTTAGTGCATATTAATTTAAAATAGGGCTTATTTACGGGAAATAGTTATTGTAAAACTTTTGATTGTTATCTCGATATCAAGCACCATTTTTTTGTAAAATTTAAATATTTTTATTTCCCAAAGCATTGGACCTATGTATTTTGTAAAACACACTAAGTTATAAAGTGCCAAATTGTGGGGGGGATTCTTGATATAGTTTTTGGGGGTGTATAATGTGTTTCCTCTCTTGTTTGGAACTTATTTCTTTCCACACATTTCTTTGTTTTCTGCAACAACTTTCTTTTTTGTAGTCATGGATCTTAGTAAAATTAACCCTCTTACACCTTTTAACTACTATGAATGGAAATAAAAAATGACCATTGCAATCAAGACTAAAGGGTTGTACCGGATCATAATGGGGTTAGAACATGAGCCTAGTGTAGTTGTAGATAAAGTTAAATGGTTTAATAAGTATGATGAAGCATTTGGTATTTTGTGTCTTTCAGTGTCTCCGAACTCCTCTTTCACATAGAGTCTAAAACATCTCCCAACGAGGTGTGGAAAACCTTAGAATACTTGTTTGGAAAATTTGACACTATGAGTCATGAGCTCGAAATAGAACTTATCAACTTAAGTCCTAGTAGATTTGACACCTTGGAATATTTTTTACCAAGTTCAATTCCTTACGATTAGTTAAAATAATGTGGAATAGAAAAGAAGGATGAACAACTAGTTATTTCAAAGTGTTTTCCAAACTAGGTCCTGACTACTCTATCTTTATTTCTACCTTTTATGCTACAAAGAGGGATCTTAGAGAAAACTATAAAATTCCATCCTTAGATGAATTTATTGCTGATTTGACTAAGGAGCAAGATAAGTTAATCCAAATGGGCACCTTGAATTCATCCAAACCTCAAGCCCTCATAGTCGGGAATGGGAAAAAAATATTCTAAAGCAACCAAGAGAAGAAGCAAAAGAGTAAGGATCTAGAAAAGAAGAAAGAACATAAATCCACTACCTCTTCCAAGTCTACCACTAAAACCTCCAGTTCAAATGGGAAACCTAAGAAGGAAAATGTTAAGTGTGCCTATTGCAAGAAACTTGGGCACAATGAGCACAAATGTATGAAGAAGAAGATTGACCACCTCAGTCATCTCCTTGAGAAGAAAAACATAGGGGTCCCTAAATCTATCAAACAATCTTCATCAACCCAATAATCTACTAAGGAAAAGGAAAAAGATAAAGAGAAACATAAGGGAAAGGCACTAGTTGCAGTTGCATCCTCATCTACTCCTTCATGGGTTATTGAATTTGGTGCTTCACACCACATGGGTTCATCACAAGTTGAGTTTTCTTCCTTAGAGCCCTGCAACATGTCCTCCATCACTTTGGGTGATGATACTCTAGCCACAGTTTCAGGGAGAGGGTTTGTTGAATTTGAAGGTGGAACATTCACAAATTTTCTTAGTGTACCTTCACTTTCAACTAATATCCTATCAGTGTATCAGATGAATCATATAGGGAAGGGCATGAGAGTCCTATTTGATCCAGATTCAGTTGAGATTAGGGAGTTGCATAGTGACACTACAATAGTAGTGGGAAGGGAAGATCACCATGCTAGGTTATATACCTTCTCACACTTTTCACTTGATGTTTCCCCTATTGCATTTCTCACACATTTAGATGGAGTTAGAAGATTATGGCATGAGTGGTTTGGCCATCTTAACTACCGCTACCTTGAGTAGCTTAGTAAGCATGACATGGTTACAATATTTCCTAGAGTTAGTTTCTCAAAGGGACTTTGCAAGGGTTGTGCTCTTAGAAAAAACCTGAAGAGAAATTTGACAAGGGAAAATCTTGGAGAGCTTCAACACCTTTAGATTTGATTCACAAGTGATGTCACAGGATTTCCCCATCCTTCTTTCACTAGGGCCAAATATTCTCTCACCTTCATAGATGAATTTTCCAGATATACATGGGTCTACTTCCTTAGGAAAAAATATGAAGTGTTCGATTACTTTTGGGACTTCAAGGCACTTGTTGAGAATCAATCTAGTAAAAGCATCAAAGTTCTTGAAAAGATAATAAGGGGTATTATATTAGCAAAAATTTGATTAGTTTTTTAATATAAATTATATTTATCTATAGTGGACAGTGCCTTACACTCCTCAGTAGAATGGCATGGTAGAACACAAAAATAGGTCCTTGAAAGAGATGGAAAATCTGTATGATCCACTCTAAATATTTGACTCCACATTTTTGGGAAGAAGCCATCAATTGTGCTATTATATATAGAACTAGGTTCCCAACAAAGCTTTAGAAGGTATAACTCCCTTTGAATCTTGGCACAATAGGAAACCAAAAGTTAATTACTTCAGGGTCTTCAAATCACCAGTTATGACATGCATTTCCAAAATGAAACACACGAAAATGGAGCCTCAATCCAAAACTTTCATCTTTTTGGGTATCCAGAGGGTGTCAACGGCTATAGAATTATCCATCCTACTACTCATGAGTTGTTTATTGAGAGAAGTGTTAAGTTTTAGGAGAGTCCTAATGAATCTTTACTTGACACTTCTCAATCTACTTTGGCTTCACTCAGTTTTGATGAGTAGATTGAGGATTCAGATCATCCAAAAACATCTTCTTGAGGTAGTTTCTTTTACTTCTTATAGTTATGATTGAAATAAAAGTAATGAGGATTCATCTTCATCTACTTCTAGCCATACTTTAGAGGATGAGGATTTGCACATAACTCACCCACTTTAGGCCCTCTTTGGGCTAGGTAGACACTTCAGAGTGTAGGCACTTGGGCAGGGGATCCAGAGGATGACATACATACTCAAATAGACCATCGAGAATGGGACACATTCCTTTTATAATCCTGTACCATATCTATAGACATTTCAAGAGGCATCAGTCATACATGAGTGGGATAGTGTTATGCATGAGGAATATAATTCCTTAATTAGTAATCACACTTGGGATTTGACTTCAATTCCTAAGGGAAGGAAGATGGTTTGATGTTGATGAATATGTCTAACAAATTTGCAATAGATGGGTTAGTTGATAAGTACAAGGCTTGGTTGGTAGCCAAGGATATTTCATAGGTATTCAACATAGAATACTCAAAGACCTTTGCACCCGTAACCAAGATGACTTCAATTTGAATCACACTTTATTTAGCCGCATCACATTTTTGGAGTGTGCATTAGATAAATGTTAAGAGTGATTTTTTTCATGGAGACCTACAGGAGGAGATCTACATGGAGCAGCCACCAAGGTTTGTTCAGATTCATCCTTAGTTTGCAGAATTAGGAAATCTATCTATGGCCTCAAATAGGCCCCTTGGGCTTGGTATGCTAAGATGGATTCCTTCCTCCTAGATTCTAGTTTCACTCGGTGCCATTTAGATCCCAATGTATATCTATTACGGTGGGATGATTCATTACTGATACTGGTACTTTATGTTGATGACCTTTTGATCACTAGGAGTACTTCATCGACTATCTTAGCAATGAAGACAACTCTTCAGGATAGATTCACCATGACTAACTTGGGTCTACTGCACTACTTCCTTGGCATTGAGATCACATAGTCCAATTCAGGGATTTCACTTGCACAACCCAAGTACTCTCTCGATATTTTAAATTGGTTTCACATGGCTGACTACAAGCCATCTCTAAATCCTTTCTTATCTGGAGTCAAGCTCAAGGCTGATTGTTCAACACCTTTATTGATGCTTATTTTTATCGACAACTTGTTGGAAACCTTATTTACTTGACTCATACCAGACCTAATATCTCCTATGTTTTTAGTATTGTTTCATGGTTTATTCAAGAACCCCATGAGATGTATTGGAAAGTATCTATGAGGATTTTACACTACATTTAGGGTTTACATAGATATGGGATTCACTATAGGGTTAGTTCAAACATTAAATTCATCAACTACACAAATTCAGATTGGGCTAGTGATATTGAGTGTCGTAATTCCACTTAAGGTTAGAGTTTCTCATTGGGTTTTGGTCCCATAAATTGGTCGAGAAAGAAGCATAATATTATTTCTTTATCATCCATAGAGGCATAGTAAGGGGGAGATGTTAACATAGATCTGAGGCTATTTGGCTTCAGGGATTATTTCTGAGCTTGGTATCCATATCATACAACATACAATCATCTTTTGTGATAACCAGAGCACCATCTAGATATACAGGAATTGGTTCTTCATCAGAGGACCAAACACATTGAGATTCACATGCAATTCATTTGAGATCTCATTCATGAGTAGGTCATCAATTTTATATTCTTCTAGTCTTCAAAGTAGGTTGTTGACATCTTCACCAAACCTTTCACTGAGATCAAGTTCATTCATCTATGAGATCTTCTTGGGGTGAGGTCTACATCAGCAACTTCATCATATTTAGAGGGGCTTCTATCCTCTTCACTTATTCATGTCTCTCTTTTGGGGGAGTTTTTCCCACTGGTTTTTCTCCTTTTACTCTATCTTATGAGAGATTTCATTATACGTGGGTACCTCATCAGGCCTTGTTTTAGGACCCACTTTCATTTTTAACTTCCCACCTAAGCTATGCTTATGGGGGTGTTAGTGTAGGATTTATTTTCCTTGCTTTATTTGTATTATCCTAATTAGGATATTCCACCTCACTTGGATTTTCCCTACACTTATGGGATATGCTTGCTTAGGTTTACACTTGAATACACTATTCTAGGTGTTGGTTACCACTTGACTACATTATTCTAGGTGTTAGTCACCACTTGACTACACCATTCTAGTTGTTGGTTACCATTATTCTAGGTGGAGATTGTCATGATTCTAGGAGGAGGTTACA
Organism: Taxus wallichiana var. yunnanensis; assembly: GCA_018340775.1. Taxonomy (NCBI): domain Eukaryota; kingdom Viridiplantae; phylum Streptophyta; class Pinopsida; order Cupressales; family Taxaceae; genus Taxus; species Taxus wallichiana. The sequence continues at coordinate 1,530,307 of JADAXU010000136.1, forward strand.
CATTCACCTCCTATATGTACATCTCTTGCATTATTCTATTTGATCGTATTGAGTTGGAGCTATTTCTGTGTTATTACAATTATCTCTCTTGTATTTTTCATAAGTTACAAAGTATTATGTGTTTAAATTTTTTTGTCTTGGAACAATTTATGTCTCGTATCATTCACCAAAGTGCAATATTCATACCATTAGATCATTGGTGCTTCTTTAATATTTGTCATTCACCTAAATGATGTCTTCCTCCTTTGAATATATGTGCAAATCCAAGATCATCCAATCAAAAATCTAATTTGAATCCTAAATTGTAGTCCTCCCTTTCTCCACAAGACCCCATTTATCAATTGCCTTAATGATGTCTTCCTCATTTGAAGATCTGTGTGATAAAAATTCCTCTAATCAATCATCCAATTCGATCCCTACGTTGCAATCTACTGAATTTATACATGGTCCTCTGTGTCTACCTGCATTATGTCATCTTCTAGGAAAACCAATACCAAACGATTCCAAATCCACATCTTCTTCCACTCATGAGACATCTAAATCCAAATCTACTTTTTCTCTTGAGCCATATTATTCTATTAATCAAAATTGAATCCCTCTTTAGCCCCTAGGTCATTTTGATCATTCCTTATTCTATATTCATCCATCTTCTAAAGATCGATCTTTACGTCCATGTCAAACCATTCACAAGAAATGATGTGCTAAGATATATTTTGAAGCACTATCCAATTCATTTGTAGACACAATAAGGCCAAACCTTCCTTTCATCTACATAATCAAACATCTTCTAAATCTTTCACACCTTTTAGACCTCTTTCTTTTAATAAACCTACTATGATTGAACAACAAAAACCCATACCAATTGATTTATTTCAGAATAAAGAATCAATCGAATAATTCATGTGACTACATGATGACATTCCTCTAGAGGATCATTAGAAAGGATTCTCTTTAGACCTCAATGAATTCATGTATTGTGGAGAAGAGGTTGATTCCTTTTGTTAGAAAATAGAGGAAGATCCTAAGATCATCAAACTTGATCCTCATCTTGTTCTTCCACCTTCAAATTCCTCATTGTGTGATGAAATGAATGGGTCTATCCTTTGTCCATCTTCTATCCTATCGTCACCCCATCATCCTTTACATATCACAATTCCCTAATCAAAATCTCTGATTGGGTCACTATTGATGATTATCTTTATGGATGAATCGTCAAAGTCATGGGATACCTTAGGGAAGTGGGATGTTCCCCTAAGATAACCTCTAGGTTTTATAGAAGTTGGCTCTTCTCTAGGTGTGAGGTAAGGGTTAGAGAAAAATAAAATAAAATGTAAAACTAACTAAGGCGATACGTTGAAAGTGATTTAAAAGGGATAGAGATAGATTCTAGGAAAGCTGTTTAGAATAGTCGAAGAGCATTTAACATGGTCTACTATTTTCTTAGAAGTATATTGAATTATCAAAGGTTTAAAAAGTATAAAACATAATAAGATGTAGATGATAGATGCATATAGAAAATCCAAGGGCATATAGCACGATAGATATTCAAAATTTATCTAAAAACTACTAGCAATAAAGGATGAAATACATAGACTATTGAGAGATAAAATGCATAGAACATTAGCCCTTTATTCATAGATAAAATAATACATAAGGCTGATTCGACATAGATTAAAACTTTCATCTACAACAGAGCCTTGTTAAGGCTAGCAAACACAATAACTAAGCCTAGAATCCTTTTTCATAGTTCTGGTCTATTTCTCTTTTCTATTTTCTCCTCCCTTCATTTTTGGATCGTAACAATCCTTTATAGACCCCCTTAGCTCTCGGTTGCTCAATGTTCGAATATGATCTTCCACCGTCACCATTTAATTTTCCTACAGAGTCTTTCATTTTTGGGTAAGATCTCAACTATCTATTTGTGATATTTATGATTTCCTTTAATCTATTCAACTTGTGCTCCTTTGGTTGGTGTTGATTTTTACCTACCATGTGGATGTCGTGCTCTTATTCTGTTGGCCTTCATGGGGATTTTTCACCAAACATGCACCTAGGTGATGTATGGAGGTCTCGTGCTTGTTTAAGAATGTTACTTTTCTCTTTCTATTTGAAATTGTGCTCGAGTGACTCATGGAGACCCTATGCATTCTTACTATATCTTTGACTTTTTAATCTTCCTGGGTAACTTTATTGGGCACGAGACATGTGGGCGGTGTGGTGCTAGTTTGAGAAAACTCATTTCTCGCATCATGCCCCAAGTGTGACAAAGGGACGCATGGATATATTCTGCATTCACCTCCATACTTAGCTGAATTTGGGCTCAAACAAATAAAACAGAAGAACTAGGTCTCGAGGTAATAGAAGAAAATGGTCAGTAAAAGAGTCTCACTGAAAAATAACTCTACACTTTGGTGACTCACCAAGGGACTCTGTGTCAGCCATGCAAGGATCCAATAATCCTCTCTTGCCTCAAAATTCAAAATGTGGCTTACAAAAGCCACTCAAAAGCTGTTACAAAGTAGTCTAATATCCTATCCATTTTTCCTTTGTAGGGTAGGTTCTTCTTTATAAGGCATGGAAATCTTGATCCAACTCGATTATATCCTTGTGAGACAAATTTTGGAGACTCTACACTACTGCGTGCAAATGAAACTACAATTGCATGATTGGGTTTAGGATGGCTTCCACCTCGTTGACGTTCGAGATCTCTTTTAAATACTGAAATACAGTCTTATCTTTTTATTTGGTGAGCAGGAGCTGCTAAATTTGGTCCTTTGATAGGACTGTGGAGTCATTGGGGAAGGGGGAGGGGAAGCCTAATTGAACCAATTCATTAATACTCTACTTCCACTCCTTGATCCTTTGTTGGAGTTGGGTCAAGAGATTCTAGCATTTGATGGATGCTTTGTTACAGCTCAGATCTCATTTATCTTCACAACAATCCTTCATCTCGTCTCGTGATTCCTTCCCAAAGTGTAGGGTGGAGTCGGAAGAATTGTAAATTTCTCGAATCAACATTAATTGTTTAGGGACCTTGGAGGATATGATGCTACTAGTGGCGGAGGATTTTTTCTCCATATTTGAGGGGTGTGCATCAGATATAAATCCAAGTTCGGGGCTAGATTCATTGTTGTGGTGGAAATTCAGTCACAACAAGAGGCATATAGATCTTGCACCAATGTTACAATTCCCCCTTTCTAGGGTTGTTGTCCAATTAATGAGTCAAGTCCTTGATGCGCATCCTTAGATGATTTCAACCTTGTCTGGAGGATGCCCTTTTCTACTTTGATGGCATGTAACTTTCCATAGAACGTAGCCACCTCTTCCTTTTCTTAAATCAATCTCCTGTTGGAGGGGTCATTTATCATGTGAGAGTGAATTAGCTGAAGTTGCGAATGTGGCAAGTTTATCCTCTAGATTTTTATCTTCCACCTAAGAAGCCACAAGGACTTCTCGTGATGGAGCTTCCTTTAATTCCTTTTGGAGCTATTTGATCTCCTTGCCTTTTCCTTTAATCTTGGCTTTCTGGTTAGCCATAGTGCCTTCTGTCATGCAAAGGCTTGAGAATTTTTTAGTTGGTTGTTGAGCTTGAGGTAGTCTGTTGTTAATACAACCACATTTTAGTTCATTAGCTTGACCTTATCTTGAGGCTAGAACTCTACGAGGTCGATTGTGACATCGCTGATAGAATAGTCGTCAAGTTGCATCTTCTCCAAAGGTTTAGACACTTGGGTAACTAACTCGTGTGATGGTTAAGGAGATTTATTGATGGTCATATAATGACCGCATCTTCTTCATCACTCCTGCCAACATTTCCTTCTTCTTTTGCTTCACCCTTCGTTATCTCAGTTGCCTTGGTTGTTTCAACTTGAATCGAAAACTATGAGGGAGAAGGGATGACCCCACCTATAAATGGGAACCTGGGTGATAGATCATATGGGATTGTAACAAGTGGTTAATTTGTGATGTTACTAAAGTCAAAGAAGGGCTTTTCACCATATGGGGAGAAATTTTGGAAGGTAGAGGGAGTTTGAGGCAAAAGTTAGGTTCCGGGTGGAGGGATTTTCTAATATGGGGTGACTAACAAGGGGATACCCCTTGAAAGGGAAAATGGTGGCAGAGGAGGATATTGAAAGGGATCCCTAAGAGGAGGGAGAGGGGGAGATGCAGGGATCACGACCGACTTTAACTTTTTGTATGGGGTCCTTGAACCGATTCCTCCATAGGTCTCCCCCAAGGGAACCGATGTGGGTTACGGGTGGGTGTCTCGAACCGAAGGGCCTTACTGAGAAGTGGAGGGTGGGGGATGTACTAGAAATTACAATTGAGAGGGCCCATTTGACTCGTGTTTGATCTCACGAGCCACTCTTTAGTGATTTTCTTTGTGTCCTCACTCTCCTCATTAGGACCCATGATCTCGCATCCCAAAAATCCTCCCATTATTCATCACTAGATACGCCCTTAAATTTGTGGGTGGTTTGTCCAATATGCTACCTATATTTCCAATGGGATTCAATTTTTTCTATGCTCCAATCCTTATTACGAAGGGTCGCTCTGATTCCTCATGTCATGGTGAGGGTGGGATCATACTTATGTTAAATTGGGTGAAACGATTCCCACTCTGGAATTGGAATGCCACTAAGCTTGATGAAAATTTCAGGTGAATCTACCCGAGGGGACCGCATTTCTTTAAAAAATTCCCTAGACTTGTGCTTACGTAAGTCTGAAACTTTGTTCTAGACTAAATTCATGGCCATCGTCTCATCAAGGTCATACCTCCATGAGTCTTGAATTAGGGTGAAGCCATAGGAAGCCAAATTTTGTGTGAACATATGCTCTATATTTATTTTAATCAAAATAATTCCTTCCTTGTTGTTCAAGGAGGTCAAAAAGCGCCTTTCTTTCTACTAGAGCCAAATTTGACATCCAAGAGTACCAACTATCTCGAATATGTCAAGACCCACCACCCATTTTGTGAGGACCCTCAAGAGCATGAAGGATTCATCTCGAATACCATGTAGCCAAATCATAGAATGTCTTACTCTAAAAAAATAATCACAAGGGTGCAGGGGATCTATGAGGATGGACTAAAAAAATTTATTCATTATTTTGTTGACCCCTTTAGGGTCAAATTTTTGTAGGAGGGGCTCCAAAAAGAGTTAAAAATTCATATATGTCCGACGAATAGGACAAGTACATGAGTCCAAGTGGACACTAGAATGATATTTTAGGGGTCTACCTCTGCATCCCATAGCGTTAGGTTCATGTACTAACTGAGGTACTTGGAATTATGATAAATAATAAGGTGGAACAAATACAAGGATTACGAAGGTGGATTTTACCAGAACATGGATAGCTGCTCACAAATAGACCCAAAATGACTTGGTGAATTCAAAAGTACGCCTTTGCTCTTTCTTAATGGACCTCATTCGTAAGCAGGGCTTCCATCTACCAATCTTGGACATTCTTGTCTAAATATTTTCCCAAAAAGAATGTTAGCATGGAGCAGGCATCCTGAGAATCCACCATTAGTGACTTCAGGGGAATGGGGAATTCGTGGTTCCCAAACCACCTAAATCTACCTACCTTAACTCTCTACTAAGGAACAAATATATTTTTGGCATTGAGCCCAGATGCTTTGGAGCTTGGCCATATTATAGAAACTGGTTCGTTGGGTCATAGACTAGAGCCAACATGTCCCTAATAGCTTGAGGTGTGATTACCACCTTTATGTTTCTGCCCTGGATGACATTGGTGTCGGTGTTGAAATAACTCATGCACATCTATACGAGCTCTGGGTATGGGTGCATGAGAGGCACCATATATTGAGCAAGTGTTGTGCTCTATATTCTTGAGCCAAAAGCCTCAAAATTTCCTAGGTTAAGAAACCTGGCATGGGTTGCCTCTCTCAGAGCTTTGGGCTTCTTGCTAAGAATAGGGTCAAAGACATCGTCAACAAAGTTAGAAAACACAGAAGGTTCACTGAATCATGATCCTCCATTAGGGAAGCTCAACCTTGGTTGAAGAGGGTGTGGGGATGCAGGTTTCTTTGCATAAGAATTTGCTTATGGTGTAGAGCTGGGAGTCGCCATGGTAGTTTTTAGGACTAGGAGAAGGATTTGATTCCTTTTAACTCAAAACTCAAAGGCTAGTTGGAAAACTCTTAGCGTTTGAAATGAATTTTTCAGACACTCTTAGTTGTCTTAAATAACCACCTTAACTCTCGTAGAGTAATGGATTGTGCATAGATATAGTCACATCATATAATGACCCTTTTTATTTAATGACCCTAAGCACCAAACTTTATGTTTTTCGAGAGATTTTGTATCAATTCTCAATTTTTTTCCCCAAATATCTTATAAAGACGTTGGATCATTAATTTTGGGGAAAATTAGGAAGATGCACTTCCTCCAAAACTTCAAAAAGAGGTAAGGGAATTTTGTGAGAGACACGTTTCGGAGAAACTTATTGAAAAGGAAAAAACAAATGGAGCAAAAATAACAAGGAAAATCAAAACTATACATATGATACAATACTTAAAATGAAGGGACTCAAAGGAAAGGTTTTAAGTGAATCTCATTTATTGGAATCACCAAGGGATCGCCTTCTATTGACTCAAGTTCAAAAGCATTAAGCTACTTGCATGCGCTAATTTTGAAGGGTCATGTCCATAAGGGGTCAAATTTGCCATGATTTCTAGGCTTGGCAGCTCTTGTATCCCATTTCAAAACCATAGTACTAACTTGGAATTATAGTTTATATGTCTTCTAATCGAACCAAGTTTTAACCACCTACTAGCAGCTGATCATAGCTTCATGAGTGGTCTCACACTTCTCTTGAAGATCTACTAGTTCAGCGAGTCTTATTGCATTGCCCCATTTTCCTCTATCTCATTTTGTTTTAATAGTTGTAATGCAGGGATTTCTAGGGTAATCAGCATCACAACACTTTTCCCATAAACTATCTCATATGGAAAGGTTTTAGGATCTCTTTAGGTGTGATTCGATCATCCCATAAGGTTATTTTGATATGTTCATGTCATATTCTCTTATGCTCATTTCCCATTCTTTTTATGAGCATGATCAGGTTTTTGTTAGTGGATTATGCTAGACCATTACCTTATGGGTAATAATTGGAGGATGTTTTCAATTATATCCCATGCCTTATAGCGAATTCATATACTTTGGCCCCTAAAAATTCCTTAGCATTATCTAATATAATAGTGGGGGGTCTGAAGTGGGTAGTGATATCTTGTAGGAGTCCCATGATCATGTTCTTGACGGCCTTTTTTAGTGGACTGTTTCTACCCATCGAGTGAAGTAATCGGTTGCGGTGAGGATCCATTTCTGCCTGGCACTCAAAGTTGGGTTGACCATACCAATGAAGTCTAGACCGCAGTTTGCAAATGGTTCCTCGATTAGGATGGGGTTAAGAGGTAATGTTGCATTCCTCCAGAAACCCGTATAAACTTAAAAAATCCTGCATATATTTATTTATGCTTGACAATCAGTGAATAAGCTTGACCAAAATTATCCTTCTTGCAAGATTTTTATAGTTGCGGTTTGGGTAGAAAAATGGCCTCCGAGCCCCCATGGTGCAACTCGTGTAAGACCCTTTCAACTTCTTCATTCTCCGGCACTGAGTAAGATCCTATTAAAGTTTATTTTGAAAAGGAAACCATCAATCATTGTGAATTTAGATCCATGTTGCCTATAATACCTTCTCTTTTTAGAGGGATATGGCTTAGGTATTTCCCTGTCTGTATGAAGCGGATTCCATCTCGAGACCCAACTACCAAGTCTCTTTCTTAGATATAGAGTATATTCTCGGGCTCATCATTAGTTAGGAGCATGGAGTCTTGTGTAAGATATTGGTGTAGGCCCCTTCCCCATACTATCTTTGTAGGCTTTATCTCAATGTCATACTCAAATATCTTAGCAATCTAGTTATCTATCTTATCTATTATCTCACCCTATGTTATATAATCCTTGATGCTAGAGTGTGCCACCATAACCTAGATTATACTATGTGTGACAAGGTGCCTGAATTTGTTTAGACCTTTAAATATAGCATAAGCTTGCCTTTCTATAAAGTTATACTTGGTTTCATAGTCATGGAGATTTTTGAAAAGAAGGAGACCGGATGTTCCTCTCCTTGAGACTCTCCTTTCTGCGTGAGCAAAAATGTTACGATATGCTCACCCCCTTATACATACATAATGAAATAATTTGGGAATTCAAGTTTTCACAAGATCGGGGAAAATGTGATATCCCCTTTAATTACCTCAAAGACTTGATGGCCTTAAGAAGTCCATTTGAAGTTAATTTATTTTTAGCATTAGCGTGATCGAGAGGATTGTCCTAGAAAAGTCTGAAATGAACTTATTGAAATTTTTATCTTTCCTAAGAAATATTAGACCACTTTCTTATTGATTGGAAAGGAGAGTCCCAAGATGGCTTCAAATCATTCTAGATCAATAGAGATCCCTTCCTTTGAAATAATGTGTCCCAGGAGTTTTCCCTGGGGTACTCCAAAACACATTTCCTTGGGTTCAGGGAGATCCCAAATTCTTGGCATTTCTTGAACATGGCTTCCAAGGCATCAAAATGATCCTTTGTTGTCTTGGTAAATATCATGAGATCATCTAGTTATATAAGAATTCCCTTATTGATCGGCTCTCCAAACGCGACATCTATGGCTCTTTGAAAGGTAGATCTAATGTTTGTGAGTCCAAATGGAATTTTTGCATATGCGAAGGTTCCCCATTTTTTCATGAAAGTGGTCTTATGTTTGTCTCGTTCGTGATCCATATCTTGTTATAGCCTAAAATACCATCTAGCAGAGAGAATCTCTATGAGCCCGTGACTCTTTGTAATATATGTTCTATGGAGAGTAATGAAAGAGTTTGTGAGAATCAAATCAGAAATGATGCACCACAAAGTAGTTGCACTCCAACGGAATCGAAATGGATCCATTGTAATCATAAGGAAGAATCGATCAATCAATGGAAGAACTTGCATAATAAAAACAAAGCTTGCACATAGAGGAAAGACGGTGGAGTGTCTTGGCATACTCATAAATCATAAATAAAAGGGTACATATAGGGTCTTTGAGTAACCCTAGTGCATGATACACAAGAAAACCCTAAACATAACCCATGTGAGATGGCCCTCCATATGTGATTGGAGGACACATAGGATCCCACACACCAACAACCACCTTCATTGAAGGTGGGGGTAGCGGCTATGATGAGTCGAAGAAAGAACAAGAAGACACTCCTAAACAACTAAGAAATGTGTCAATGGGGCCCAACAACTAAAGGCTTGATAATGTTCCCATATACAAACAAAATCTTCCTAGAAGAATAAAAAGAAGAGAAATGGGTCCCAGTACAAATCCTGATTAGGTACCCATGCACAAAAAGAAGTCCCAAGCAGTGAAAGAAAACCCAATGGGAAAAACATCCACCACAAGAGAATAAGATACTCTCTAATCTAAGAAAGATGCCAAAGATGGGTCCTAGCCATAGACTAGCCTGTAAAGGTACCCATGTACAAAAGGGAAATCTCTTGAAAAGATGAAAAAGAGAGAAGAAGAGGGAGACGAGATGGATATGGAAGAAGCCATGGATGGATCTAAACTCTCTGCAACTCTAAGAAGTCTCCCAGCTAAATGTCGATGATGAGATCCTCTACCTCTAGACTGAAGAAGAGCCATCCACACCAAACTATGTGTCTACCCTTAGGAAGGACATCAAAGATGTGCTGGAAATCTTCCCACTCCATGAAGGAAACTAAAGGAAGTAGCACAAAGAACTCGATTAAGTCAACGAAAGTGTGACATAGGTCTGCAAGCGAGTGCGAAGAAAGCGAAGGTAAAGTCACGAGTGTAGAAGCGTAGAGTATGAAGGGTGAACATGTGTAGAAAGGATGTCCAACTGATATGAAGGAAAAAAAAACATTGCCCATGATAGAAAATGGATCCACAAACAAGGGTAGATCAATGAAAGTCTCCGAGAAAAGTGGAAGTGGTAAGAGTCCCGGAAGGGGCAATCCTAACAATAGAGATGATGAACTCCTCTCGAAATACCTATAGATGGATGAGGAACTGTATTACATCACAAGTGTACTATATGAAAATATGTCTAAGGTTAGGCATATAATCGTCCCAATGAGGGGGCTCAAGAAATATAAGAGCGATGTCAAATAGGTGTGAGTCATCCAATGAAGGTAGAGACATGAAAGGGGCCTCACACACTGAAGGTGGAAAAGAGGCGTGTGATGACTATATGATACTATATAGGAGACTGCTCAATATCTAATGAGATGTGGGATGTGTCAACACTCTCTATAATAGTGAGAGAAGGAGGAGAAGAGTCCTCTATAGTACTTTGGACATCGAAGCTGGGTGCAAAATCCTCATCATCGAGAAGTATAACTGAGCGATTCTATGTCAATGGAACTATCATCACATGAAGAAATAGAGGATACAACTAAATCAAAAGCAAAGGTGAAGAAAGAGTGGGGTCCAATGAAATTTGAGCAAGTACATCTCATATCCGAAGTATCTCCAACTAAATCTCCAACACTTTGCAAATTTTTCCTAGCCCAAAGAGGACCATGAGAATCAAGCTCGGAGTCAGAAGATTCTTCACTTGAGTGAGAAGGGACATAGTACTCATCATCACTACTGTCAGAATTAAAAGACTCAAAAGTATGAGGTTCATGAAGAGGCACACTCAACATCATCATCATCTGAGGAGTTAGAGTCCGAATCAGAGAGCTAAAGAACCTCAATAGGTAGAGAAGTAGAAGTCAATTAGGACTTAACACTTCTCTCAATATCAAGTAATGAAGTGGGCGTTGAATTAGAAGTAACGTAAGAAAAGGTATACTGGTGAACAATGATCTACCTTTCCCTTAACCAAGCGTAGTATCATTGTTAAGCTCATGAATAATCACCGAGTTAGGACCAAATTCCACTCGCATTCCTTCACTAAGGTGAGTAATTTGGTAAACCGATAGGATATTGGTAGAGAGATTAGGAACACTCAACACTTGGTTAAATGTTCCCCCATCTATCTCTACCAATCCACTACCAGAAACCAACACTTTCGTGTTATCACCCAATGTGATTTGGGACATATCACAAGGTTCGATGTTGGAGAACTCAAAATGTAAAGAAGCCATGTGGTACGAGGCACCAGAATCTATAATCCACATCAATGAAGGAGAAACTCAAGCTACAAGGGCCTTCCCTTTCTTCTTATTAGATTTAGACTCTCTTGCAGTAGAAGACTCGACCTTTGGAGCATTTTGTTTGATAGACTCAAGAACACCTATTTGATTTTTCTCAAGTAAATGAGTAAGGTGATCAATTTGTTTTCTCATACATAGATGCTCTTTATGACTAGATTTCTTGCAATAGGAACACAAAAATTGTCTTTCTTTGCTCTAGGCTTAGAAGTCAAAGCATTCGTGTTAAATTTATTTTTGGTCTTGGTTTCCTTCTTAGGTTGATCCTTTTTCTCTATCTCATTAGCAATCTTCTTTTCCTTAATATTACTTGCTACAAGGTCATGTGACTTGGACTTGAGAGACCCCATTTGAATGATTTTGTCCTGTTCTTGAATGATTTGGGATGAAAAATAGTCAAAGGAGGGCATATTCCAATCCTTTCCCAAGGCAACTTTTGTAGCGTAAAAAGTTGACACGAAGACGGAGTATTTGGGACCTAACTTAGAAAGAATTGACAAGATCAATTAGGAATCTTTCTTCTCTACTTGACATTCCTTGAACAACAATCTAGTGTGGACAAACTTAAAGAAGAATGCTTGTAGGTTTTCAAAATCACTAGGATTTAACCCTAGTAGTTTGTTTTCCAACTTATGCACTCTCATGTCATCTTGTTGTCCAAACATTCCATATAATGTTTTCCACATAGAATTAGGTGTTTTGGATGACTCAATGTGGAAGAGCAAGTTAGGAGAAACAAACATGCAAAGAAGACCTAAAGCTTCATCACTACGGTTTAACCACTTAGATTTTTCAAGGTCGTCATCTGGTTCGAGTCTCGGTTCTATGGTGATGCGAGAATAACCCTTTACCTCTTAGTTCCATAATTAATTTTTATCTCGACTCGAAAAATTTGAATAGTGTAAGAAAAATAAGTGAATAAGCATCCATTGTGAAGAGAGAGAAGGAATGCAGAAAAGAATTACAACCACCCAAGACAATATAGAAACCCCCTGCCTTCAACACTTTATAGTTTAGTGTGTTGAATACAATCATGTTCGATCGTGTGTCTTGAAATAGTTGGTAATTCACCTTCGCAATCAACATAATAAAGCAAAAGAGAGGAGACCACAATCATGTTTCATGGAACGTAACAAAGTGACACCATATACAAGTAGAACTTGTAAAAAACAAGGAAGGAGGTGAAATCAAATCCTGGTTGTGAGACAGAGATTCTCACGTCGCAATGGATACCCCCTTGCTGCAAACTGTGGCGGATGCGCTCATTAGTCACAAGCAATAATAAGGGTAAATACAAGTTTTAGATGAACTCAAGATGAGTCTTGATGATCTTCAGAATTCTAGAAAAGCACTCGGAAGGAAAATCATTGCTCAGAGTGTCACTACACACTTGAGGGCACGATTAGTAAAAAATTTGACAATAATTCCCAAAAAAATTTTTTTGAAATGCCCGAGTTAGCTAATTTTAAAGCTATAGGAGTTTAAAAGGAATGATAATTTAACGTTAATTTAAAAGATGATTTTAATTATTACTAATTGAAAAGAAGAGATCGTAATTAATAGAAATAGATTTAATATAATTAAATCTAATTAATTACGAAAAACTAATTAAGATCTATTAAAAATTAAATATCCTTCCCCTTTTTTTAAAAATCAAATTTAAATTATTTCCCACTACAATTTAAAATTTTCTGTGAACTTTCCTTAAAGAGGATACCTTAAATAGTTTTTTTTAAAAACCTACTTTATAAAAAAGACCCATCAAATTTGATTTTTTTAAAAAAACTTACCATAAATAAATTGTAACAAACTTACGGTTTGAAATCCCGAGTTGGAGGGGAGACACCAAGAAACCCATGTAACGGTGAGATTTTGGAGGTCGGTTCGGCATGGGTCTCGGCGAGATGTTGAGGGGAAGGATCTACGAGTTGGGTGAAATTGGTAGGGAGTAGGATCGAGCACGGGGCGGACAAGAGCGAGCAGAGGCACGCGGGTATGCGGGAGAGAACTCACGACCATGGTAGGAAGGAGCTCGGGATCGAATTTTCCAAAAAATGACTTGGCCAAAAGCGAACCAGGCAGAGAAGACACGGTCGAGGAGACATGACTGACTCGGGATCAGCGAGGAGCACGACCTCACGGGGAGAAGGATGGCTCAACCTCGTAGGAAACGCAGGTCTAAGGCTGCAGGTCGAGTGGGAACATGAGCGAGCACATAGAGAACTAGAGGAATTAGCCAGGAGAGGAGAGGGGCAGAGAAGGGCTCACCTAGCTAGTACATGAAGCCACAAGAAAAAAATGCACCCACGGAAAAAAAAGCACCCACAAGATAACTCAAATGAGCTGGAAAATCTGAATAGAGGAGGAGCTCAGGTGTTGAAGGAGCTCTCTTGTAGCTTGGTTTGGAGAGGAGATTTCTTGGTGGAGAGAGCTTGGGGCTGAGCATCAAAAACCAAAACTTCAAACTGAAATGTTGACTGAATCTCTGTAAAAAAAACACCATGCAAACATAGAAAAGACCAAAAACAACAGAGATCTAAAAAATTTTAGTTTAATAAAAAATTAAAAAACCAGAAAATAACCTCTTATTTTAACTGATCTACTAGATTTAGCTGCAGTTAGCTAAATGTAGTTGTAAAACCCCTGAAAGCTTCAAGAATACCTACACATGCATGAAGAACATAGCAAAACAGAAACAACTTTCCAAGAATAACTTGTTAAAAATGTTAGCAAGATTCTAAAATCTAATGATCAAAAAACTTACACGAGGAGTAAAAAATAATGAAACCAAGAGTAATCACAACTTAGATGACGAATGCATGTTTACCCGATCTTAGCTCTGATACCATGAAAGAGTTTGTGAGAATCGAATTGGAAATGATGCACCATGAAGTAGTTGCACTTTGACGGAATCGAAGTGGCTCTAGTGTAATCACAAGGAAGAATCGATCAATCAATGGAAGAACTTGTATAACGAAACAAAGCTTGCACATAGAGGAAAGACGGTGGAGTGTCTTGGCATACTCATAAATTAAAAATGAAAGGGTACATATAGGGTCTTTGAGTATGAAAAAATGTAGCAGATTTATAGAGATATCATAGCTAATATGAGAATGATATTCAATAAGCTCTATGTTTCTCTATTCGAAACATACAAATATATAGGAAATATACTTCCTAAATAATAGGAAGTAGCTATAACAACTCACTAACTTACGTGAGTTGTTTCTAACACACTAACCAAATATAATTATTATTGTTGTTTTATATAACAACTAATAATAGTTTACTAACACATACTTACAACATAATAATTACTTCACGTAATTATTATTTACTAATGGAGCACTAATATATTATATTTCCTAACATTCCCCCTTAGTGTGAACATGGGGAAAACCTGCCTTTGTACTTGCACCTACTCATGATCTAGTGATTTTCACAAGATGATCACAAACCTCAAGGATGGTTTTGCAAATGGTTGACCAAAAACCAAGAATGGTGGTTTTGCAATTGGTTTACCACAAACCACAAAGTGATGGTTTTGAGAATGGATTACTAACAACCAAGAATGGTGGTTTTGCAATTGGTTTACCACAAACCACAAATGAAGGTTTTCAAGTGGTTTATCTACAACCACATCATGATGTGCCAAGTACTATTATTAGCCCTCATCACATCTCACTACAAGGAATGACATAGGAAATTTTGTTGAATTCTGTTGCTCGTACATACATAGAAAAAGCTAACATGATGGAAATGGAACATTGGATCATGTTCCCCCCCTCAATGTGAAATTTCCACTTATGGAACACTGCAAACTAAAGCAAACACACAACTAAAAAAATGCCACCAAATCATCTATGCGGCCCGTCGTTGGCGATTGATGAGAGGTTGTTGAATGACCTTCAACCTCCATTTGCCTCCATCCTCCAATTATAGGCTGCTAACTCAGCTAGATGTGATCATGAAGCTCAAAAATTACCTCTACAAGATAGGCGTCACGTCACAAGTGAAAATGCGTCCAATTATTGAAAAGTGAGGCAAATTTTTTTAAAAGATTTTCATAGTGACAACTATTATTGACTATTTCAAATATGACACTTTTGGACTTGATAGACATACTTTTGATGATATAACAAAAATTGACTCTTTTGATAATTTTTTGAGTGATGATAAAAAAATGAGATCTGATTCAACGAGAGTCCTCTTTTTTCACGTAGGAAGATACTACATAAGCAGAGAGAGGATCGGATGAGCAGGATGTAAAATTATTTGAATCATTTTCCTTTATGTATTCCACACCTTCCAACATAATGTGTTGCATCCTTAATGGCTCCAAATATTATTATGAGAACCGTAGATGCAATAGTTAGAGTTTTGTGAAAACCGTCAATCAACATGGACCATGAACAATATGGAATCCTCCATTGACAACACGTCCTCCTCTCTGATGGCTTAGGTTTAGACTTGTGCATCTTTATTTGCGAGATGCAAATCAATTATAGTGGTGAGCTGGGAATTTCTTCAAGATTGCAGATTAATGTGAGCTTAGATGACAATAAAAAATATTTGATCTAGAAATGAGATGCCCACAAATTATTTTGAGATTTATATTCCACATTTTCTAGTAATGGATGCGTATAACATACACAATTCGCAAAGATTCCCTAACCATGGTGAAATTCACAGGCTCAGGACATGCTAGACATTGACTGGTATATCACAGTAAAGTCTACCATCAAACACATAGAAATATAGAAGTGCCTACACCCACTACTCAGATACCTGTGTAGCCCACAGAAATCTTTGCATACACCGAGTTTGATTGATTCTCAACACACTAACACTTGTATACATTCCTTTATAGAGCACAACTCCATGCACAAGTCATGCCATAATATGCACTAATTTCAATCTGATGCCAAATGAAAAAAATGTAGCATATTTGCAGAGATATCACAACCGATATGAGAATGATATTCAATAAACTCTATGTTTCTCTATTCTAAAACATAAAAATATATAGGAAATATAATTCCTAAATAATAGGAAGTAGCTATGACAACTCACTAACTTACGTGAGATGTTTCTAACACACTAACCAAATATAATTTTTATTGTTGTTTTATATAACAACTAATAACAGTTTACTAACACATACTTACAACATAATAATTACTTCAAGAATATTATAACATAATAATTATTTACTAATGGATCACTAATATATTATATTTCCTAACAGAGTAACCCTAGTGCATGACACACAAGAAAACCCTAAACCTAACCCTAAACCTAACCCATGTGAGATGACCCTCCATATGTGAGTGGAGGACACATAGGATCCCACACACCAATAGGTAAGGGATAGTGATCCTTTAGGGACACTCTATTTAGGTCTCTGAAATCCACACAGAGATGAATTTAACCATTTTTCTTCCTTACCAGAACTAGGTTAGAGACCCATGTTGTGTGCTTTATAGGGAAGATTATTTTGGCCTCTAGGATCTTTCTCAGTTCCTCATCCATGAGGGATCCTATCTTTGGGTTCGCAGCTGCTACTTCGGCATATGGGCTTAGTTCCTTCTTCAAGGTCAATGGTGTGTTTGATGATATCCTTGTTGTAACCGTTTAGGTTGTCATACGTCCAAGCCATTAATTTTTCATACTTATGGCATAGAGCCACAAGCCTTTCTTTTCTCTTTGGGTGACTAATCTCCCTACTTCTAGCATCCTCCTATTAGTTACTTCTAGCTTGACGTAATCCTTCTTAACCCCTGTAAACCTCCTTCAATTTGAATTAGCATCACTAGAATAAAAAAGGCTCTCTAGTGTTATTAACTCCTTTGGAAGTTTGTTTTTCTTCAACTGAATAATCTGATCTCCATAAGCTTCTTCAATTTTAGGTTGGATTCGGTTTAAAAATTGGTCATTTGGAGGAAGTGCACAATCTTCCTGTCATTGTTAAAAACCTACCAATGATTGATGTTATCGGGTATAGATGGGCAGATGATCAATTTTATTGTACTTTTTTTCATTATCACGTCTTGGATTGGATTAAATTGCGACCCAATTAAAGCCATCCTATCAGCCTCCATATTTTGGTCTCGAGGAATAACATTGATATTAAAGGCTTCAAAATATTTAATGAGATCCCACGCCCTATGTCGATAAGACCTCATTCTTTAATTCTTTTTAGTTGTAGTGTTCCTTACTTGAGTCACCACCAACTCGAGTCACCAAAGACTCTCAACTATTTGATGCCTTCCTTTTGTGTCGTGGCAAGCCATGTACTAAGGATTCATACTCTACTGCTTCGTTGTTGGTATAGGTGAACTATAAGTGGAACTCCTAAAGTATATTCTTTCCACTTGGGGAAAATAAGCATATCATAGCTCTGAGCCATCTTTTCTTTTATCTCCATCAAAATGCAGGGTCCATATATGGGAATCCTTAATGGGATTCCCTTCTCTTTTATCCTCTTCTTTTACCACCTTTGGAATCGTGGAGTCCTCATCAAAGATGACGTAAGTTCCCAAACCATTTGAATTGAAGTTCTGAAGGGATCACCATGGGGAAGTTTGGTAAATGACCACCACTTTGAAGATTACCCTCTTCTGTATATGATTCCTCTTCTTGGGTGATCATGGCATGGGAATCCTCAAAGCTTGAGACCGCTTGGTCCATTATATGTTCCTTGGAAAGGGGTTCTGATAATAACTTCATCTTAGACCCATACTTGGTCCCTAGAATCAAATGGGACCAATCAAGATACATATATCCTCCTATCCTAGCTATGAAATCATGGGAGAGACACAGTATGAAGACTGGAGGAATGTCAATTACTAATATATCATGTGGAACGATTATGTTTGGGTAGAAAGAAAGATGCAACGGGATCCCTTTGATAGCTCCTATAGTTTAGACTTATTTTCCATCCGGTTGCATGACTCCCTTATTTAAGGGATCATATTCAATTCCTAAGGCATCTGCAATTGCTTTGGGCATATTTGTAGTGCTTACGCCGCAGTCTATCATGTAGTTATGCAATAATTTCTTACCTATTATAAGAGTCATGAAAAAGGGGTTGGGCATTGGTTTACGTACTTAACAACACTACCTCTATTTTCGACCAAATATTTTTACCTATTACTTATCTTTTATCTTGGTGGGAATTGGGTCTTCATTTGATCTCATTGCTTCTTGGAGTAACTCCTTTTCTCCGAAATGCCCAAGATCCCACAAGGATGATTTAGTTGGCGCTTTCTTCGATTGTTGGACCACATTTATTGGGTGAGTGATGATGTCTTGGATGGTGATTGTGTTTCATTCCTTCAACTACGGGATGGAGGGAACCCTAATTTTAGATAGTTCTTAAGGCTTATTTTACAACCATCGGTAGTGAGACCGTGATGGTTGGAGGCTCTTTTGCATCTTATTAGTCATACTTAGGATAGGAGCTCTCATATCTATCATCCTTTTTTGAAGTAAGTGTTGTAATTAAATTGAATTGGATTGGAAGCAACTACCTCATTTGTAAATATGAATTCCTCTCCTTCTACCCAAGAGAAAATCACATGCTCTGGTGTGATCTCCACTTCTTGCTCCAGTGACATCCCTTGAATCTGCGCAATAAAGGCTGCATTTTGGACTCTCTAGACTGGTAAAGTCTTGATATTTTAACATTGTATCCTTCCATTGCTCTTTTTGCAAATACCTTTTGTTGCAAATTTCCTAAGGGACAATCTCTTGGCATGTGAGGAATATTAAAAGGGAAGCACCACACGTTGGGATCTTCTGCCAATTTTTTTTTCCTGGGTACCATTTCTCTTCCACTATTAGGTGGGATGGTTTGAAGTGGTGTTAGAACCGGGATGAGTTAGTTAGATTACTATGCAGATGGCATCCTTTGGGTATTTTTATGTTGTGAGGGATAGGTAGGTCTACCACCCTCATAGCTTTGATAATTTTGTATTGGGTAAGCCTTCCGATTCCTTTTAGGATGTTCTATCTCGTTAGAGAAGTATCCGAGGATATTTTTGACTTCCTCCATTTTGGGAGAAGAAAATGATGACGTTGTAGTGGGAATTGGCTCCGGATGAGAGGATGGGTAATTATATAGGGACATAGGGGCTTGGGTAGAGCTCGAGACTTGTGCTTATGGAAGGGGATCTATTTCGGGGTACATTGGCAAAGGGGCTCTCGGGGAAGCTTACCGGCATCTATTAAATTGTTCTCATCTTGGATCACAATATCATATGCTTGCCGTAAAGAGTACCCTCCCAATTATTGAATCATCATAGAAATATCTAAATTTAAAGCTTTTAAGTAAAAAAATAGCCATTTCTGTAAGAGGCCTTGCTATAAAAAGAATCCTTTATCATGTTTCTTGAAATCTAGTGTTAAAATCGGTCATAAGCTCTTACAGGACCCTTCTTGATATTGATAAGTTGTTGTAGGAGTGAGGATCTATCCCCTTTCTCATTGAATCTTGCTACCAAGAAATTTCCCAGTTGGTCCCAAGTGCCGATAGAATTAGGGGTTAGGGACCGGTACTAATCCAGAGCCTTCCCCTTAAGGGAAGCAACTAGTAACCACAAAGCGACATCCTATTCCTTGATATAATGTACCATGCATATCTCCTCTATGTCCTGGAGGTGTTCCTCTGAAGTCTTGAATTATTCTCCACCTTGAATTTGGGAAGTGTCTTTAGCGCGTTATCCGGAATAGGATTCCACACCGCCGAGGGTGTGGGTAAGATGAGTGGACTCCTTGATTTCATGAAACAAACTTCCTTAGAGGTTGAGCTTGGAGGTGGGCCATTAAAATAGGTCTAAGGATTCTAATTGATTGTAAGAAGGGCCTACCTAGTGGTGGTGTAGAGAGAGTCTCGGTTCGAAGGAGATGAAGACCTCTAAATCTATATACCTCTTATGTTCCTTGGCGGGGATAACTATAGATATCCAAATGCACCTTATTCTCTTGTTTTATCTCTTGTTCACATTCATCTCATAAACTAGAGAGAACCTAACTTAATACTACTGAAATTAGTATATTTTTGATGATGGAGTCTTCAAATGTGTAGTTGTTTGTGTCCCACTAGGCATGCCAGAAAACTATTGATGATTATCTTTGTGGATGAACCATCATAGTTGTGGGATACCTTAGGGAAGTGGGACGTGCCCCTAAGATAACCTCCAGGTTTTATAGAAGTTGGCTCTTCTCTAGGTATGAGGTAAGGGTTAGAAAAAATAAAACAAAATGCAAAACTAACTAAGGTGATATGTCAAAACTTATTTAAAAGGCACAAAGATAGATTCTAGGAAACTGTTTAGAATATATGAAGAGTGTTTAGCATGGTCTACTATTTTTAGAAGTATCTTGAATTATCAAAGGCTGAGAAAGTGTAAAACATAATAATATGTAGATGATAGATGCATATAGAAAACCCAAGGGCATATAACACGATAGATATTCAAAATTTATCTAAAAACTACCAACAATAAAGGATGAAAGACACAAACTATTGAGAGCTAAAATGCACAGAACAAGAGCCCTTTATTCATAGAGAAAATAATACATAAGGCTGATTTAGCACATATTACAACTTTCTTCTACAACAAAGCCTTGCTAAGGCTAGCAAACACAATAACTAAGCCTAGAATCCTTTTTCACAATTCTGGTTTGTTTCTCTTTTCTATTTTCTCCTCCCTTCATTTTTGGATTAGAACATTCCTTTATAGACCCCCTTGGCTCTTGGTTCAATGTCCAGAATCTGATCTTCCACCACCAACATTTACTTTTCCTACAGAGTCTTTCATTTTTGGGTAAGATCTCAATTTGCATGTCTGTGATATTTATGATCACCTTTAATCCATTCAACTTGCACTCATTTGGTTGGTGTTGATTTTTCCCTACAACATGGAGGTTGTGCACTTAATCGATGGCATTTCGAGGGCCTTTTCTCCAAACTTTCACCGAGGTGAAGCGTGGAGGTCTCGTCCTTATTTGAGAATGTTCCTTTTCTCTTTCTATTTGAAATTGCACTCGAGTGACACATGGAGACCATGTGTGTTCTTACTATCTTTGACTTTTTAATCTTCCTGGGTAACTTTATCAGGCCTGAAACACATGGGTGGTGGGCTAGTTTAAGAACATTCCTTTCTCCACATCATGCCTCAAGTGTGACAAAGGGAAATGTGGATATCTTCCATATTAAGTTCCATACTTAGCCAAATTTGGGCTCAAACAAACAACATAGAAGAACTAGGGTCGGGAAGACAAAAGACATTGGTGGTAAAATAGTCTCACCCAAAAATAACTCTAGATTCACCTCTAAGTATCCCTTCATTGTCTTCTATATGTGGGCCACCTCATAATATCCCTTCATCTTCTATCTATGGGTCACCTCTAGGTAGCCCTTTATCCTCTATTCTTGGGCCACGTCCTAGTATCCCTTCATCTTTTATACTTGGGCCACATCCTAGTAGTACTCCATCTTCTATTTATGGGACACCTCGGGTAGTCCTTTGTCTTCCATCTATGGGAAACCTCCTGGTATCCCATTTTCTTCTATACTTGGGTCACATCCTAATATCCCTTCATATTTTATTTGTGGCTCACCTCTTGGTATCCCATTCTCTTCCATCCTTGGGCCACATCCTAGTATCCCTTCATCTTCTATCTATGGCTCACCTCCTGGTATCCCATTTTATTCCATCCTTGGCGACATCCTAGCAGTCCATATTCTATACGTGGCTCACCTCCTTGTATCCCATTCTCTCCATTCCTTGGACCATATCCTGTTCATCCATCAAATCATCCTCCTATCAAAAAATGTGGTAATCCAACCATCTCTACCATTCCTATAATCAATCCTAAACATCCATTTTCTTCTCCCATTTCTTAGGATCAACCAAATCAAGAATTATCTTGTAGGAAACAACAAAATTTCTTCATCAAGATAAAATAAAAAATATGAAGATCTCCAAAACTCCAAGTAAATGCAACACCCAAAAATCTAAAAATCAAATGTGATTCAAGAAGGCACACCAATGCAACCATCAAGTATGAAAACTATGGATAGGGAACTCAAGCTCCCACATACAAATTCCATATTTAAAGATAAGTCACGGGAACTTATCGAATATGATCTCACCACGGTCATTGAGATTAGAAATAATATCACTCTTGATAAGAAAAAATCCTAGTCTCCCTTATCAAATAAATTGCAAACATTGTTGTTTGATCTTATCACATAGAGTGAAATTGTTGGTCCTAACTTCCCAAAATCTAAAAAATTAAAAAAAAAAAAATACAAAAATGATAAAACCTAAACCATTACAAAAATAAAAGGTACAGAGATCAAATATTGTAATCGGGGATTACATACACATGGATGTTATTTCCTTTCCTTTCATCTTCCTCTACAAATATCCCACCATGCTCATCCCTTCTATGATATTTCAGTTGGTATATTCACACTCATTATGTGACATTTGATCTCTAATATATCTGTTTGACCTTGTTCTTTCATCACCTTGGTAAATTAAAGAACAATTGACCTCTTAGAGATCCTATCACTATCTACATCTAATAAATTTGTTCCAAAGAAACTTTTCAAAGTATTTGTTGACACTAGCTAATTTCATCATTGCAATCACTTCCACATCCTTCCATCAAGCCATATGTGGTTCTTAACCCCTCATCAAAACAATCGAGAGAGCTTAAATACGTTTCTAAAAGTAAAATTCAATAAAAAATCAAAAGCAAAGCAATATATAAACCCTCTCTTGTGGTATTTCCAGTATCTTTATCGAGGATATGGACTCTTGGATGGTAGTAGATAAATGTTGTGACTAGAATCAAATATATATTTTTGGGGCTATGGACGCTTGAATGGCAACGGAGCAATGTAGGGCTCTCCTTCCACCCTCCATCCAAAAATCACTTATCAAACTAAATCATTATTACACATTGGCTAGTTTTTCTTCACTTATTACCTATCAAATATTCACTACAAGAGGTAATTAATTTCCACATGCACACACTAGATATCGATGAGAAAACATGATTAGTATGTTACCAAGTGTTGTTTGGACCTTGTTCAAACTCTTACTTTAGTCCTTATTTTGTCTCATGATTTTTTCCTTTGGATAATCAATTTTTCATCGCCAATCTTCTAGCTACATTTTCCATATCCTTTCATAACATTCATTGTTATTCTACTTTTTTCAAAACATCCATGTGTATAATATTTCCTTTTACCATGTTTGAGGGAAAATTTGTCCCTTCTTTCAATAAACAATATTTTCCTTCTTTCTATCATCTATTTTTTGGAAAGTTTGCTTTGGGGGCACACTTGCTCCTTTTGGCACTTCATTGGCTTGTGTTCATCATCGCATTAAACCTATCCGTCATGGCCTTAATCTATATTATATTCCTCTTGTACATACATGTGGGATTTACCCTTGTAAATTCTCACCTCTTCTTGGGGTATCATTGAATCTTTGTTTTCTGTATATAGCTTTAGAAAACTCTCAAAAATCCTAAAAATTCACAAAATCCTAGAAAAGATAAAAACATTGGTAAAATTTCAAAAATCCAAAAATTGGTGAACATGACATTTTAACATATACATCATTCATGAGAAACAACGTCCTCAAACCTTAAAAACTGTCCTACAATACATATTTATTGGGTTCTCACCTATTCTTGCGCGTGATATGTGGATCATTTTGATCTACCTTCATTAACAAATATGGTTTTCTTACTATGTTTGTATTCCCTTGCACAAGAAGTTGCTTGGGAAAGTTTCATAGTGCATGATTTCTTTTTCATAGGACTTATACATCCTCCATTTATTCACCTTGCATATATCCTTGCTTGGGGTGCCATTTTTAACCCTTGTTGTATAACTCAAACATTTGGGAACTAAAGCTTGATAACAAAAACATTGGTGCAATTGTCTTGAATGTTGTTTGTTTAAGTACATTTGTTTGTGCTTGTTTCTTTGTCGATCTTCTTGTTTAATTTCTTATATTGCATTATGTTATGTATGTTTCTTTGAGTTAGTCCTTTCGCAGTGCAAAAATGTTAGTATTATGGATTTTCATGTCATTTTATATTTTGGTGCATGCTCATATTAAATAAAAGTTGCTCCTGAGCCAGATGGTTCAGTTGATTACATTGTGAAATGATGATAAAAATAAGCTCTTAAGCCAACTAGGTTGAAATCTATCTCCATTTTTCTTTACCGTCACTTTCTTCATGACATTTTCCATTAATCACCATTTTCTTCTCCACCACATGGGGCAACAAGGATTGTATTTATCCCCCTCCCCCTTGTTTCTTCTATCCCTAAAACACAACATTTCTATTCCAACAATCAATTTGAACAACATCTAACCAAGCCAAGTTCAACTCCCCATTGTTGTAGCATAGATTTGTTGTTCTAACTTTTCATCCTCCTTTTTAATCGTCAATCAACCTCTTCTATCACCTCATCGACACTCAAGGGGGCATCCTTCATTCTACTAATTTTTCTTCTACTTATTCAAAATTTAATTTTTGTAATTGTCTACTATCTTTGAAGTGGTGTCACTTGTGTTACACCACACCAAAGAGGGGAAAATATAGACACCTAAATCTGACTACATAGTTTTAATACTATAATTACACTAATTATCCTCTTTCTTGTCATTTTGTTATAATTACTGATTTCATGCTAATTAGCTAAAATTCCCCCTCATTTTTGGCCAATTAACAACACTTTGTTAATTAACTATCCTTTCCCCCATTCTGGATTCTAATTAACGACACTTCGTTAGTTATAATCCTCTTCTAATTAATTAACTACTTATTATTTAATTAATCCTTTTTAACATTGTATTTAATCAATAAACCTTCTTATTGGTTAAATCCTCCAAATAGATTTCTAATCTATCTTGGCCTATTGATTATTCCTAGTTGATTAATTAAATCATCTCCAACTATCATGAGTTTCTAATCACTAATTGATCCCTTCTAATCATGCTTATTCATTCTAATTCTACTTTCTCTTTATTCCACATTCACTAGGTTTCTAGCTTCTCCCAAATTGGAAAGCTATTTAAAGAACCTAGTATCCCCTTTCCAAGCTTAAACCTTTAACACCACACTTTTGCTAGTGATATCACATGCACATGATAAGATCATATTCCACCGTTGAAGAAGCTTATTAATCTTGCACCCATTAATCCTCTCTTTGCAAAGAGTAGTAAAGGAATATTCATACATGACAATCAAGCCATATTGGTGATATCTTTTCCTCTTCTTGGAGTTAGCCATCCTTTGATCTCATTATAATTATAGGAGCAACTATAATCTAGAAAACATATCTAAATTAGCAAGGAATGGCTTAATGTTTTTCAAGTTTAATTTGGATGCATTAATTAACTTTTTCGTGCAGAGAAAATTATCATGATGTTTATGTTGAATTAGCTTAGTTATAGGGATTACTTGGTGTTAATTCCTAGTTCTTAACTTAGCCTACTTTTACATGCATACAACAGCTGCCAAACTCCTCACTTTCCATTGTTATATCATTTTATCCTTGGATTATATGTCCAATATCTAACAACATCAATAAGCAATATCCTTTCCATGGAAAAGCAGACTATTCTTGTACTTGTAAATGAAATATTTTACATGTTCCTCATGGTCATCTTCATCAATTATAGTTACTGGTTTGAACACCTCACGTGAAACATTCAAATTGAAAAATATTCTACTTCTCTCTACCAATGGAAACTCCAACAACACGTGACACGTTTCTTGTGCCCCAATGTCTCTTTAAAAAATTGTTTCAGTTAGAAGTCTCTTATATTATATTTTTCTCATTTCCTCATGGTTTTCAATGTTTACAATCTATATCAACATTTGATGATAATTTTTATATCTCTTCTATGTTTTTGTTGTATGTTTTGCAATGTATTTGATTACTGTATGTTTGGAAAGTGTCAAGAGGACTAGGGTACATTCTTTATAAAATATTAATTTAATAATTAAATACAATTTAAATAATAATAAATAAAGGTAAATGACACAACACATTATTTACCATGGGAAAACCTCTAAGAGGTAAAAAACCCACCAATTATAATAGTTGTCCATTAATAAGAAACATAGCAATTATTTACAATAATTTTTCCAATAACTCCTTTTCACCCCTCAATTCTCCTCTCTCAATATATTTTCAAGGGCCCCAATTTTCCTATTTAAATTGGTGATCAAGTGTGTCCCCAAAGCAATTTTTCAACCATAATTAGTTGAATAATATTTATATAAACCCATAGGTTATATTTAATAAATAAAAATATACTTATATTTCTTATTTATTAACTATAGTCTATCATTTATAGTTATATTTAATATAAATTTTTAAATATAACATTAGGAACTATATAAGGGGTTAATAACCCACTTAATATTATGTTCCAACACTCCCCCTTAATGTTAAGTGGGGTTATATGCCAACATTACCTATTTATACAACAAGATTTACAATCCTTAAACCATGATGGGATTTTAGGCTAGCATATCACTTTGAAGGATTTATACACCTTCATCATGCTAAACTTACCTTTTTGTACAAAAGGATTTAGAATCCATAAATCAGAACTAGATTATTTAGGATAAGAATGATTTATGAGACTACATCTCATGGTTTCTCATGGATAATCTATAAGAACCTTAGGATCCTTTTATAAAGTAAGGACCTCCTTTACAAAATGATGTTTTATTACTAGACTACACAGTAAACTTTAGATAGAGAAGTTTACTTAGATCATAAGGATCTTTACAATGCTTTTATGGAGAATAAGTATAGAGGTGAAAAAGAAAACACATGTACAATCGTTAAGAGATGGAATTTTCATGAACACTTCCCCTTAGTGGAAACTTTGCAAGGACGAACATTTCTCAAAACTTGCAAAACTTCATAACACACAATGGCTACATGAAGATATCTGCAACTTGATTTTTGGTAGGAAAAAACTAGAGATCTATATCACCACGAGATAACTCTCCCTAATGAAATGCATATGAATTTTTCTATGTTTTGTATGATGATGATGGACTAGATTGTTTATAAGAGAAATACAATTTTTTTATCACATAGGAGATGATTACTTCCTTTAACTTCCACATGAATTTATTCCAACAACAACGTTATCCATATGGTTTCTTTCTCTACTTCCATTGTACTTCTATATTCTACCTTGGTAGAAGAGATGGAGATTATTGGCATATTATTCTTCTTACTCCAAGTAATGACACCTGTACAAAACTTAAAAATATATCCAGTCATAGATTTTCTATCTATTACATCACCAACATGGTCAGAATCACAATATCCATATAAATAAGCATTATCAGAATAAGTGTAATGCAAACCAAAATTGATTGTTCCTTTAATATATTTTAATATTATTTTAGCCAATTTATATTTTTTATATGGCTCCAAAGCATGAATATGGAAGCAATACCTATTGCATATGCAATATTAGGCCTAGTGATAGTAAGATAGATTAAGCTACCTACAAGTTGCCTATAAAAGTAGAGTTTGTTTTCTCACATGCATGTTTAGGATCTAGTTTACAACCAACTTATATAGGAATGGAAACAAGTTTACAATCAACCATACATGTAATATATAAAGTAAATTAGAATCATATCATGATTGAGATACAAAAATATGATGTTTATCTCGTAGTCATGCCTAAAAATGATGTAATAATAATATATCGGTAATTTCAAAGTAATATTTTAATTTAGCTTTAATGTTAAGAATTAAGTTATTTGAATTATTACTAATAAGTATATCACTTGCATACAATACAATAAGTATAATCTTTTGATTTTCAATTTTAACAAAGATCATTATCAGATGAGCAGATTGAAACCAATATCTTTGAAAAAATATTTATTTTTACAAACCAAGCTGTAGGAGCTTGTTTTAAGCCGTATAGGTATTTTTCAATTTCCAAAAAAAGAGTTCTTTTCCAAGTTCCTCAAAACCTTTAGGTTGGGTCACGTAGATTTCCTATTTTAGATCACTATTTAGGAAGGCATTCTTAACAT
This sequence comes from Taxus wallichiana var. yunnanensis, assembly GCA_018340775.1. Taxonomy (NCBI): domain Eukaryota; kingdom Viridiplantae; phylum Streptophyta; class Pinopsida; order Cupressales; family Taxaceae; genus Taxus; species Taxus wallichiana. Next base: position 1,558,686 of record JADAXU010000136.1, read on the forward strand.
TCACATGGTGAATTTCCTAACCATATTGATTAGTTAGGGAAATGAGAATCCTAATAGTACTTATTTGTATAACACGGGAAAAGGTTTCTACATAGCTAAAATCAGGTTTTTGAGTAAACATGTGAGCTATTATCTTGGCCTTAAAATTTCCAATTTTTCCATTGACATTATACTTAATTTTTTAAAGCCACCAAGATTGAACAATACTTCGTTTTTATGGAGATGGGACTAGATCCCAAGTTTTATTTTTAATTAAGGAATTGTACTTATATTTCATGGCTTCTATCCATCTTTCATCATGGCATGCCTCTTTGAAAGATTGGGGTTCAAGTTCATACAAATTCATTAAGGCATGGTAAGTGTGATGACTTCTAGTCATCTTACAAATATTATTAAGATTAGATTTTTGGAGAATAGATTGAGCCCATTTAGGTCATTTAGTTATAGAGGAATCATGAATAGAATCATTTTCAATTTCAATGTCATTACTACAATCAATATGTTCATTATTATTAAATACATCATGATCACTAGATATACATCTTGCATCAATCTAAAAACAAATCTTACTACAAAAAAATATCAAACATGATAAAATACATACATATAAAGCTATCAACAATTTTCTTCCACGAAGTCGTGGTGAGCTTTTAGTACATGAAGATTTAGAATAAAGTTTGATACAAACTATAATAATAATGACAACATGTTTATAATCAATCATGTTAAGTTACTCACATATTCGAGATTTTAGAAACTAAAAAGAGTTTTGATCCTAAAATATAACCATGCATATAGAATGGTGGACTAGGCTTAAATCATTCATCTAAAAAGTAAAACTAGGTTTACATTTTTCAAAAGAATGTCACAATGATGAAACATGTTCAAAGATGAAGACCATGCATTCTAGAATGCATGATAAACTTATTTTCATACTTTAGATCCCAATTTCATTAAACCATACTCTTATAAATATCCTTATTGTGACCCAGTATCCTCAAAACAAACCTTCTAAGTTCTCATGATAACAATATTTGTGTGTCTTATATGCATATGTAGCTACTAGGAGTTGTTATAAAAAATTGTTGACTATTTCTTCGAAGAAAATAAATTTAAAAACAAACTAAAAAAAATCCACAAAATGTCAATTTAAAATTTTTTGTAATATTATTTATTATAAAAAAATTACAAGATAAGGCTATTGTATCAAAATATATTCACACATATCATGTAATTTTCTTCCCAAAATAAGTGACGTATAATGACATATGCTAGATTTAAATTCTAAGACATATAGGTCAATGAAAATAATGTTCTCTACAAGTTTATATTTTTACTAATATTGTCAAATAGACCAAATGCTCATATACATCTTGGAAACATTACAAATATTATAATCGTAATCTATTTTCAGTTCCTTATTTGAGAAATGGATAGAGAAAAATTACACATAGGTCTAGTGGGAATTACATAATATAAGTTCACTTTGATAAAGAAATATATTTTGTGTTTTTATTTTTATTTTCAAATCATTTTAAATTTTTCAATTTGGTTAGTTAATAGAATGAGTTAACACCTTGTTAAACAGTTTATCTATGTATAGGGTCACTTGACCCTATGTACCTTTAGTAAAAAAATATGAATGTTTAAGCCAATAACAAAATATGGGGAAATTTTGAGAGTTGTCGAAACAACTCTAAGATGCACTAAAAATTTATATCTGATTTGGGTAGGAAACAAAATTATATGTCCCAAAATAATCAACTAATTATGTTGGTGGGAGGGCCATATCTAATGAAACTTTGCCCATGTTGGTATAAGGAACATTATACATTACTACAACAAACATATCCATCTATGTGTCCATGGAGAATGTGGTGTAATAACTATAATTATTAACATCATTACTAATTTTGTTATTTAAAATACATAGATATATTCAAAATTTATATATTAAGATTTAATATAGTGACTTTCAATGAAAAATATAGAGCCATTTTATTAATATAATAAATATTTTTAAAAATAAGAAAGTGTAATTTATACATGAAGAAACATCCATATAAAAACTACAAAGTTGAATTTATATTTGAAAACAAACACTACTTGTGCCATAAACAATGTTTTTAAAAGCAATTGGCATTTAGTTATGAAAAAGCCTTAAATTTGTAACTTATGGTTCTAAATACTTTTATATTTCCTCTCGTATATAAACGCACGTATTAGCCTTTCAGAATTGTTTTTGGAATAGATAAAGTATTTATTCAAATATCTTGACTATCTTATTTGAGCCATATATATCATTATCTATTTTTAAATATCCAATTAATAGAATGAAATTTCCAAAGCATTATGAAACAAGGATAATGTAAATTCAATTTCATACACTACATGGAGTAGAAGAGGATTCTTCTACCAAAAAAATGAAATTTATCCAAATTCGAGATGGGATTATAGTTATAATTAATATCTTGTAAAAGGTGAAAATATACTAGGGATCAAGTCTTGTTGAGTGCAAGGCCGAAGATACCCAACACGGTGATTCAAAAAAGTGGATAGGGTCAAGATCGTTCCTTGGGTGACTTTGACAGATTGGCTTTCCCCCTAGTCATGGCTTCTTAACTAAAGGAAGGATTCGATATAGATATATGCTTACTCAACAAGTGTAAATAAGTTGTATGTAACCTTTGGTTTATCATGGGTGGAGATGTTGATATCTATGTAATCGTTGGTTTCTAAACAAAAAGTGTGTGAGTTGAAAATAATTTATTGCAAAGGTTTTAAATTCCTTATTATTTTCAAATGGGAGTTAACACAGATAGATAGGAAATGATATATATCATACGAAGTGAACTAGATTACCCACAACCTAAGAGACTCCACACATGTATTATCGTCTTCATATTAGGGTCTTATATTTGAACTTGTGATTCAATATAACCTATTAAAAATGTAAATGTCTCCACAAAGTAGAATTAATTATGGAATTAAATATAAATATGTTTTGATAGTACTTTTGAGATCGAAAATGGCCTAGTAGAGTATTAAGGCATAGAGGATATATTAAAAATGTGTGATTGATATTTTCTAGAACTTATTTTACTCTTCCTCATGAAAGGAGGTTCAATGTCGTGCCTTGTAGAGGAAGATAAATTTGATGCTACCAAACCAAGTCTATGTTATGAATGAATTTAAGGTTATATATAACTATCAAAACCCCTCATGATTCTATAGAATATTGAAAACATTGGTGATATCCATTCAATAGTAACTCATCTCCTTCCCCTGCCAAGAAAATGTGTCATTCTAAATATTATCATCCAACCGAAATGGTTGTGTCACTCTAATTATTTTACCACTACTATATTCAGAAGAAGATGGTAATTTTCCATGGAAGAAAACATAAAATAAGTGTCATTTGTAATTCTACTCACATCGTTACAGCTCAATCCAACTATCTCCTTAACTCTTGATATTCCTATTTGCACAACATTTGTAGAACTAGTCATTATTTACACCTATCCTCTGAACTAATACACATTACATAGTTTCAATCATATCTTGAGCACCCCTACTCTTATTATTGTCTCATTTACATTGTTTTGTCCAAAATTCTACCTACTATCATATCGTACACATTCTAAAAACACTATATTCCTCTTTGACATTATCTCAACTCAACATACACACACTTTTGAGATATCATACATTCACTATTTCATCATTACATGATTACTTTCATCTCAGTGTTCATTCTCATCATCACTCTCCCTTTCTTTGAAAAGGGGGCATACAATCGGGACATCCCATAATCCCCTTCACATAGTTATGTGATCATTCCACATTTCTAATTTGCCATTATAAAAATTTACGCATACATCATGCAACATTTCACACCATTTCCTACCAATTCCCCCTAATGACCTAATCTAGGGGAAATCTGTGTAAAATATCTCCATGAGTAACCAATCAATTAGTCACACGCATTCAATTCTCGACAACACAAATATTCCATTATTCAAAATCACATCAATTAAATGACACAAAACAATGTATTTATCCTCCCAAATGACCTAACTTGGGAGTTACATCACCACCTTCCTAGATGACCTAACATGGGAAGTTATTCTACATTTTCAACCACTTCCAGGTGACCTAATGTGGAATCCATATCATATACATTACAACGATACATTACCTTTCCTATATTGCTCATGTATGGGTTATTCACGTTTGATAGAAATAAATCGAAATGGATCTAAATAAACAAAATTTGGTCTTTGTCCATTTGTAGCGGCTAGACCTTTTGAGGATGTAGTTAAAGTTGGAGATTAAAACTAGACCTCTCTCCCTATAATCTTCCTTTGGCGGAAAGACACCCAAATTCTTAGTTTTTCACACACACTAAATCAGGTTGGGAACTGATCAAACTTTACCCCAACACATCTCCATCATTGAAAAAATCAAAATCTCCAATCACTCAATATTAAAATCCTCAATCTCACTTAGTTATCCTCATAACGTTCCCATATCTCTCATTACATTTTATGGATTGACACATTGATCTATAGTTCGTCATGTTATATGTTCTTATTCAAGTGTTTATTTCTGCAACATGGGCTTCTCCGAACTTCTCACAGGTATGTTCCTTACTTCCTTTACACTACTTAAACTTAATTCAAATAGCATAAAGGGGGAAAATGTAGAAACAAAATCACGCACTTAATACTATTTACTATACCGCCAAGTATGTTGTTTTATATATGGATATTGTGTAAGAAAAGTATTCACTGGTGACCCATTCCCTAGTCCATTTGTTTGTCTTGTTGGTTTCTATTGTTTTTATCTTTCACACTTGTCACTCATACACCCAGTTCTAGTCAGGTCATAGGGATCCATGTCAATCAATATCCACTCATTTGTCATCATTTGTCTCTGGACACTAGCACCCAAGACTGGACATTAATGCCTAGGTACTCATGTCCATCCTAGGCACCCATGCCCTCTTTATGTTTGATCTTATTTTTGATATTTGAGGTTGGTATTTTTGGTTTTCCCACTCATATCTTGAGGTACTAGTCAGCATGTTGGGTCATTAGTGTCAAAATTCAAGCAAGAGATCCCTATATAAATATAACATACATACCATTATAAGGGAATAAAATTATTATCAAGGGCTATATTTCTACATATCTCAAGGGACTGTATTTAGGTGCATTACTCTTCATACACACTACATAGGAAGGGGAGTTCATTTTATTCCATCCACACATTTGCATTTTATCTAGCTACCTCCCATTATCTTGGCGTCATTGGCACGAAGGTGACCTAGGATCACTATTGCACACGCAAGAACATAAAGCTACATTAGGCCCGAGATGTAGTACAACACTCGGTTGTAAGTTCACTAGTTGAACACCGAGCATAGTCTCGACCCCTCATTTTGCATCTTTATTTTTTAGGATTTGATGTTTTTAGGGTTTTATAGGAGGATATTTTTATGTTGGTTTATAGGTACCTTGGAGATCTAAGTGTGACATACATATGATCAAAGGTGAACAAGTTTGAAACCCTAGCTATAGTATCGAACTGGTTCGATCCTTTCGAGACTCCAAAGGTGCCCCCATAGAGGTCTTAGGTGCCCCTAGGTTCCCATGTGCATGTGTCTAGGCATTTCTACCTCCTCTGAATTTTTATGAGGCTCATTGTGATAATCAGTACTCTAGTTCTATCATATTCTCTAGTTTAGAAATACTTCGGGATAAGCGAAAGTGAGGTAAGTACCCTATCTCTTGCATTTTCTTGTATAATCAAATCAAATAAAATTTCCTAGCACTTGTATTTCATTGTATATCAGTTATAATAGATCTTTGCATTCATATTTTAATAAAATATTTAGATTTTATTAAATCATTTTGGTGAACCCGTAGCTTAGAAATCCTTTCCTATGATCCACTAAAACCCTAATGGATAATAATAGTTATTCTCCTCATAGGATAGACATGCCTCATGTGAGCATTAATCCTATTTATGATTAAGAAACCATAGCTAAAATTAGCTCTCTATATCGTAACACTATTCTTCTAGATGATACTCAAAGGAAACTATTAGCTAATGAATGCAATGTTCCTACTAGCTTTGATCATTCTATTATTAGCATTGATCTCGACTGACAAGCTTATCTGGTTGTAGACCTTGTTATTCAATCAATCATACTCCACCTTCTTCTATTTCTACTGAGACTTTAGATGATGCTATTATCAGTTTTATGCTTAATCTTGATGATGATGTTTTATCTAAAAAATAGGATGAAAATAAACATGTGTATGATGTTGTTTCTCATACTAGTTAGGATGATTCTATAGTTCCATCTCATACTCCTTCCAATTCTGAAAATGTTTCTCATAATGCATCACATATTATTTCCACTCCCCCTCCATTATATGTTGATGACACGTTTAATGAAATCCTTACATATGTATCTTTTCTCGATATTGGTGATACACATACTAGTAATGATTCTACTTCTTTGCATAATGTTGAATGTGACTTTTTTACTCCACTTTCATCTTCTTCTAATATTGTCTCTAGTTCTCAGCATGATTCATCTCCTTCTATTACTTCATCTCTTAATAACGCTTCTGATACTAGTCTTACTACTTCTACTGACACTCTATGTCATTCACCACCCATTACTTCTTAAGAACCTATATATAATGTGCCCTTAGCATCGGTTTCTAATACTTCTTCTCTTGATATCCCTATGATAATTCATAATGGAAAGATTAAAGAACTCCATACACCAATCACGTCTTTTACTATTCCTTCATATAAAATCTTATCACTCATACATGTTGTTGGCCAATTACAATCCTAGGTCCAATCTCTCATGCTTGAAAGAAAATCCTATTATGCTTCTATCAATAATAATTATTTACATGGAGACCCTATTTCAAAATAGATTCACAATTCAACATTCCCTAAGGATTTAATTATGCCTACATTTTCATGCTTTGATGGTATTGGAAATCCATATTTACATCTTAAGCATTATTGTTGGCTTCTTATTCTAATGATCAATTATTGTTAAAAGCTTTTCACCATAGTCTTATTGATGATGCTCTCCAATGGTACACACATTTACCCTTTGGATATATTAGTACCTATTGTGAGATGGAGGAGGCCTTCCTTCAATGCTTTATACTTAAAATGGCCCTAGAGTCACATATGATCATTTACCTGGCTTACATCAAGGAAAAACAGAACCTATCATTGATTACATTTTGTGCTTTAATGCTTGCATACATCAGTTAGTATTTCATCCCATTGAATTAGAAAATAAATTCATCTTTTTCATGGCATGATTCCTTATTTAAAAGAGTGCTTGCAATATGACACATGTGAATCATTTACACTCTTATGCTATAAGGTCATCGATCTAGAAAAATATCTCATTGCTACACATATTATACAACCTCCTACTAATGTTTCTATAGTTACATCATCTAGTTATTCTCCACTTCCATCTATTAAGCATCCTCCACAGTCTTTGTCTCCTCCACCTCATAAGAAATTTTAGTCTTCTCCATTGCATAAGCATCCTTCATCTCCTCCACCACATCATGCTCCACCTCAGACTTCTGCATCTCCTTCATGAGATCCATTACACTTTTCTCATCATGTTATACCTCATGATGTGTTTCGTGTCTTTCTTGACAAGTGTTTGATTCACTTACCTTCTAATCAACATCATCCACCTCATTGTTTGCAACATAAGCATGATCGATCTTATTACAACTATCATTGTATCAATGGCCATCGCGACAATGATTGTTGCGCCTTTATGATATATTACAACAATTAGAATATAAGGGTATCATTTCCTTTGGATCTCACTCTCATGATAGATCTACATATCCACTTCCATGTAAGTGTGTTATTACTCTAGTTGAATTATCTCCTTTGTCTAGTTCTAAGGTCATTATTCATGCACCATCATAGGTTATTATTCATGCACACTCTCCATCTCATCCATCCATCGCTGCACCATCTCATCTATTGTTTCATGCTCCAACTACACATTGGTTGTGTAATCCATTGACATATGTGCTTCCCACTACTACATCACCCATCATTGGCACCATCTCATATGCAACTCAGTTCGTTTCATACACTAATGTTGTTTATGCCCCGCTTGATTCCACTGCTCCAAGCCCACTTGGTCTTTGGTAGGTGATTCTCTAACCTTCCCCACCCGATGAAGTGCATTCATGTTCGTATAGTTCTTACATGAATATTTAGGGATATGTTAAAATAATAACCTCACTTCATCTCTTATGCTACACTCTTCATCGATCTATCTATCTAGTGCACATTATCCAATCATTTCCCAATGACAGACTCTTGCTTTATCATTCATTCTCGATCACTTTGAGGGTATTATATATATGAACCTTATCATCTACACACAGGGGGAATCGTTATTTTCCTCCCCCTCTTCATCATATTCACATGCGCTTAAGTACACTTTTATGACCATCTCATTCACATACTCTTTTATATCATTCATTTTATACATACTTTACCATTCATCACAACTCTATTCACACATACAATACACTATCTCATCATTTATCTATCTATAATCACATTAATCATCATTATTCATTAGTTAACATCAACATCTACGTATTGCAAATCAAATCAACAAAAAATGATAAAAAAATCTCACATTACATATAACAAAACTAATCACCGCATCATATATCAAGAAACGAGTCCCAATCGTCACATCAAAAACAACGAACATACACCAATAGTCCATACATACATACATACATACATACATACATACATACATACATATATATATATATATATATATATATATCGTTCATAATCATAGTTACAAAAATTTCAATACTGGGGAGCAGCTCCCCCATACATCGCTACATCACTATATATTATATCTTTTCATCACTATCACTATCTACAACTGTGGGAGCTCTAGAACTAAATGCTTCACCGCTCGATTGGTGTAGCTGATCGCAGCCCCTATATTTCTCTACCTTTTAACACAATAATGTAAGCTTAGTCGACTGCTCCGTAAAATGAACGTGTATCTCCACGAACCTCATGAACAATTCATGTGCTAGGGGACCTCCACTTGCAACCTCTCTAGCTCATTGTGTCTCCTCTCGCGCCTCATCCCTCTTGCTCAATAACATGGTACATGTTTCCTCGACTAGCTCCATTAGGTCAAATAAATGAGCATTCTCACCCACAATGGCATCCACCCACTCTATCATACCACCACCTATGAGTACATTACTGGGCACATTCCATGGTAATGTGTTGATAGATGTGTCCAAAATTAGTGACCAATACACATCAATCGTGCATCCATAGATAAATGCATTATACAAGAACAACAATCAATCAACCTAATAAAAATTAAAATCATCACTATAACAAACACTCGCACTCTTCTATCACTTATGCCACACTATCAAGGGCATGTCCTTGCCCTCCGCTCCCGCTTTTGGCGGTGCTTGGTTATTCCAGTGAGACTTTGGGTCAGGTATCTCTATATGGTTCATGTTTTATTTATTTTGTTTGAAGCAACATGTATTATGTTTTGATTGTGTGCACAAGTAAAATTTGCACCATGGGTATTTGGTGAGCTTGAATTTTATTTCCGGGATATGTTGGAATCTTGAGGACAAGGATATCTAGTCTAAGGATGGGGTCCTCAATGAAAATTCATGTTTAGACACAATTACAAGTAAAAAAATATGTTGAGTACACAGGATGAAAATAATTTGACTCACATACTTCAAAATAATTCTAAAATTCTCTGATGTAGAAGTATTCTTTGATAAGAAAGGAATACATTTATATTTTCTTTCATTTGTTTTATTTCTCACTGACATATATAGCTTTTGAGCTTGGTGATTAGAAGTAGTGCAGGGGAGTTTAGGTTAAGTGGGAGTAAGCCATGGTTATTGGCATTATAGGTTGGACATATATGCACATGCAGAGTGAGAGGAGTATGCTACATTTTTGTGTGGCATGAGGCACAAGTTGTTTTGGAGGACAATCATAGTTTTGCAGGTATTTTGAGTTTATTGCATGATGATGTCACTTCTAGTTTTATTTATAGTGCCTAGATATCCCTATGGGATTGCAGTTGATGGTTGTTCAATTGGGTTAAGAAGAGAGAGAAATTTTATTGACATTGAAGGGTAAAGAAGGAAAATCTATTTGTTACAGGTTACAGTGTGAAAATAGTGTATATTTACATCTTATTGATGTTGCCCTTGTTTTCTTTCATCTTAGATGGTTGTGCAGTAGGTTGATGACATTTTTGTTGGTATTTGCATTAATTATTAGTAGCATGGTTATCAGGTTTGTTTTTGTTGACATTGATGAGCACAGGATTCATATATGGCTTTGGAGTTAGTCGATGAGAGACTGGAGCTTACGGAGAGAGCGATGATATGGATGGATGTATATGGTAAGTTTATACATATGGATAGATTCTATTTTGTGATTCTATGATGATGTAGATATTATTTTTGCACATGGATGCCTATGATCATGGTTTAGATGCCTGGAGCATGAGTAGGGGATGTTTTTTTCCTCTTGTTACTATGTTACTCCTTGATAGATATTTTATCTAAGGATGGTTGTCTTGGAAATGCTAGTTGTTTATGCATGGTTGGATTTGCAGAATGTAGTATTTTGATTATTTGATTTGTGTAGGTGTTGTGGAATAATTAACCATGGGTTTCATGTAGAACTCATTTGGGTTGTCTTGACCTAGGATCTTGTTTTGCTTATGCATATTCCAGTTTGACTTGTCTTTGGTCAATTGCATTGGTGGTTACATGGAGACATGGATAGATGGTTGGAGCATATGGCTGGTTTTATAGGTATGGATATGGTTACGATTAAAGATCAATACTTCCATTTGAGTGGGAGCTCTTACAAGTGTGTTAGTCATGGTGGCTTGGTTGCATTAGTGGCTTAGTGTTATGATTTAGTGGGAGCTTGATGTATGGATAGCTCATGTATCACAGATCAATAGTAGCTTCGTGCAGGTATATGGTAAGTCACGGGTTTATTATCTTCTTGGTTTTAGAAGATGGTTTAATCTTCCGATTTCATTTGAGAGAATTGTTGATATAAATAATAGACGGTCTTCATGGTATGTAGAGGATAGTGATGTACAGGTATATGTACAAGTTTCAGCAATTTATCTCCAAGTGGGAGATTGTTAGGATTGTGGAGCTGAATTGCTTCACAGATAACATGATTTACACCTTATTGGTTTACACGAAGAATCGACACTAGTTAGGGTAACTTGAGGAACCGATTACTCGTGTGTGAAAGTTTATATTTAACTCACGAGAATTAGATCTAGGGTAAGTGTAGGAAGTTGATGGAAAAATATAGGGTCATCCGTGGACGTCATATTATAAAAACAATGAAATATCAACTTGTAGGGATTATTAGCAATACGCGCACTCAAAATTAGAAAAATTTATATAAATATGAATCATAGCATTCAGAATCTAGTTTCTAAAATACTATTTTTTTAAAAAATGGACAAATTTAGCTATATTAAACACTTAAAATTATATGACTTAGTTTTTTTTTTTTTTTTAACTTATAAGATTGTAGTCCATTTGCCCACATTTTAGATGACCAAATCTTGTTATATTTTTTTCCTTTGGTGAAACGTTAGATGTAGTTTCTATCTTGGGATGGATTTTATTTTGTATTTTTTTGAGCAATATTTTTTTAATGATTTTTTCCGTGAAAGTGGTCTGAAAATATTTAGAAAATGAAGCGCTTTCCGTTTTCCCACCATAACTATATCAAAAAATATCGAAATCAAATATTTTTTTAACGTGTATATAATTTGTCCATGCTTGGGATGGTATAAGTTTTATCACATTTTGATAAGCGAAAAAAAGTTGCAGTCTTAAACGTAGACATGAACATTTATGGGAAAAAATGTCTTAAAGACCTATTGTTAGTAAAAAATTATAAAATGATATTTATCTTATTCTATTCACTTTAAAATCAATATTTCTACGAAGCTAATAGTCTCCCTATACGATGGCACCATTTTTGTGAAATTTTTTCCATTTTTTTAGCATGGTTCAAGTCTTTGGAAGAGAAAATTTGAGGTTTTTTGACCTTTTACACTTCATAATGACCTTCCATAGCTTTGGTTGGGGAAAAACAAAGAATTTCTCGAGGCTTAGGTTCGGAAGATAGATCCGCGATTGTGGTTTATAAAGTGCGATCGTGATTTTTTTAACACAAACCACAAGCACGCTTTATAAACCACGATCACGGTTTATAAAGCACGCTTGTGGTTCATAAATCATATTTACACACATCCCAATGTTTGATTTACCATGTGATTTTTACTCTTTGACCTTATCGTATGAAATACTGTGAAATTCTATCTTTTTCTACACGTTTCTATTATCACCAAGAAAAACATCATGGGTAACAATAAAAAGTCAAAAAGGAAGTCATTAAGTAAAAAACACCAAATGAATTAGAGGCCAACAAAATTCAAAATGTTGAGCGAATGCGGAAACTTCATGAATCAAGAAGAGGTTCATCTTCAACCCCAACTATGTGAAGCAATGAAGAACCGGTGTAATATTTTTACCACAATGTTGAAGTTCAATTAAATACTCGTGGTGAAGATGTTTTTACAATAAATGTTGGAGAAGAATTAAATACTCATGATGTAGCAAATGTTGAAATTGAAGGAGATAATGAAAATGTGAATAAGGAAATTCATGTTGAAATTCAGAGATGGAAAAAATTGATAAAAACACCTCCTAGGATTTTACATAAGAAACCTAATTTTTTTATTGAAATTGATGAAAACATTTTGAAACCAATGTCTGAAAAAATTTCTAAATGAAAAATTAGAAGAAAAGCCACTGAAATTTGGGATAATTATTTTGAAATTTTAAATGATTCCCAAAGATGTCAGTTGTTGGTTAGTTTGATGAAATTGATTAAAATGAGACCTACATTAAACACCTTAGGATTGACAACATCTAATATACGTGGTCAAACCTCTACAATTGTTGAAAACCTTCATGATGCATATCACACTATTGGTGTCAAGAGACGCACTAGGGATAGTAATATTGTGCGTCATGTACTTGCTACTAGTGTTGTAAGTGAATCAATAAAAAATAACGTTTGATTACACAAACAAGTCAAATGTTGCAAGTTAATCGAAAAACTCGAATGAAAGCAATTGAAAGACGTAATATCCTTCAATCACTCAATAATGCCGATTTTTGGGTATTTTCTGCTAGAGCACCGTGTAAGGACAAAAATAATTTTGATGCTATAAGAGAAGTTATTAAATTTTGACATGATAACACTAGAGTTTCACCTAATACAAGAGATGTTATAAAATGGAGAGTTGGTTCTACTAATCGTGAACCACATCTAAAGCATTTCTTAGATATGACTCAAACTCAATTTTTCATAAGTTTGAACAAGAGAATATGGAAATTAAAATTAGTCAATGTCTTTTTGAAATGTTGAAACCATTCTATGTGAAAATCAACCATGCTCGCACCACTTGTTGTTGTAGGCAACATGTTGAATTTGCGATGCATTATGCTAAATTTTTACATATTCATTCTAATTTTTATTCTAAAACTATGTTATTGGAATGTGGTGTTCAAGTTCCACCAATATCTTCCAGGGATTTCATTCCTACGATATTTTGTGAAAAGAAGTTGGACAATTTTTTTAAAGTCGAATTGTTTAGATGGAAGTTGTAGTACATGTGCCGAATTACCTAAATTGGAAAGTTACATCCATGAGAAAATTAAAGGTACAATAAGACATAATTTAGTTGAGTTTGATAAATATAAATCAATTACATACCAGTTAAAAGATGGAAAAGAGTTAAAATGGTGTGAGCTAGTTACAAAACAAATGTCTTTTCTAATTTTTGAGAAAATTAAGGATGAAATTGTTTATGAGTATGCTAGGCATACACATAGAGCTTGATGGTTGGATGAATATTTCAAGCTATGTAAAGAAAAATTTCCCATTGGTACTATTGTTTCAGTGGTTGATTTTTCAAAGAATTACACATTGCAACCACAAATGGAAGTTCAATCACAATATTACAACTCAAGACAAGTTGCCATTTTTATGCATATTACCACTTTTATATCAGTGATGATCGTACTCATTCTATTGAATTTGTGCAAGGGTGTTTCTAGTTATTTTATGGAAACTTGTCTGATAGGGACATCCACTTCAAACAACATTATATATGGTCAGATAATTACATGTCTCAGTTTAAGAATGCATGAATGTTTTATTGAATGAGCAGAATGCATGTCAAGATGGGTGTGCAACATATTTGGATTTTCATTGAGGATGGACATGGAAAAGGAGAGCATGACGGTGTAGGGGCATGTGTGAAAAGAGCTCTTGCAAGAGAAGAGTTGAAGTACAAAGATGGTACTAAATTAAAAGATGCAAAGAGAATAGTGGAATGGTGTATTGACAACATAGCCCGAGGTTCTCAAGAAAATTCCACAGTTCATAGATATTTTTGTTGATAGAGGAACAACAAATTACTAACTACGAGGATTGTATGACACTCATTGGGTCCAGTGATATGCACTCATTTTGTATCTTAGACGCTACTTCGTGGGCCGTATGGACAAGAAATTTGGCATGTTTTCATGAATCTTGTATCGAATTTGTCATTGTTGAGTGTGATTCACAAGAATGGGTGGATATATGGATTTGTAGGCCTCTAACTCTACTTCCTAGTTATCAACCTCCACAAGCATTACGACTTGTTTCTGCAGATGAAGTTGCAACATCTAAGGACTTTGACAAAATTTTGATTTTGGTGCGACAAGGTATTTATGGTTATTTATTTAATTTTTGTATTGAGTTATGTCCATTGAAATTTTAATATGTAATTTAAATTTGAGTTGTTCAACCTTTATTTTTGTAGGACATGTGTTTGCAGTAATTGCGACAGAAGATAATGAAGAAGGAACAGACTATTTCTTATGTCATTACATCGAGGAAAGAAAGAAGTTGACTTCTCCTATTGTAGATGGAAAAGATATTTAGTATCCTACAGGGTTAGTGGTAGTTACTAGAACTTGGCTTCAACTATATCCATTAAAAAACTCCTCTGTTTGGGTGTTTGAAGACTTTGAGACACACAGGAAAATACTCTTATATTCGCATCTAGTTCTAGCGACAAATATTCAGCTGTATAGATATCGAGGAAGGCCTAATAACAAGATTCTTTGGAAGGTTCGAGAGTCAAATCATGAAGCAATCTTGTCTGCTATTCAAAGTAGATCTGATTCTGATGGTTCATTGGAATGAATTTACAATGCTCATGTTTGATATATATATATATATATATATATATTTGTTAGTTTAAAGATCTAGATTTAAGTTTGAATATATTTTATTTTAAATTTGTGTATTTTATATATATATATATATATATATATAGATATATATATATATATATATATATATAGATATATATATATATATATATATATATATATATATGGTTTTGATTTGAAACTTAAATTTCTTTGACTAACACTTTTATGTTTAGGTTAGTGGTGTTAGAAAAGCTTCCACCTTCACGTGGTTGGCACTGTTAGTAGAGAATTTTAAATTCTCGAAGTTAAGAGAAGCTTTCATTGTTTGAAAATGTTGTAAATTTTGACAAAGTTGTAAATTTTGACAAAGTTGTAAATTTTGAAAAGTTGTAAATTTTGAAAGTTGTACATTTTGAAAATGTTGTAAATTTTGAAAATGTTGAAAAAGTTGTAAATTTTGACAAAGTTGTAAATTTTAAAAAAGTTGTAAATTTTGAAAATGTTGTAAATTTTGAAAATGACTCCTCCCCAAGTGTTTACAAGACCATACCTACATGTGTGCACCGATTTGAGAAGGAAAAAAATAAGAGAGGCTATTGTAGAGGTTCCCTACACCAAGGTGTTAGATCAGACGAGATGTCTCTAGGTGCCATGGAGTCCGAGTAGTCACCGTGAAGTTGAACGATATTTTGGTCTCAGGGCTCTTAAGGGACTATGCCCGAATGAAGTAACTGGAAGCATGGAATTTTTCATGCACCAAAAACCACCTCCTCTAGTGTTCACCTAGCCACCCGGACGTGTCGGGCGTAGTCGGTTTGGTGCCACGACCCACATTTGCAAAATATAACATTTGACAACCTTACACTGGCTCCAACTACACTATTTCACGTGTTTACAAACAATAGGGCAGCGAGAGCACTGATATGAGAAGGAAAAAACTGAGAGAGGCTATTTTATAGGGTTCCTACACTAAGGTGTCGATCGATGAGGCATCTCTAGGTGTCACTTGAGTCCGAGTAGTCAACCGTCGAAGTTGAACGATATTTTGGTCTCAGGGCTCTTAAGGGACTATGCCCAAACAAAGTAGCCTGGAAGAAATGACCTTGTCACACACCAAAACACCACCTCCTCTAGCATTCACCTAGCCACTCGGATGTGTCGGTGTAGTTGGTTTGGTGCCATGGCTGCAAAATATAATGTTTGAAAACTTGATACTGGCTCCAACTACACTATTTCGCGCGTTTGCAAACAATAGGGCAACAAGAGCACCAATATGAGAAGGAAAAAACTAGGAGAGGCTATTGTATATGGTCCCTACATTGAGGTTTCGGATCGGATGAGGCATCTCTAGGTACCACGGAGTATGAGTAGTCACTGTCGAAGTTGAACGATATGTTGGTCTCGTGGCTCTTAAGCGACTACGCCCAAACGAAGTAGGCCGGAAGCAAAATCCTTGTCACGCACCAAAACAAAACCTCCTCTAGCATTCACCTAACCACCCAAATTGTGTCGGTGCATTCAATTTGATGCCATGACCCACCATTTACAAAATATAGCGTTGACAACCTTACATTCGGCTCCAACCGCACTATTTCATGCATTTACAAACAATAGGGCAGCAAGAGAAAGGAAATGAGAAGGAAAAACCGAGAGAGGCTATTATAGAAGGTCCATACACCGAGGTGTCAAATCAGATAAGGCATCTCTAGGTGCCACGGAATCGAGTAGTCACCCATCAAAGTTGAACTATATTTTGGTCTCGGGGCTCTTAAGGGACTACGCCGAACGAAGTAGCCCCGGAAGCAATGACCTTGTCGCACACCAAAACACCACCTCCTATTGTGTTCACTTAGCCACCTAGATGTGTCAAGCACAGTTGGTTTGGTGCCACAATCCACCGTTTGTAAATATAGTTTTTGACAACCTTACACTGGCTCCAACTACATTATTTCACGTGTTTGCAAACAATAGGGTAGTAAGAGCACCGATATGAGAAGGAAAAAACCGAGAGACACTACTATATAGGGTCCCTACGCTAAGGTTTTAGATTAGACAAGGCATCTCTAGGTGCCACGGAGTCCGAGTAGTCACCTGTCGAAGTTGAACGATATTTTGGTCTCAGGGCTCTTAAGGGACTATGCCCGAATGAAGTAGCCTAGAAGCAACGACCTTGTCACACACCAAAACACCACCTCCTCTAGCATTCACCTAGCCACCCAAATGTGTCAGCATAGTTGGTTTAGTGCCATGACCCACCATTTACAAAATATAGCGTTTGACAACCTTACACTGGCTCCAACTGCACTATTTCATGCGTTTGCAAACAATAGGGCAGCGAGAGCACCGAAATGAGAAGGAAAAAAACCGAGAGAGGATTTTATAAAAGATCCCTATGCCAAGGTGTCAGATAAGATGAGGCATCTATAGGTGCCATGGATTCCAAGTAGTCACTTGTCGAAGTTGAACAATATTTTGGTCTCAGGGCTCTTAAGGGACTACACCCAAACGAAGTATCCTGGAAGCAACGACCTTGTCACACACCAAAACACCACCTCCTCTAGCATTCACCTGGCCACCCAAATGTGTCGGCGCAGTCAGTTCGGTGCCACAACCCACCGTTTGCAAAATATAGCATTTTATAACCCGAGACTGCTCCAACTATACTATTTTGTGCGTTTGCAAACAATAGGGCAGCAATAGCACTGAAATGAGAAGGAAAAAATCGAGAGAGGATTTTATAGAGGGTTTCTACTCCGAGGTTTTGGATCGAGACAAGGTGTCTCTAGGTGCCATGGATTCTGAGTAGTCACGCGTCAAAGTTTAACGATATTTTGGTCTCAAGGCTCTTAAGGGACTACGCCCGAACGACGTAGCCCGGAAGCAACGACCTTTTCCGGCACCGAAACACCACCTCCTCTAGCATTCACCTAGCCACTCAGACATGTTGGCATAGTCGGTTTGGTGCCATGACCCATTGTTTGTAAAATATAGCATTTGACAACCTTACACTGGCTCCAACCTCACTATTTTAAGCATTTATAAACTATAAGGTAGTGAGAGCACCGATATGAGAAGGACAAAACTAAGAGAGGCTATTATAGAGGGTCCCTATGCCGAGGTGTTGGATCAAATGAGGCATCTCTATGTGCCATGGATTCCGAGTAGTCACCTGTCGAAGTTGAACGATATTTTGGTCTCAGGGCTCTTAAGGGACTATGCCCGAACGAAGTAGCCTGAAGCAATGACCTTGTTGCGCACCAAAACACCACCTCCTCTAGTGTTCACCTGGCCACCTAGATGTAATGGTGTAGTTAGTTTGGTGCCATGACTTCTCACTCCTCGCCTCTGTTCATTTCCTAGGACTCAAAACATTCAATGTCACTTGTTTACCTTCCATCTCTCTTATTCTCTTTGGACTTTCCTTTGTCCTCTTAGGTGCTTCATCACTATCCTTTCTTTTCTCTCTTGAGCTATGTTGTTGTGGTGATCTCTCTCCATCCTCTGCTGCCCCAGCTATGTGCTTACATGCTCATTATTTTTGCATTGTAATAGGATTCTTCATCACATATCACTACACAGAATTAGGAGTATAAGTAAATCATCAAACAATTAAGGGAACACATGTGTGAGGACCTTTTATTCATAAGTGCCATCATTTATTGCATGAGATTAATCATCTCTACCTCAAATTGAAGCAAAGTGTCTCCCATCCGAAACTTCGCCTTTGAGTCCATCAAGAAAGATCAAGAATTCATATCGCAAATAAGGACATGCGACCATTGGGTGAGCATGATCCTTGAAAAAAGGGAATGATTTATTTCCGAGATTATCTCTTTGTTTATATTTTTCTTGGTCATATATTTGAAAATCAATAGGAATAGAGTTGAGATCAAGAAAGAGAAATTCCATTGGGAAAATAATCTCCCATTTGTGAGTGAGATGAATAATTTTGATTCTCATTCCTTGGTGAGCTCAGGTGTGTTTTCATCTGACTCAGAGAACTTGTATGACATTTTGTCCCATACCATCACCTAGAGGTTTGATGCTCTAAAAGAAGCCATTTCTGATTTTGAATCCCATGAGGAGAATGTATCAAATTTTTGGAATATCTTGGCACAAGAATGCATGAGCTTGGTACTCCTCTCAGGGAGAATAATTCCACATGAAGAATCTTCAGGATTCAAATTTTAAGAATTGGTTCAGGAAAATATTTGTGACCCTTTCCTTCAATAGTGATACTTTAGAAGCCCTTGTAGAGATCATAGGTTATATCTCTAGAATCCTATGAAGAGTTATGAAAAATATTTTAGTCAATGTGGAAATATCAATGCCATTCCTGAGAATTGACTCAACACATTGGAGCATGTGAACATCTTGGAAGATGAGAAAGTTTCATTTATAGTTTTCAGATTCAACAAGATGGTCTATGGAAAATCCTCATCATTCAAGATCTTCCACAGAGGAAGACATGATTTGATTCTTCATGTGATGGGTGGAACCGAAGAATACTAATAAGGGCTTACTATCAAATTTTTACCCTTTTCAACTTGGGACATTAGAATGCACCACCACATGAAATCTCTCCCTTTCGTCACTTAAGGCTTGTAACATTCTCACTAGGTATAATTGCTCAGCGCCCCAAATTGATTATGTTGCCCCCTCTCATGAATACTTAACCCCTTCACACATTATCACCCCTTTAAGTCCCTTTGTCACTTAAGGCTTGTCAGAACCCTACTGTCATGCCATGTAACCCGAGTTAATCTAGAATGGTCAAGGATGAGTTAGAAGGTGAGTTAGCTAGGTTAATGTTAAGAGGTGAGTATAAACATAATTAGCCATTTTTTTATCCCTTTTTAATATTTCCTTTTCTTTCATTTCTATTAGTATTTAGTTATGCTACTAATTTTTTAAGAAACCTTATTGCAAAAATCACATTTTTACTCATATCTCCTTCATTTTTGCTCCATTTCCCCTACAATTTTTCCTGTAACTTATACTCATGAACTCCTTGAAGATGATCTAAAAATATTTTCCATTGGTACCCTAAATTTTTATAGCATCCCGTTTAAAATTTAGAGAAAAAAACTTGCCTTTTTGGATCCTTGCATTCGGAGATCGAAAACACTTGAAATTTGAAGCAGGAAACCATATGAAAATACCTAATCTAATGAAAAAATTTCATCTCAATCCAAATACAAGAAGACATGATTAAATATTTATTATTAAATTGGCATATGAGCCTTACTAAAAATAATAAGTTTTGATAACAAAGAAAAAAATTTGAAACCTCGTGTAATCTTTAATTCTAGAAATATTTAAATTGTAAAACTTGAAATCGGGAAAATTGTAAAATCCTCAATGTTACACCATATGTAACGTTAAATATTCATATAGTTCAAGATGAACTCTACCTCACTTATTTCTATCAATGTTCACATTAGTTGATATGCAATGATTGAGTGTTAGCTTTAAAAAAAAAGTAATTGTACACGTATTGCCCTTTTGTAGTTCACCTAGCATGGTTTTGCTTAATGGAATAGGTTTGCTTAACAATTGTACCATGTAGTGCTCCGGGACATGGTTTTTAATTTTAAATCAAACATACATATCTATAACTAATTTAAATGGTTATGAAAACATACATAGAATGATATCATACATGCAATGAAATCAAATCAAACATATAGTTCAAGAATATCGTTATGAAAACCAACACACATGTATATATAAGAATCCAACAAAGTTTTCTCCGGATGCACGTCTCTCGAAAATATATGTAAGTTCATAACATGTGTACATCTCAAACTAAGTGTGTCATAATGTATGTAGGACCACATGCAATGCAAAAGGTTATATATATACAATGGCTATATGAAGAAACATGTTCACTAGGACCAGATGGCCCATATATATATCTATGTACATCCAGGTGGCTATATGAAGAAAACATGTTCACTATTAGAAGGACGTCAGGACCTAGGGATGATGGCCCATTTATATATATCTATGTACATCCAGTGGACTATGAATCTACTCATGAAACATCTTCCCTCTCTTCACCCTATTAGAAGTAGCACGTCCAGACCTAGGGATGTAGTGGAGGGAAATGCCACTACGGATTTCATCTGTGTGGTCCTAGGTGTCTCTAAGCATGCCTACAACCTAACCTGCATATTCATAAACAACAAGTTTTTAACACCCAAAATTTGAAAATACATTCAAAATTTAGAAACTTGTACAATTTAGTTAAAATGCATGTGAAATCTTACCGCAATGTCATGATCCCTATCAATTTGTTGTTGACGCATCGTAGGGACAACAATAGACTCACGAGGGGTAAGCTACATACAAATAATTAATTTTCAAATTAAATATTTCACATACATACAAAATTTGATATTGTAGATTTAAGTAATAAGAAATAATGAACCTCCAAAATTTAACAAATTTGAAAAATTGTACCTCAATTAGTGGATCTGCAGATGCTATGGTAGTATCTACAGTAGCCTCCATAGTCTGTATATATGGAGGAGTCTCTCTAGCAGTCATAAGCTATACAAAAAACATGTACAAATCAATATTAAAATCTACAGGATTGTGCACCACATAACAGAGGTCCAAAGCATGTAATCCACGTGAACTTCCACAATTAGAAACAAAGCGTAAAGAGATTTACTAACCTATATAAAACTCATGTGAGGCGTGCCAGTAGCCTCAGTTCCCAGAGCAGATGATGACCCGCCAGGCTCCTATGTATAAAAGACAAACATATTAATATGTACAACATACACGTGAAACATTATAATAATAATCTAGTGCAATTAAATGAAATTAAAAATGTAAGTTTGTACAACTTGAAACTTACGTTTGAAACATGCCCAGCTATAGTAGCTAGCATGTCGATGCGATGTTTCCTTCACCGGCTCTTGCTATTTAAAATAAAATAAAAAATTAGTTTTTTACATGTATGTACATGACGTACAATCAAATACATATATATTAAAATCTCAAACATGTGAATTAAACTATTGTGTATATATATATATATATATATATATATATATATATTTATATTTATTTGAAATTTACCTATGAAAGACCAATATTAGTGGCACCAGTTCCAAAAACATTCCCCAGCATCTCATCTATAGAAAATAAATCATGTGAACCAGCAAATGATGTCTCACCCAGCAGTGCATACAACACCACATGATCCACAGTGGTGTGGTGTGCTAGAACTGGCACCTCCACCAACATCACCAGATGTAATCTGGTCACTATACTAGGTCGGTGTGTCTCGTGATCTCCTCAATGCATCCAATGTATCAATCTCCACAACCTCCTTCACTGTAGGAGGGATAAATGAAGGCAGTGGGGGTTTTGGGGCATGGGGGATCCTAGGTTGACCTATGCGTGCACCAGGTCTACTCTATGCAGAGCCACCTCCTCGACCAAAAAAGTCAGAAAAGTCAAAATAATTCAGGACCTCATTAAGCACGAACTCGTAATATAATTTCTTCAAAAAATAAAGAGGAACCTCATTGTTGTTGCATGGTGGATAATCAAAAACCATCCACCATCGGTCCCAAAAATTGTTTTTGATTTGGTCATCATGGCACCAATGGATTGAGAACCATTTACAAGTAACTACGGGGGCATTGGTTCTAGGGTCGGTAAATAATGCACAAATGAGGTCTTTTCCAATTTTTTTGTCTTTTACGGCTGCATGGGATAGTTTATCCACATACCACCGCCTACAGTCACCTCTAAAGGTATTCCATCTATGTATTTGGTTGGTTATGGAGTCGACTTCACCAATCAATGTTTGCAATGTATTGGCTAAAGTCATGCGGGATGGATTTGTGGCATGATTTTGTCTTATAGTCTGAATAAGGTTCTTAATGACAATTTTATTTTCTCGGATTCTTCCAATGATATTATATTGTGTTCTTGTTGGCTCAATGGGGACAGAAGGAGCCACAAGAGGTGGATCTATGTTTGGAGGAGGGTTTTGAGGAATGTTCGGAGGGTTTTAAGGAATGTTTTGATAGTTTACACGATTTTGAGCTTGCCAACCAACTGATGAAGCAAGAAAATTGTATACATAAACAAACATTTCAAAAAACCCATGAAAATGCAAAAAAAAACCTAAAATGCAAAAAATGATTAAAATCAGGGGCTTACCTCCTCGTCTTAGCGGCATGGTTGAATCTATCATGATCCAGAAGTCCGATGAGCAATTTTGAGGTGGTATTCAAAGCTTGAGTGAAAAATGTCTAGGAGAAATCATGGTTTGAAATGAAAAATGGGGAAAATAAGGACTCATGGACTGCTAATTTTTGTCTCAGAGTTCCACGATCGCAGTTTTAGGTTTGGTAATTCGAACCTGAAATTCAGGAACCACGATCACGGTTTAAAAACCGTTATTGTGGTTCATAAATTTCAGGTTTTTATGTCCACGGAATTTTCCACCAACTTCATGCACTTACCCTCTAAATTTTTTATAAAATTGATCTAAAGGTTGTAAATGCATATCTAATTTTCCCTAAGTTTGTATATTCCTATATAAGCATGAAAGCTAGGGTTAGAAGGTTAATTAAGAGAAGGATTGAGTTAGATCCTTGATTCTCCTAGATTGAGAGGATGAAGAAGAAGAGAAAGAAAGAATAGGTTACATGAAGACAAAGCTTCCATGGAGAGAAGCTGGATATAAGGAAATAGCAGGTACATCTCAATGGTGAGAAGAGGGTAACATCTTCTACTGTATTTCCTTTGTATAGTTATTGTCTCATTGTAATGGATTGCATAGTATGTAAAGCACATAGAGTTTCTTCTTGTAGATCCACATGTTGGTGAGATCTTATATTGTAGATCCATGAGATCATGATGTATTGTTGATCCATGTAGATCTAGTATTATATTGTTAGATCCATAGGTTATTGTGAGATCTTGTATTCATAGATCCATGAGATCATGTTGTATTGTTGATCCATGTAAATCTAGATATTATAGAGGATTTTTTATTCATGTTTGCATAGGTTGATGTAGTGATGGAGAGACAAACTTACTTCTTGGTGCATAATTATAGTTACACATATGGTAGACCCATGTGAGAGGTCTTGTTGCAGATCCATAAAGAGCTTGGTTGTAGTTCAGAGATGCAGTAGTTCCTGGTTATGTGAGATCTTATGGTGGTGGTTTGGAGGCATGGTTGTAGTGCACTCATGTAGATCCATTTAGAGATCTGGAAGAGGATATAATTTTGGAGATATACATTGTACTCTTGTGAAAAATAGTTGGTTTGTACTCTTATTCATTATTATATATATGATATCTCTTTCTTTGGTGGACGTAGCCCACATTGGGTGAACCACGGTACATGTTTTGTTATGTGTGTGTACTTTGTTTTGATTTGGATCTATCTAGTTTACACTTCCACTATTGTAGATTTTGGGGAATTGTTTCCATTTATATAGTCCTAATTTCTAACAACCGGTATCAAATCTTGGTTATTTCAGAGAAAGGTTTTTCTTCAATATATTTTTAGTGGTTTACCGTGGTGTATGAGAGCATAATTTTTTTTCCTGATGTGAAAATCACAGGAAGATATTTAAATCTCAAGTGGAAGCTAGAAGTGTGAGGTTGCTAGAGAATACAATGATCGGCATCGGTTAGGTGGCAACCGACGCGTCGACACGGTGACCATGGTTGGTTATAGGGTGATTGTGATCGCCATTAGGAAACATGGTTTTAAACATAAAATCACATATCTGAAGAAATTGAGAGATGCATGGAATGTGTCTTATTTCTGAGGTTTCCCTGGTTCTTGGAGGCACAAGAATGTTGGTCAAATTACAAATCCAGGGTTACAGAGGTATGGTTTTATCTTGGTAATTAGTGCTTGTATGTTTTGGTTACACATGCATGATTTGGGATTGTAGATCTAAGTATGAGATAGAGGAGCATTTATGCATCCTTGGTGCACTAGATGTACTTGGCTTTGGTAGAGAGGAAGTAACACAAAATGAAGATGAAGCTTCCATAAGAGAAGCATGTTCTTCAGTTGAAGATGCGGTTGAGTATCTTGGTGCTGGTAAGGTGATGTATTTCATCTTGATGCAATTTTATTGCATGGATTATTGTTGTAATGTTTTTGTATGAGATTTGGGTGCTTCTTGAAATGACTGGCTCAACACAGTTATCAGCTTTGGTTAGAGTAGGAACCTGGTTTGGTGTACTATGCCAATTTTTTGGCGTTGTGTTCATTACAACAGATTACTTGATATCGATGTCGGTCAAGGAGATGACATCGGTCAGAAGAACCTGTGGTACGGTCGAAACCGAGGTCGGTCTCGTGGCGTTGAATGTGTACTGGGTTTTTGCATTAGAATTGGGCATGGATGGTTCAGTTTCCTATTTTGGAGGATCAATTTTCTTACACAGAGTATACATGGCAAGAGACGGTGTAGATCAATTTAATGTTTGAGTCGAGAAAGAGGACAAAGTTGGCTACGTTATTCCAAAGTAAGAATTTGGGTTAGGTATCTCTATATGGTTCATGTTTTACTTATTTCTTTTAAAGCAATTGGTATTATGTTTGGATTGTGTGCACAAGTAAAATTTTCACCATGGATATTTGGTGAGCTTGACTTTTATTTCCAGGATATGTTGGAATCTTGAGGACAAGGATATCTAGTCTAAGGATGGGATCCTCAATGAAAAGTCATGTTTAGACACAGTTGCAGTAATGAAATATGTTGAGTACAGAATGAAAATAAGTTGATTCACCTACTTCACAAGAATTCCAAACTTTTGTGATGTAGAAGTATTCTTTGATAAGAAGGGAATAAGTTTATATTTTCTTTCATCTGTTTTATTTCTCACTGACATATATAGCTTTTGAGCTTGGTGATTAGAAGTAGTGTAGGGGATTTCAAGTTAAGTGGGAGAAATCCATGGTTATTGGCATTGTAGGTTGGACATATATGCACATGCAGAGTGAGAGGAGTATGCTACATTTTTGTGTGGCATGAGGCACAAGTTGTTTTGGAGGACAGTCATGGTTTTGCAGGTATTTTGAGTTTATTGCATGATGACGTCACTTCTAGTTTTATTTATAGTGTTCTGGATATCCCTATGGGATTGCAGTTGATGGTTGTTCAACTAGGTTAAGAGAGAGAAATGTTATTGACATTGAAGGGTAAAGAAGGAAAAAAAATTGTTATAGGTTACAGTGTGACAATAGTGTATATTTACATCTTATTGATGTTGCCCTTGTTTTCTTTCATCTTAGATGGTTGTGCAGTAGGTTGATGACATTTTTTTCTGGTATTTGCACTAATTATTAGTAGCATGGTTAGCAGGGTTTTTTAAAAAAATTGATGACCATAGGATTCATATATGGCTTTGGAGTTAGTTGGTGAGAGACTTGGAGCTTCTGGAGAGCCTGATGATATGGATGGATGTATATGGTAAGTTTATACATGTGGATATATTCTATTTTGTGAGTCTATGATGATGCAGATATTTTTTTGCACATGGATTCCTATGAGCATGGTTTAGATGCCTTGAGCATGAGTAGGGGATGTTTGTATTTCCTCTTTTTACTATGTTACTCCTTGATAGATATGTTATCTATGGATGGTTGTCTTGGACATGCTAGTTGTTTATGTAGGGTGGATTTGTAAAATGTAGTATTTGGATTCTTTGAGTTGTGTAGGTGTTGTGGAGTAATTAACCACGGGTTGCATGTAGAACTCATTTGGGTTGTCTTGACCCAGGATCTTGTTTTGCTTACGCATATTCCATTTTGACTTGTCTTTGGTCAATTGCATTGGTGGTTACATGGAGACATGGATAGATGGTTGGAGAACATGGTTAGTTTTATAGGTATGGCTATGGTTGCGATTGAAGCTCAGTACTTTAGTTTGAGTGGGATCTCTTACATGTGTGTTATTCATGGTGTCTTGGTTACATGAGAGGCTTGGTGTTATGATTCAGTGGGAGCTTGATGTATGGATAGCTTGTGTATCACAAATTAGTAGTAGCTTTGTGCAGGTATATGGTAAGTCATAGGTTTATTATCTTCTTGGTTTTAGAAGATGGTTTAATATTCCTAATTTCATTTGAGAGAATTGTTGATATAAAGAATAAATGGTCTTCATGGTATGTAGAGGACGGTGATGTACAGGTATAGTACAGTTCAACAATTTATCTCTAAGTGGGAGATTATTAGGATTGTGGAGCTGAATTGCTTCACAGATAGCATGATTTACACCTTGTTGGTTTACACAATAACCAACACTGGTTAGGGTAAGCTCTGCAGTTACCTGTGCGTGAAATTTTATATTTAACTCATAGGAATTGGATCTAACTTTTTTTAAAAATTGATCTAAAGGTTGTAAATGCATATCTAATTTTCACTAAGTTTGTATATGCCTATATAAGCATTAAATATAGGGTTAGAAGGTTAATGAAGATAAGGATTGAGTTAGATCCTTGATTATCATAGATTAAGAGGATGAAGAAGAAGATAAAGAAAGAATAGGTTACATGAAGACAGAGCTTCCATGTAGATAAAATGGACAGAAGGAAATAGCAGGTACAACTATGGTAGGTACATCTGAATGGTGAGAAGAGGGTAACATCTTCCAATTTATTTCCTTTGTATAGTTATTGTCTCATTGTAATGACTTGCATAGTATGTAAAGCACATAGAGTTTCTTATTTTAGATCCACATGTTCATAAGATCTTGTATTGTAGATCCATGAGATCGTGATGTATTGTTGATCCATGTAGATATAGTCTTATATTGTTAGATCCACAGGTTGTTGTGAGATCTTGTATTCATAGATCCATGAGATCATGTTGTATTATTGATCCATGTATATCTAGATATTGTAGAGGAGGTTTTCTTCATGTTTGCATAGGTTGATGCAGTGATGGAGAGACAAACTGACTTCTTGGTGCACAGTTATAGGTACACATATGGTAGACCCATGTGAGAGGTCCTGTTGCAGATCCACAGAGAGCTTGGTTGCAGTTCAAAGATGCAGTAGTTCCTCATGTAGATCCATTTAGAGATCTGGAAGAGGAGATACTCTTGAATAATACATTATACTCTTATACAAAAGAGTTGGTTTGTACTCTTGTTCATTATTATATATATGAGATCTCTATCTTTGGTGGACGTAGCCCATATTGGGTGAACCACGGTATATGCTCTGTTATGTGTGTGTACTGTTTTGATTTGGATTTATCTAGTTTGCATTTCCACTGCTGTAGATTTTAGGGAATTATTTCCATTTCCGCAGTCCTAATTCCCAACACAAATATATTAGGCCTTTCCCACTCTCCTCGTGGTCCACCAAATGTCCTCAGATCATAATATCCTTATAGGCCCATACATGTAGTAATGTGGTAGCTGCAATCCCACCCCCATTCTCCTCTTGCATAAATATGTATAGATATCTCGTATAGGTGGGCCATTACACATCGTTCCCACACATATCATCTCCCACCCTCCTCGATACAAAATCAAATATCATGCATCTTATATAATATGTCGACATGACCACTCTCCACTCCAACTAATGAAGCAACCATAACAACAATAAACTTCCACAATCACGAAACCCATGACCACAATATAACATCAAGACTAATGTGGAACTTAGTATGAACTTGGGTACCCATAAAGTACCTCCTATCAGCCCTCATCTACATCCGAGTATAATCTATAGCCATCACCTAAACCCTCTCACCAATAATAGGAAATCACAATATGCAATATACATCCTCCAAAGTCACTGTCATCTTGCCCATAGGGAAAAAATATCAAACAACATCTTTAGGAGCCTTTTATAACACAATGACCTCCTTTACAAATAGATGCAACATATTGGATTGTACACCGTAAACTTAGAGTGACACATTTATAAAGATCATTGGGATCTTTTTACATTTCTTTATAATTGGAGAAAAAGTATAGAGGAGAAGGAGATATCAACTAACCACCATTAGGAGGTGACATTACCATGCACACTCCACATCGTCAATGGTAACTCAAAAGGCCATGCATTACATATAAGTTGTAGAATTTTACAACACACAATGGCTCTGTAAACATATTTGTAACTTGATCTTCAGTTTGGCAGTACTAAAGATCTATATCACCGTAGAGAATCTTCTCTCGAATAAAATGCATATGAATCTCTATATGATTTTTCTCTGATGTTGAACTAGATGCTTAGGAAGAGAAGTTCAATTGTGGCTATCACATAGAAGAGAAGTACTTCCTTTATCTTCCAAGTGTATCTCTTCTAACATTTTCTTTAGCCACATGGATTCTTTCCCTGTTTCCATTGCACTTCTATACTTTTCCTCAATAGAAGAAATGGAGACTATTGGCTACTTTTTACTATTCCAAGTAATGACACATGTACCAATTAAATCCATTCGGAAAACATGCATCCGTCAAGTCAAGCACTCATGCAAAATATGATTTGTTGACCAAATTATTGGTGGAGGGAAAGACTTTTAAAATATTCTTTATATGAGATCCCCACAAATGTGGGAATAAAAACAATGCAAGTGTTAAAAGTAGTTCAAGCCTATTAAATAAGGCACCAATGCATTGTTTTTTTAAACCTTAGAGCCTAACCTCAAGATTGAGGAATAATGGATGGAAAATTGGGGTAATTAATGATTATTCCCCCTCTAAGTGCTAAAGCCTATTAAAAGTCTTATGGGATAAAAATTATCCCTAAAAATGGGAATTTTATAAAATGCTTATCCCCATACGTGTGGTTTTAAAACATAGGTTAAAATGTTTAACCTATTAAAAAGGTATATGGGGTAAGTTTATTTATTTA
Organism: Taxus wallichiana var. yunnanensis; assembly: GCA_018340775.1. Lineage (NCBI taxonomy): Eukaryota > Viridiplantae > Streptophyta > Pinopsida > Cupressales > Taxaceae > Taxus > Taxus wallichiana. The sequence goes on from JADAXU010000136.1 coordinate 1,589,000, forward strand.
TTTATTTATTTTTAAAATAAAATCTAAACATAGAATAAACAAGGTGGGTGCGGAATAATAGGTTTTAAATATATATAATATTCCATGTCATGTATTCTATTATTGGGAAACTTCCACCCAATGGGACGTGGCTTGGTATAATCCACTTGTGATTAACGCTTAGGTATTAGGAATTAAAGTTTATTAAAAATATGTTTATAAGATTTAATATAAGTGGTTAACTACGAGTAGTGAAGTCACGAGGGTTTTTACGAGAGTGATGGAGGGAAAAGCAGCGAAGTTGGTGAAGGGCGTGAGTGGCCTTGGTCACAGAAGGGTTTTGACTGTGCCTCAAGGTTAACCACTCGGGCATGGCTAGGTAAAAGAAGGGATGTGCCGTATAATAGAGATAAGGGATGTGACGACGGGCCTAGGTCTACGGAGGAGCCATGCCCTAACCCTAGGGAAAAATCTGTTGACTCGCCTACGACGGGGAGTGCTGGATCTAGAAATATTCTAACAAGATTAATGGGGGAGCTACAAGCAGTACGGGCCTATCTCATTCACATAAATCCACTTCATTTAAAGACATACTGGAAAATCGGGGTAGTCGACTTCCTGGTTCGAATCCTCTGACCAAGCAGACCTACTTGGTCGATCTGGCTGAGGATATCCCTTCTTTAATCATAGAGAACCCCGAAGTGGAGGAATACTACAAAAATATATCTTGGGATGCTGTGATTGGAAGATTCAATGGATTTTGGCCTTCCTCCTCTACTCTTTATCAATGGATCTTTGAAAACTGGACTAACAAATGTGAAATCTCTCTTTGTTCCAAGGGATTTTTCGTTGTCCATTTTAGGGAATCTGAGGATTATCAACGCTGCTTCTCAGAGGGCCCATGGTTTTGGGGGCATGCTGGGTTATTTTTAATACCATGGTTTCCAGATTTTGATCTGAATTCTTATTCGGTTACCAAAATGCCTATTTGGGTCAGGCTTCCCAACCTCCCTTTGCATCTGTGGTATGCCCTAGAGGACATTGGAAACATTTTGGGAAGGTTTTTAAAAGAGGACTTGGATAGAATGGATTCGGGTCTGTGTTTGTTTGCGTGAATGTGTGTTGAAATTGATTTTAGCAAGGTTTTCAGATCGAATTAATCTAAAATTTGGGAAGTTTCAGTATTCCCAGATCTTAGACTATGAGAATACTACCTTTAGATGTAGAATATGTAGAAATCCGGGTCATTTGCAAGCCTCTTGTCCTCATAACAAGAATCAGAAATCTACAAAACATAATGGATCGACTTCTTCCAGTGGGTGGGGTACCTTGAATCCGGAATTGGTTTCTGCTTCAAAATTCAAGGATGATCCACAAAATCCTCCCACCGAGGGTAACTTAGATATAGAAAAGACCGATAATGAGATGGAAATATAGGAAAATGGTCAGATTGTAGGTGGAACAAAAAGGGGCATTTATCTAAAAAATTGGAATCGGATCAAGATTCTGTGTCTGAAAACTTGATAGCATCGGTTAATCCCAATGATCTGGCGCTGGTTATTGCATCTGATTATGGAAAATGGCAAGAAGTGAAGAAGTGGAAAAGAAAAAAGGGATGAATGGGCAACATTGACGATTATTTTCCATTGCATGATGGGAAGTAAATAGGGTCTTAATTTGTTTTTTGTAAGTGGGTTGCTTTCTGTAGTTTCTTTAGCCTTTAGGAAATTTTTTTCCTAAGGATTTGGCCTCATTTAATTTGCAAAGGGAATGGGTCCCTTCAACCCACTTTATCAATAAAAAAATATAAGCGGTCAACTTAATAAAAGTGGTTAGAATAAAATTTATTTAAAAAACTTATCCAACTATGCTAATATATCATACATGTCCCTTATAGTATATATAAATATATGTTAGGTATATGGGTTTTTATAAACCAAGATAACATATTTTCTCATTGTAAAATAAACTTTTACGTGACCAAGAAGAAAAATTCATAATCTTATTTCCATAGAGGTTTGTCTTTTTATTAGTGCAACTTTGAATTTACTTGTTTAAAACCCCGAATAAATACTTTCACTACGCATGCATTACAAATTATACACATTAATAAAAATATTTCAAATCATATGTATTTTTTAGATACTACAAGAGTTAATGACCCTATAATCTAGCACACTTTATGGCACACTAATACAAGGCGAGTCCTCCCGACCGGATGTGTAAATTCAATGGTAACTAGTCCCCCAGGGCTTACCTTTATTTACACACCTAGGCACATATTTTTCACCACATAAGCCTTTTTCATGCACAGTAACAAGCTTGAAGGTGCCCTAAATATATTTTACACCAATGTGCAAAATCACATGTATTCGATGTCCCGAAGGGGGAATGGATAACTATTTAAATTATTCTAACCACTAACTACCCAACCGAAACTTTCGATTGGTTAAATAAAATTAGGATTAATTATATACCTTTGCTCTAGTACCATGTTAGGACAAGGATATTAATAACCAAATTAATTAATATTTTAATTAAACATTAATATGAGTAAATACATAAATAAATGTAGTAAAAACAATAAACGAGTAACATAGTGATTACGTGGAAAACCTCCACCGGGGGAAAAAATAGGGAAAAGAGAATTTTCCATTAATTGAGAAACAATAATTTATAGTAAAGTAAATCCCCTTCCGTCACTTCTTTCCATATTAAATTCACCCAGAACAATGAATAAATAATATGACCCACTCTCATATTTATTTGACCCCACGGGTCACGAACTATATCAAGTGACGGGGTGTAATTAATAAGCACCTGATTTAATATAAATTGATTAATAAATAACCAATTAAACATAAACAACTAAGTTTATATTAAATAATTAAGAATATAACTATTCTAAATTATTTAATTATAAACTAAGGTTTATAGGCACTTAATATTATGTTCTAACATCACTCAGGGGAGATGTTTCATCAACCTCTATGATTTTCCTCTTTTTGGAATGAGATGAGCCTGTACCTCCATCAAATGCTTCGTGAGATGAGGAGAGAGAAGATTTCCTATGTAAGAAAACTATTATACCCTTTTCAATGCAATATGCCCTCCTCTTTTTGTACCATTTTTTGGACCATTGGATCACATGCATTGTTCTCTCCTTGATGTCACTTGTCTCTATGATATGCCATGGGATGGGAGAGGGACATGAAGATTGTACTTCTTCATACCAAGTATTAAACATGTATGAATCATCATCAAGAACACTTTGAAAAAACCAATCAAACCCAAAAGAGCTCATTTTTTCAACTGACATCCTCATATATTCTCTTTTTTCTGACGTCCCGGTCATCAATAAAATCAACCTAGGAGTATTCAATTAAAGGAATGTGGTGCATGTCAGCTAGAACAAAGGATTCATGATCCGTTCGAGATTGAAGTTAGATCTATCCACATAGGAGTGCATGTTGAAAGCAACAATAGAGGTCTCAATGTTTAAAGCATCAAGCACATTATTACATGAATAAATACCCAAGGATATGGGAAAGGAGATACCCTTCCACTTCATAGCCTTGCATTTGATATGAACATGAGAAAGTTTCCTACACAACTCAATTAGGAGGATATGGTGACCGGGTACCTCGCTGACCAAAGAGGAGCATGGTCAAATCCACTTACCCTGAGATAGGTGAATGTGGATAATTGTGTGAAGAATCCCCCATACCTTGTAATCAATTCCATTACTTGAGGTGAAATTCTCTCATTCTAGATCTCCTTTGAGAAACCTTATGAGGTACATAGTGAATGCATCATTCACTCTCATGAAATGTGAGTTTCTCTCTCTGAAAGTGAGCTACCAATACTTTTAAAATATGGGGGATTTCTGAGAGATATTTGGTGCAAGAGAAAGACCATGGAAGGGTCTTTCATATGTGAGGGCATACACCCAAAGAAGAGGTCATAGTGAACCTCTTAGTGGTGAAAAACTAATCCAATTGCACTTGTGAATATTATCACTAATGATTTGACCCCAATCAATCATTTGGTCTCCTTCAGTGATTACCAATATGAATTGTTCCATCCAATCTTGAAAGTATCTTGTATTCTCTTCACCCATCACTCTACTCAAGAGTACAATTACATTCGAATATGCCTCATGGAATTCACTCTATGACAATGTCTTGGGCATTCAAGAAGGTTTTCTCCCCTGCTTGAGCCATGAACCAATTGCAATTCCTTGAAGATAGGAATCAGTATTTGACCACTCTTGAGATGAAAACTCCCATGTGATGATGACCATGTGACTCTAGGTGGGAATTTGTAGGCATTTTGAGATTCCTTTTGGTGTGATAACTGTAAATAAAGAATTGTCTTCAACATGGATGGTTCTTGTGGTAAGATCATAATGCCTCACACAAGCTATAACTAGCTCAATGCTTTGCACAGAGAGTGGATGTCCTCTTTATTTGAATATTCCTCTAGTGAATAAATTCTCCTCAATGGGCTCTCATGGTTCCTTTAGCATCCTTGTCTTCAAATCCTCTAGGTCCAGATGTGCCACATCACTATCTCCCACATTCAAGTACTCGATGGCTAGAGTGGATATTGGCTCGAATCTAGTGTACTTGATTTTCATGATGGCCAGAGATGGTGAGGGAATGGGGGATGGATGTATGTGTGAAATTTGAACTTGATCTGGATACTTAATATTTTTAGTAAGTCACACCCCACCCTCAAATTCTATTTTCGTATAATTTTCCAATTTTCACATTTTCTCAATTTTGAGTTTTGGACTTGAGGAATTACACAGAGGCTTTGATATTATTGTTTTTGGTTTTCAAAACTTAATATTTTTAGAATGGATCTAGTGTCAAATTACTAAAAATAGAAGTGTTCCTTTTGAGTGTCAGATTGAGATGAAATTTATTTTGTTAGATTAGGTTTTTCAATTGTGATTTCATGCTCCAAATTTTAAGTTTTTTTCATCACAGAATTGCATATATTTGAAAAGGAAACCTTTTTGCTGAAATATTAATTTGGATGTTGTAAAAACTTTGAGCATTAATGAGAACAAAATTTTTCTTCTCCTAACTACCTCAAAAATATCAAAAATTAGATTTTTTTTTTTGAATATGTATAGAATTATGCCTAGTTTTGGCAAGTATAATTTTTTTTAATTTCAATCGCCCCAAAAAATATACACCATGAAAGATAGACATATTTACACTTCAAAAATAGCTATAAAAAGGCATAGTTAGAAAATAAATAACATGGAAACCTTATATTAGTCGGAAAATTTGAAAAATCATATTTTTAGAAAGAAGAAACTCTTCTCTATGGCATGGTATAATTTTTTTAAAATGGATCGATTGTTTTATTTTGATTTATCATATAGGAAGTGGCATTTTACATTTTCTTGTAAAGACACGTTGTTTGTTGTGTTTGTGCGGAGTCCATGCCTCGGGCTTGGCAATCAAACTAGATCCCAAGCCTTGAGGCATGGCTTGGGAAAAGAGAAAATGCAAAACACGTATGTATTTTTCTTTGTTTTATATATTGTGGCCCCCAACATCCCTTTCATCTCTTTCACGGGAATTCTGCAAACATTCTGTTTTGTCTGCAATTTTCTCTACATTCTTGCACGATTTTTTAGTATTTCATTTTGTCCCCTACCCCACTATTTGTTTTTTTATAATCATGGGCGATAAATGTCGAGATAAGGACAAGAGGAAAGTCAAGAATAAGACTATAGAAAAATTGGAAGAGAAGAAAATAAAGAAATTAAAGAGAATGCAAAAATTTTGAGCAGGGCAAGGTACATCCGCTATATCAAATGTAGCTAATGTATTAGAAAATTGGGATGAAATACATAATGAAAATGTAGAGAATAATGATTTTGCAATGAATATTGATATTGAATTGAATGATAATGTTGGTATGGATGAAGAAATTGATATGAATCCAATTGTTGAACCCTTACTTGAGAATCTAAATGTTAACCCCGAAATTTGTATGAAAACACTGAATGAAGAAAGTAACCTTGTAAATGAATCTTCACCTCTAAAAACACCTCCTTCCATTTCGCAAAGAAAACCAATTCAATTAATTGAAATTGATGAAAACATTATTAAACCAATGCCTAACAAAATGTCTAAAAGAAATGCGAGAAGAAAAGCCAGTGGAATTTGGGATAATTACTTTGAGAATTTAAATGACACACAAATATGTCAATTATTTGTTTCATTGATGAAATTAATTAAGATGAGACCTATAATGAAGACCCTGGGGTTAAGAACATATAATTTTGTTGATCAAAATGCATCAATTGTTGAAAACATACATAAATCATACCAAACTATAGGTGGAAAAAGACGCACCAAAGATAGTAATGCTACACAACGTGCACTAAATAATTGTATAGTAAGTGATAAAATAGTTAATAAATGCTTGATTAGAAAAACAAGCAAGTGCTTTGAAGCTAAACAAAAACACTAATGAAAGCAATAGAGAGAAGTAAACATCTTGAGTTAGTCAATAACACTGACTATTGGGCTTTCTCTAGCAAACTTCCACGAAAAGAGAAGAATAAATTTGATATTCTAAAAGAATTAATTGTAAAATTTTGGAATGAGAACACAAAGGTGTCACCAAATAGAAGAGATACAATAAAAAGAAGAATAGGTTCTCATAATCGTGAATCATGTGCAAAACAATTCTTAGATATGACTCAAATAGAATTGTTCTCTAAGTTTAAAAATGAAAATCCACAAATTAACATTAGCCAAAGATTCTTTGAAATGAGAAAACCCTTTTATGTGAAAATCAATCACTCATGTACCACTTGTTATTGCAGGCATCATGTTGATTTTTCAATGCATTATGATGTTTTTTGTCAAATACATCGTGTTTTGCATACTGACATCATGTTGCAGGAGTGTGGAATAAATTTCCCACAAAAATCTTCAAGGAAATTTATTGCGACAATATTTTGTGAAAAATCAACAAGAATTTTTTTATAACAAAGCATGTTTGGATGGAATGTGCAATGTATGCGATGGCTTGCCAAATCTAAAAATTTGTATCCGCAAGGAGAGTACATATTCAATAGGAAAAGAATTGGTTGATTTCACCAAATAGAAATTGGTGGCATATTAATTAAAAGATGGAAAAGAATCTAAGAGGTGTGAACTTGTTAAAAATAATTACTCGTATCAGAATATATGGTCAAATTCAGAGAGGAATTTTTTTATGAGTATGCAAGACACACACATAGAGCTCGATGGTTGGATGAACAATTCAAGTTAAGCAAGGAAACATTCCCACTTGGTACTATTGTTTCAGTAGTTGACTTTGCAAAGAATTACACATTGTAGCCACAAATGGAGGTTTAGTCTCAATATTATAACTTAGTGCAAGTTTCTATTTTTCGTGCATATAACATTCATGCACTCTCTTGAAAGCACTGAGCAAGATCAAAAAATATTAAGAGAGTATCATTTCTACATCATTGATGATCAGAAACATTCTACATAATATGTACAAGGGTGTTTCCAGGTGTTTTATGTGAACTTGAATGAGAGGAACATTAGTTTCGATCAACATTACATTTATTCAAACAACTGCACATCAAAATTCAAGAATGCAGATGTTTTATTAGATAAGAAAGATGTACAAAGAAACAAATGTACAACATATCTAGAGTTTTACTGAGGCATGGCATGGAAAAGGAGAGAATGTTGGTGTAGGAGTGTGTGAAAAGAGAGCAGTTAAGAGAAGATTTAAAGTTCGAGGATGGTGCTAAATTTACAAATGCAAAAACATTGTTGATTGGTGTGTTAATAATATGGGCCATGAATCTCAAGAGAGATCAACGATTCGTATATATTTTTAGTTGATAGAGGAAAAACATCTGGGAAACTTTGAAGATTGTATGACGATGCGGGATCAAGTGATATGCACTCATTCTGTAGTTTAGATGCAAATGCTTGGACTATTTATACTAGGTGCATGACATGCTTTTGTATATCATGCATTGAATTTGCATGGAATGAATGTGATTCATAGTAGTGGGTGGATGAATGGACTTGTAGACCTCTAATTCCACTTGACGCACATCAAGTTCCATGAGCATTACAACTTGTAGGGTCTTAAGATCAATTGAAAACATCACTTGACTTTAACCAAGCCTTTGATTTAGTGCAACAAGGTACATACATATATGTACATGCCATGTTTTAAATTTTAAAATTATTAGATCGTCAACTCTTAATGTATTTATAAATTGACTAAACAATTTTACTTTGTGATACAAAGGGCACATTTTTTTAGTTATTGTGAAAAATTTTAACGAAGAGGGAATAGACTACTTCTTATCTTGTTGTGTAGAGGGGAAAAAATTGACTTCCATAGTCATTGATCGTGAAGACCTTGAGTATCCGTACGATGGAAAAGTGACATGCAAGCATAAGAATATGCAAGTAAATCTTCCTCAAACCCGACCTATCGAGGTCATGCCGACCCGGCCGGTGAATGTGGAATATGTATGGATATAGACAAACTAGTTAGGCAATCTTATATCCTCAACACGCAATAGTGGAATCTGTAAATCTATGGCGTAGAAGGCCCTCCTAACCTGAATTGGCATAATGGATCACTTGGATATAATAGATGTTCGTGAGGCCTCAATCAATGTCGAGATCTGTCAAGATCTTATTTTTGGCTGTTGGATACGTCGAAAGTGACTGTAGGTTCTTCGCATAAATTTCTAGGAAAGGTCATGAAAAATGGTGATGAGATGTGTAGTGGATCCTCTGGGGTTTTATAGACGATTCTCTAGTCTAGTCCAGAATTCTTTAGCTTGATGGGTGTGCTACATTTAATACGAGAATTTTGTAATGATGTCTCGGTGGGAGTGGCGAGGTCTTGAATATTAGTGTTCGTAAACTAGTTTCAATGTCGATTGATCGTTAGGCTCGTTGGGTTGTGGGACCTATGGATCACGGCCGTAATTTTGTGGTTGTGGAAGACCTCCTATGGTCATTTGAGGAGTTAATTTCTCCTTCCAATTTCTAGTAATCGTACGCCTTTTTAGCCTCTATGTTTAGAACTAGAAGTTGTGTAATTTTCTCAAAATACCTTGTAGGTGTTTTGGCAACTTGAATGCATAAGATAGTATCTCTATGTCAATGAGGAGGTCTCATGTGTTAGGTTGTGGAGCTAAAGGATTACAACCAAATACTTTTTCTCTTTTGAGTCCTTGTACAGTCATGCAGACATCCTATCAAGGTAGTATATAATTAGGGTGATTTGACCAAAATGTGTATGCCTTGTCATCTTCAATATTTAACTCTCTCAATTATTCACTAATTGCTCGTAGGTTTACCGTTGTTTGGAAAACCTGATCTATATAAGCTAGTGTTGTGGGGAGATTTGGTTGAGGTGATATCGGTTCAAACACATATTCCTTGAGTTCCATAGGTCCCTGTGATTGTCATGTAAAGATAATTCAACTTTAACTAAAACTAGTAAACTAATTATGAAATATGTATCTACACTATGCATGTATTCTTTTATCTTTGTCTTTTTGATGAATTATTTTAAAGGAATTAAAAGAGAAACTATTATAATATATTGAGAAAATGGAAAATTAATCTAAGTAATGAGAATCAAAACAAACAAAGTACCCTGGTGTAGCTATTTACCTGTCTAACCGTGAATTTATCCTAAATATCTAAACAACTAATTAATTTAAATCGAAAGACTCTCAATCCTACCTCAGAAGTGAGGAATGAATCATAGTTTCTCAGAAACTATCAATCCCCATAGCTTCCCTGGTGATATCGAGAGTGAGCTTTGACTGAAATGAAATAATTTACTACTCTATTTGATATGTTATAACTAGAACTTTGACAACTCAAACCTGGAGTTTACAGAACAGTGGTAAATCTAGTTGTGTGTGACTTTGTCTCCTCAGTGTGATCTCCTCGTTCCTTCGATCTCTCGTGAATCTAGAAAATCATGTATATGATAGCATTAATAGAAGACGGTACTCGAACAATGGCAGCTTTGGATATAGACCGAATACAATGTGAGTAAGAGAGGGATAGTGCAAGTGAACAGAGCTTGACTATGTAATTCCTAGCGAGATTTATTGCGGGAATACAACACAAATACACCGAGAGTTCTAGAAACTATCTTTTGTGACCAAACAAAACCTACAACTCTAAATGGATTCCAACCTAAGAATGAAACTATCTTATTCTAAACTAATTTGCATGGAACAACAATGAAGCAAGATTGAAACAAGAAGATCAAATGACCTCTAGACAGCAAGAGAAAGCTAACAATGGATGCAAAACATGAAACTGTTGGAATTCTAAGCAAGAAACTCAAAAGACTAAATGATTAAATAGAGAAGGAGAGGGGCCTCTTGTTTGAAAACAAGCTGGCTATTTATAACAAATGCATTCACTAGAAGGTAACTTGGAATGGAACTCTTTTACCATTAAACAAAGAGAAAACACTATTCATAGGGTGGCCAAAACATAAATGCAAAGAAAAGTAGCTGAAGAATGCGGATAGAAATTTGAATTTTATGTTTGACGAGATCATCGGAACATTTTGGAAAATGCGCATAGGACCACCACCCTATGTAGGGTGGTAGTTCTGAGACCGTTGCCCTATCTTGGGTGGCGGTCACGGGACCGCCGCCTAGGCAAGGTGGCGGTCTTGTCACTTAAGACCAAAATGCAAGGAAAAATGGGGGAAGAGGGCAGAACAAAGCACACAGAGGCCAAATGAGGCATACAGGATACAAATGTATACTTGGCGAGATTTTCTGGATCCCGAACACCTTGTGAGGAGACTTGTATCATCATTGGGGTATGTGTAACCTCTTTCCGACGGTGCAGTACCCTACAATTTTGGGTACATACATATTTCCCCCTCAGAGAAGCGTCTTAGCCATGAAGAGGCATAAAACGGTGGATCCGAGTATGGTGGTCTTGAAATGGGGAGTTAGGAGTTATACCTGACACACCCATGTGTTGGAAAGTTCTATCCAAAATCCCGCTATCTCTGTAAAATCAAAATGGGATTGAAGTGCGAGATAGATAAAGTAAATTGAGAAACAAAACTAAATTGATATGAAATGAGGACTTACTATCTATGTGAGGTATGGAATTTACCTTCGTCGATGCTCCAACCCTGCGAAAGACATTCAAAACCAATTTAGAAGACTATATATATATAACTAACTCATTTTACTATTCATTTATGCATGTCGATTTGGTGGTTTTTGAGCTCTGGGACCCACGGTGACCATTTTCGATGAGAGTACAGTCAAAACATCTATTGTGAGAACGTGATCATGCCTCCGAGAGTGGAACATCGACCTGCAAAGTCTCAAGTTAGTTCTTCTCAATTTATCGTTTTTAAATCTAAAACATAGAAATGTTAAAATCTTTGTCATGGGGGGATCATTTTTGAAAATGCTAGTTTTAAATGAGTCTCTAGGGGGCACCCATAGGGTAGGTCTTTATTTTGTTTAAAATGGTGTTTTCTTACATTTTTAATGTGTTTTTAGGGCTTTCGAGATGTTTGACGTTTGAGATAGGACCGCCGCCCTGCACAGGGCAGCGGTCATGGGACCGCCACCCTATGAAGGCGGCGACATGGACCCTTGCTTAAGAGGCGGCGGCAGTTACGAGACTGCCACCTCTGAAGGTGTTGGTTAGGAAGCCGCCGCTCTGCACAGGGTGGCGGTTTCAAATAGAATGCAAAAAAGGATGTAAATTTTGATTGTCTTTACATTTTTAGCATTTTTATATGTTCTTGATAATTTTTCTAGTCAGATTTTGTTACTAACTTACTCTTTTTCTGTGTTTTTGGGTGGATGCAAAAAGAAGGAGAAGTATATTAGATGGAGTAGAGAGAGGGAGTGTGACTAGCTCTCGATGCGGTGTTAGATGCACTATCTCGTGCAAAGAGAGACATTCTATAGAGTCTTTGGCATTTGGAGGATTGCACAGGTCCCTCATGTGCGCACCTGCTAGTCACATATTATGTGACTTATTTTCATATTGGGATGCAGATCAAAACACTTTCCAATTACTAGGTGTGAGGGGTGAGTGGTCCATCACCTTGGAGGATGTCTACCATATCTTGGGGTTCGATCCTTGGGAGGTGGTTGTCTCTCAAGACAGCAAAGTGTCGAGATCTCAGTTGGTTCAGTGGGCCACTTATATGGGGGATGTCATTGTTTCCATGGGGTCGAAGAAGGGGGTGAAGGTCCGCTCCATTGTTGAGTCAGATATTCCTGTGCTCTACAAGGCTATCATGGGCATCCTTGCTTTGAGATTGATTGGGGACAAGGGAGGGGAAACTCTCTTATATTGTTGGGCTCCCATCATTGCACAGATTGAGGGCCCATGGCCATGTTTATGCTTTGGGAGCAGACATCCTGGGACCACCTACCATGATTTATACAGGGTGGTCAGACTATAGGGACAATCATTGAGCCACCCTACTCTTGTCATGAGTTGGGTGTATGAGCACATCATTCGTATGGGAGAGGTGTATAGGCAGAGGATCCTAGGGCCGTCAGGGTAGTGAGGTGGATAAGGATGACCATTCTTAGAGCACCTCACCAGCCAGTGGCTTCTTTGACTACTGTAGACATGGAGGCTACTCCTTATCAGGCCATGGCAGGGTTATGGGGAGAGGAGACACTTACATTGATCGCTTGCCACACTACCAGTCAGCTGGTAGATAGGATGGGGAAGTTAGAGATCCACCCCTTTGATAAAGTACCACAACAGTTCAGCCTCCCATATATTGACATGTTTCCTCTAGCGGGGCTAGTGTATAGATCTGTTCATGAGGCTCGGGGAGGTCCTAGAGGCCGGGGTTGGACTACGGTCACTCTGGTGTTCCCATCGCAGCTAGGAGGGTGGTTCGTGCTCGAGGGGTAGCTAGTGCTCCTCGAGCACCTTTACTTCAGATTGGTGTTGGTCCTGCTCATAGCGGAGATGAGCCCATTGACATGGACTTTGAGTCTGAGGAGTTCACTGGGGGGAGACAGAGGAGGAGATAGAGGAGGTAGAGACCAGAGCTGGTGGGATAGGTGAGGAGGATGACAATGATTCTGAGTTGCATGAAATTTAGGATATCTTGCGGGCCGAGAGGGTGGAGCAAAGCGTAGAGAAGGTGAATCTAATTTTAGAGGAGTTGCCTTCTCAGGATTTAGGGGGAGATGATGAGTCCATGGCAGGCCATCACTTTGCTCTGGATGTGGGAGAGGGACGAGCGTTAGTGATAGGCATGGATCCTAGAGATTCCACCTGGAGGCCTGGAGATTTGAGTGAGTTACTACTCTTTTCTTGACTTTTCTTTAGTTAGAATTGTTTAGTTGTTATTTCCTTTTGTTGTTTTGTTTATCTTTGGTTTTATTTTGGACAACTTTCTAACTTATGTGTTTCTCCTTTTTATTTGCAGTGACTGCTGAGGGATGGCGAGACTTGATTCACTAGGTGTGTGCCGACACTCTATTGCTCCCTTCTGATGGTACTTGGGTTGAGCTCACTAAGGACATTGGGGATCCCTCAGCAGCTGGTTGACATACAGATGTCTTTTCCCCTGTCTGGAAGGCAGCAAAGATCATTACCTCCTTCGCACCAAGCTGGCTAGATATAGGACTGTTGAGCGTTTGATGAGGAGGATTCACTCTCATAGTGAGACCATAGCTGCTAGCCGTGATCGTGAGCCCTTCGTCCATTCAGAGCATCGTCATAGTAGGAGTCCTAGGTGTGGTCATACACCCTCTGAGGGATCTCGTAGAGATTGAGAGATCATAGTGTCTTTTTGTAGTGACTTTTGGTCAGATATTTGTATGATTTTTTTGTATTTTTCAGGCTCATTGAGCATTTTGACCATGCCTTAGTGCATGATGGCATTGTACATGAAACACCATATATATATATATATATATATATATATATATATATCTCTTTTGGATCTAGACTATCTGGTGTCTAGAATTTTGTGACTCGTTTCCCATGTGTATACTAGATGTTTTTAGAGTATTTGTTTTCATGCTTTTCAGAATGTATGCAATGGATGAAAAATGATAGCAAATACTAAACAAAATGTTTTACCTTATATGCTTTTGTAATGTTGACATGTGATGACGAACACATTGTAGTATTGAAATTTTGGCCTCTTTGGGCAATGTCTGTGATTTCTTCTTATGTTGGAAAAATGTGATGAATTTATAGTGATAAAGAGATGAACTTTCCCCACTCCCAACTCCATGCAACTAGCAAGATGTGAGGGCTCAACACCAAGAGTTGGGAAGGGAACAAGATGTATGAGTTTGACTAAATGGAATGTTAAGAGACAGACAAACTAGTGATAGAAACCCAACTTAGACCTACATACTTACCCTACTCAGAACTACCACCAAGCTTAGAAGGCCACTTACTTTCTAGTTTATCTAGACTTAGATCTATAAATGGCAACCTGGTTGACAAAATCTGGTTTTGAGGATTTGACCTCTTTGGAATTTGGACATTTGTTTTCACTTAATATAATTTGATTTGTATATCTAGAATACCAAGATTTTTTAGTTTGTGTGAATGGACCCCCGCACCCGCCTCATGCCACTAGTAAGAAGCATGGGTTTGTCACCAAAGGCAGGATATAGGTGAGTAAGGGCACTTCTTTCCTTTCCCAACCTCACACCACTAAGTAAGAGTGCGGGCTTATCATCGAAGGTTGGTGGGGAAAAGAAGTGTGTAAAATAAAATATTCTTTTTACTCGGCATTTTTATTCTATTTGATTTTGACACTTCGATCGTGACTTTGGGATATCCTTTTTTCAAAGAGACATAAACGGGATAGATGTGACACCAAGAAGCTTCTAGAATAGATTGTAGGTAAGGACAACTTCACCTAGTAGAAAGAAAGAGCAAAACCAAGTATGCAGGCCTTAGTATGGTTTTCGTCAATACTTGTCTGTCAAACTTGATGAGAAGATTTGAAATTACTTGATGATGTTTGAAGAGATGTGATTTGAATTCTTTTGCCAATATTTTCAGAAATTTGTAATAGATTTCTTAAGAGTAAGTTCCTTGACTACAAATTTTATGAAATGAGTGGACAAAATGAAATAGCTAAATGACTAATGCAATGTAGGTAGCTATAATGTACAAGTGGTGATTCTGATGTCTTATGCGTAAAACCATTTAAGATACAAGGAATTAATAGTTTCATTGAATTCCTCACCTTCTAGTGTGCATAAGAGATATGCACCATTTCCGTAGTCTTTCATGACTCAGTATGGGCCCAACCACTTGGGTCAGAACTTCCTTCCTTCACCAGTTTTCTTATCAATCTGGTTGTTTAGTCTTAGAACTAGATCTCCCTCATATATTTCTCGCTCATATACTTTCTTGTTATACTACCGGCACATACGGTCAGCATAAGCTCTGTGCCATTGTTCGGTGTTTAGCTTGGCCTCGTCAAGGCTTTCCAGTTAAGAGAGGCATGCCTCCCTGTAAGCTTCTTCCTCCAAAATCCCTTGTAATGAGATGTGAAGACTAGGTATTTCAACCTCAAGTGGGAGAACTACTTCTGCCCCAAATACCAACGAGAAAGGGGTTTCTCCTGTTGGTGTTCTTATTGAGGTTCGATGGGCCCACAAGGCCGGATATAGTTTTAGATGCCAATCTCGCTTGTTCTCCTTAACTATTTTGAGGAGAATAGCCTTTAATGTTTTGTTTGTTGCTTCGGCTTGTCCATTGGCTTGAGGGTAGTAAAGAGAGGCCGTGTGATGGTTTATTTTAAATTTGTTGCATAACTCATGGACCTCATTGTTTTTAAAGGATGTTCCATTATTTGAGATAATGACTTGTGGGACACCATACCTGTAAATGATTTGGTTTAGAATGAACTTGGCAATTACCGAACCTGGTACAGTGGTGAGAGGCATGGCCTCTACCCATTTGGTAAAATATTCTATGGCTGTAATTATAAAATTATGGCCATTAGTTGATGAGGGAGATAATTTCCCTATCAAATCTAGACCCCACATGGAGAAGGGCCACGGGGTTGCTATTGGTTGCAGGGATTGTGCTAGCATGTGAATCTCGTGAGAGAATTCTTGGAATTTGTGGCACTTACATACAAACTCTACTGCATTGTGTTCGAGAGTGGGCCAAAAATAGCCCATCCGATGTATTTTGTGAGCAGTGGCATGACCACCGAAGTGGCCTCCACATATCCCACTATGGGATTCATAAAGAATCTTCTTGGATTCTTCTGTGTCAACACATCTTAGAAGCATGCCGTTGAAGGCTTTATGATAGAGTACTTGTTCTAAAATAACATATTTAGCAGTGATAATGTGTAACTGCCTTCTTTGTTGTGATGTGGCACTTTCCGGGTATGTGTGGTCCATGATAAAATTGATGATATCAGTGTACCAGGGACATGTAGAGATGGGGGGCTTGGTTTTAACAAAGTATATACACTCATCAGGAAAGTCCAGATTTACCAGATCACCTCCATCTAATGGATTGTTAGCTAACTTGATCTAAATGATTTGTCCCTTAGCAGATTTTGGTATCCAAATGTTAACTCAAATTTGCCCATTAAGGTTATGAAACGCCCAACCTTTTTAGATAAAGACCCTTGCATGAGGAATGTTTGTAAATGATCTGTCTTTACAATGACCCTTGTTTCTTGGTTTAACATGTAATGTCTTAAACGTTTTGTTGCAAAGACTATGGCAAGGCATTCTCTCTATCCTGTGTATAACGTGTGTTTCATAATTGAGCAACATTTGGCTAATGAAATAGACTGCATGTTCTCGTTTATCATTGTCTTCTTGAGCTAGCATGTAGGCTAGCGAGAAATCAGTGGCCCATGATTATAGGATCAAAGGGTGGTCTTTTCTCGGGAGGCATTAGCATGGGTGGAGACAACAAGAAGCGTTTAACTGCTTGAAGGCCTCATTTCATTCTTCAGTCCAATCAATGCTATAATCTTTCTTTAATAGATTGTTGATTGGATGAATGGAAAAACTTAAATCTAGGATGAACCTTTGGATTACACTGAGTTTCCCAAGAAATGACCTAATTCCAGACTCGTCCGATGGTGGAATCATTTCGAGAACAACCCAAATTTTGGCTGGATCAACATCAATCCCTCGTGAAGATATAATGTAACCCAGAAGTTTGCCTCCTGTCACACCAAACACGCACTTCTCTAGGTTTAATGTGACACCATATTCAATCAATCATGAGAGGATGATACAGAGTACTTCTAGATGATCACAATGCTTCTTGGCCTTGGCCAATAAGTCATCCACATAGGATTCCACAATTTTATGGATAAGATCGTGGAATATGTATGTCATTTCCCGTTGATATGTAGCACTGGCATTCTTAAGACCGAATGGCATGACAACATAACAATAAGTTCCCCAGGGAGTTATAAACATAGTTTTGGCTTGATCCTGTTAGATATTTTAATCTGATTATACCTTGAGAACCCATCAATGAGGGATAACAGTTCAAATCTAGTTGTTGCATCAACAATAATGTCAATGGATGGTAACGGGAAGTCATCTTTGGGACAAGCTTTGTTAATATCCCGAAAGTCTATGCAAATGTGTATCTTCCCATTTTTTTAGAACAATGACGATATTAGATACCCATTTCGAATAGTCAACGGGTTTGATGAATCCCACTTGGAGAAGTTTGATTACTTCCTCTTTACCATGAGAGCCACTTTTGGCTTCATTGGTCTTGACTTTTGTTTAATTGGTTTTGCATTTGGTATAGTGATAAGGTTATGTACCACGATGTGTGGTACAATGCCTATCATTTATTTATAGCTAAATGCGAAAGCATTTTGATGTTATTTGAGGACTTGGGTGTGTATTTCTATTTCCTCCGAGTTAACGAGGATACCAACTTCAAAATTTTTGGTTCTTCCTCCGTTCCGATGTTTATGTCAATGGTTTCTTCTATTAAAGAAGCATTGCCTTCTTCAAATTCAAGTGGGGCTAGAGGTAGTTCCAAACATTCTCCGTCTTATACCTCGTAGATATCGAGATCCTTTTGTGGAGGAGACTCTACCATGGGATTTCCAAAATAGGAAGAGGAATGTGGTATTAGGGAAAGATCCACTATGCGATGAGCAAGATGTAGCTTTGCATAGGTGTTTATATATTCGAGAGTGACTCTATCACCATCAAAGTGATCCAGGATAGGAAAATCATTCTCAGCTTATCCATGAGTCGAGAGTGGGTTTGTTGGTATTTTACGCACTAATGGTTTAGTACGAAGTGATACCATGAAACTTGTATCTTCCAACTCACTGTTTGGAGTGAAACAGAAACTGAGGTTGCTATTGAATCTATGAGAAGGTTCTACTCTCATGGGATTGCTTCAATTGATATGAAGTTGAATCCTTTGCTTAGATCTAATACTGCTATTTTGTAGAGTTGTAAATATTTATCCCTAGTTTCATATATCTCGGAGACTTGGTTTGTAACCGATTGCGAGTCTCCTAGCACTCTAATGTTATCGACACCCATTCTTTTGGCTAGCATGAGGCCAAGGAGGAGAGCTTCGTACTTAGCTAGCTGTTGTTTGTACACTCAAAGTTTAATTCAAAGGAGAAAGGTAGGATCTTTCCCTCGGGTGAAGTAAATATCACTCTTGCCCCACTCTAAAGTGACATCTAGCTCCATTCAAGTGGAGAGTCCATTATTATTTTCTTGGAAAAATAGATGTTGGGATATTTTTCGTATCTGTTTCTTCGCCTCGATTACTTCTACCATAAAAACTTTGTCTGATGGAAGAGAAGCAATTCCCAAGGTGTATCCCATACCCATAGAATCAAATGGTAGGAGAATAGGTAAATATTTCTCTAGCAACTCGACATTTTTGTGGTAGTCCCTAATGACACTATTTCTATGACGTTGGCCTCATTTTTGAGTGTTGGAATGCCCTTGACTAGATTTGTAATTTCCAATTCTGTGGTGGGTATCAACTTCTCTTTTGGTTTTGAATTAATTGGTTTGCTAAGTTGATTTGTTGGGAGTTCAAACTCGAGTGAATGCTTGGTCTTTTCTTCAAATCAGCTAGGTGTATATTGAAGGGTTTTGGGTCACCTTGTGCCACAAATATTTTCCCTAAGTGTAGAAATCTTATTTCTTGGAATAATGTGGAAGGGATTGCCTTCATGTAGTGTATCCATGGAAAATCGAGGATCATATTATAGTTGGTTTCCCGATCTATAATATAAAATTCGGTGAGGACCAACTTGGTTCCTAAAGTGATTGGTAAAACTATGGTTTCAATTGAGGTGGCCTTGAGGCTATCATAACATCTTAGCATATTTCGTGTTGTGGAATAGTTTGTCTCTCCATATCCTAACTTTTGAAGAAAAGAAAAGGGGACTATGTTAATTGCTGCCCCATCATCAATCATTGTGCGTTTAACATAATTATTGTAAACCCATACTTGTAAATGTAAATTTGGGTCGCCTCTTTACACAATTTCAGCGTCTGTTGGCATTTTTCTTATATCAAATATAAACTCAGTATCCCTATCTGGCTGCCTGGAGGGTAGACGTCAAAGTCTACATGGTTTACTTGCGTTTCCAGAGGAGGAGTGATGTTGATTAAATGACCAAGGCCTAACGCTTCTAAGAGGGTAGCCCTATGGGCGGGAGAGTTCTTTAACAAATCCAAAAAGGAGATGTGAGAGAAGGTTTTAGTTAAGTCATTAATTAAATCATAAGTGCCTATGGGTTTTACTAATGTTTGTTGAATGTTGTCTAGTTGTAATGGATAACTTGGAGCTGGTTGAGAAGAATAATCCGTGTTCTTGTTATGGTTTCTATGGGTAGCTTGGTGTCTAACTCTACCAAACCAACTATCTTGGTTTGCGGTCGAGTTCCTAATTGGGGTGTGATTGGTGGATTTAATGAAGTTGAAGCTTCATGATCATTGTTTCCTGTTATAACACCTTTGTTTGTTTTGCTTGGATCTAACCTGTTATTGTTAGAATGGTTTGGGAGTGGATCATTAAAGATCTTAAGGGATGCATTTTGAGGGGAAACTACCCTTGTGTAAGTGTTTGGTGCAGGTACTATAGAATTTGCTAAGAAAATATCTATAAAGAGTTGTTTTTGATCTTCTGAAAAATGTTGCATGAATTTATTATAGTCACGGCAAGTCCTAGTATCGTGGCCTTGAACTTTGTGGAAACCACAATACAAATTGGGATTATAATTTTGAGGTTGTTGATTTGAGACTTATTGTGGCCCAAAATTTTGATAAGGTTGGTTGTTGTTGGAGTTAAAATTTTAAGGCTGTTGCCTTTGGTTTTGACTCAGATATCTAGTTGGGTTTCGATTTGGACCTTGTGTTTGGATTTTTCATCATTGTTGTTGTTGTTGTTGTTTGTTGTTGTTGTGGTCGTGGTGGATGATTAAAATCCACCGCATTGATTGTTGGAGTAAAATTGTTATTTCACTAATTATTAATGGGTGGCGAAATGTTTACAATATTTTCTCTTTTAACTTGGTCAGTTACTCCATCTGTTGTAACTCTGCAGTTCTTGTTAAGGATCTTAGGTCCTTGATTAGCATTCCCGGTATTAGGATAGGCCATGGTGTTTTGATTGGGAGTGATTAATTTCCCATTTGTTCCATATGTCTTACGACCACTATCTATCACTGCTTGGTCGATTCGGAGAGCACTCTCGAGTACTTCATCGTAAGTTCTTAGTGGGAACTTCTGGACTTCTTCCTTTATCTCTCTATTAAGAGAATAAAGGAATAAATCACATAGTTCCATCTGATCCATGTTTGAGAACTTGCTGATGAGCAGAGAACCATACGCCATCTTTGAATAAAATGAGCAGCGGATTCATTATGTTCTTGTTTAATATGCAAGAATTCCCTAATTCATGTTCTTAACAATTTGTTCATATCAAAAGCTTTGATGAACTCTAATATGAGTTATTTAAATGAGTGTATCAAGGCTTTAGGTATTCTGTAATACTAATCAAGGGCAATACCCTCTAAGGTTTTAGGGAATATCTTAGCAACAAACCCATCCCAAGGAGTAATTCTGTATGGTTGTGGCATATGCCTCAATGTGTGCATTTGGATCTCCTTCCCCTTTGTATTTGGGTAAATCAGGAAGAGGTCTTGGAAGCATAACACTTCATATGGTGAAGTCTACGGGCTCTTTTAAATATTATGAATAAGTCCCTACCGCATAGGCCTCGACCATTGATGGTGCTTCGTTGAGGGGGTGGGGGTGACATGGTTTGTTGATATGGCATAACATATGTATTTATAGGGATATAAGAGAATCCATGTGGTTGAATTAACATCTTGGGAGAAGAGAACATGTCTCCTTATGGTGATTTTGAATAAATGTTTAAGTAGGGAGGAACATTGTTCTGGTATGGATTGTTTGGTGCCAAGCTGGGAGGTATCATATTTTCAACTGGAGTAGCATTTGAAAATGTGGTCCTAGTTGGTGTTTGTTGTGGGTAATTATACAAATGTTGAGGAGGCATGCCTAACGTGCTTGTTCCTGTAAGGAGGTCAACCTGATTGGGGTGATGTGGAGGGTTGGGGATTCCTGCTTGCCCAAAATATGAATTTTGATTTTCTTGAGCAAGTTCCAATCCTCTAACCTTCTCAACTAAGGCTGAAATGACCTCTATTAGCAAAGACATGGTGTTTTTCCTTAATGGAATTTGTTGTATACCTTGAGGTTGTAAAGGGGTATGATACCTTGCTATGAATTAATCATTACCTGCCAAGTTTCACCAAGAGCATTTCCCACAGGTGGAGGAATGGGGGTGTTTTCTTGGAGTAGGGTATTGGATTGTATTTGCAAACTCCCTATAGGTGGGTACATGTTTTGGAAGCGTTGTTTGCTTCTAGCATAGCATGCTAAGTACTCCTCATCCAAAAATGGGAGTGGATCTGACTATCTACTAATCTATGGTCTAAACAAGACCCGAGGAGATGAAATGGATTCTCCAGTAAACGTCATATTGTTAGAGCTTGAGGGCTCTAGTTGTTGTGTTTGTGTAAGCTGATCCAATTCCTCAATTCAGAACGAAGAACTAGAACTAGTTCTTTGAGGGGAGTTTGAGATGACAAGTAATTACTTGAATAGTTATCAACCCATGTAGAAAGTGAGGGTGACATTGTCTATTTATTTGACCATAATTTTCTTCGAGACCTGAGAGAGGTCTGCCATATGCATCGTATCTTGACACATTCGGGGGGTATATGAATACCCACATAATAATGGGAAAGAGTGAAGGTGGATGAAAGAAATGAAAATAAAAGGGGAACAATTGTTTGTTTCACGTCGGGTTCACCAATTTTATATGATGGAAAAGTGACATGTGAGCATAAGAATCTACAAGTAACTCTTCCTCATACCCGACCTCCCGAGGTTGTGCCGAGATGGCTAGTGAATGTGGAATATGTATGGATACAGAAAAACTAGTTGGGAAATCTTATATCCTCAACACGTAATAGTGGAATTTGTTTATCTAAGGCGTAGAAGGCCCTCCTAACCTAAATTGACATAATGGATCGCTTGGATATAATAGTTATTCGGAGGCCCCAATCAATTTCAAGCTCTACCGAGATCCTATTTGTTGGTTGTTAGATACATGGAAAGTGACCTGTAGGTGCTTCGCGTATATTTCTAGACAAGGTCATGAAAAATGGTGATGAGATGTGTAGTGGATCCTCCGGGGTTTTATGGATGATTCTCTAGGCTAGTCAAGAAATCTTTAGCTTGATTAGCTGCTAGGTTTAATACGGAGAATTGTGTAATGATGTCTGGTGGGAGTGGTGAGGTCCTGAATATTAGTGTTCATAAACCAGTGTTAATGTCTGATTGATCAGTAGGCCCATTGGGTTGTGGGACCTGTGGATCACAACAATCGTAAGTTTGTGGTTATGGTGGACCTCCTATGGTCATATGAGGAGTTAACTTCTCCTTTCGATTATCTAGTAATTGTATGCCTTTCCAACCTCTATGTTTACAACTAGAAGTTGTGTAATTTTCTCATAATACCTTGCAGGTGTTTTGGCAACTTGAATGTGTAAGCTAGTATCTATGTCAATGAGGAGGTCTCCTGCATTAGGTTGTGGAACTAAACGATTGAAACCAAATACTTGTTCTCTTTTGATTCCTTGTACAGTCATGCGGACATCCTATCAAGGCAATCTGTAATTAGGGTGATTTGACCAAAATGTGTATGCCTTGTTGTCTTCAATATTTAACTCTCTCAATTGTTCACTAATTTCTCGTAGGTTTACCATTGTTCGAAAAACTTGAATCCTAAGGTCTTGATCTATATCAGCTAGTGTTGTGGGGAGATTTGGTTGAGGAACTATTGGTTTAAACACATATTCCCTGAGTTCCCTAGGTCCTGTGATTGTCATGTAAAAATGATTCAACTTTAACTAAAACTAAGTAAACTAATTATGAAAGATGTATCTACACTATGCATGTATTCTTTTATCTTTGTATTTTCGATGAAGTATTTTAAAGGAATTAAAAGAGCATCTATTCTAATATATTCAGAAAATGGACAATTAATCTAGTAACAGAATCAAAACAAACAAAGTAGCCTGGTGTAGCTATTTGCCTATGCAGTTTTGAATTTATCCTAAATATCTAAACAACTAATTAATTTAAATCAAAAGACTCTCAATCCTACCTCAAAAGTGAGGAATGAATCATAGTTTCTCAGAAACTATCAATCCCCACAGCTTCCCTAGTGATATCGAGAGCGAGCTTTGACTGAAATGAAATAATTTACTACTCTATTTGATATGTTATAACTAGAACTTTGACAACTCAAACCTAGAGTTTACAGAATAGTGGTAAATCCAATTGTGTGTGACTTTGTCCCCTCAGTGTGATCTCCTCATTCCTTTGTGTTCTCGTGAATCTAGAAAATCATGTATATGATAGCATCAATAGAAGAAGGTACTCGAATAATGGCAGCTTTGGATATAGACCGAATACAATGCAAGTAAGAGAGGGATAGTGCAAGTGAACAGAGCTTGATTATGTAATTCCTAGCAAGATTTATTACAGGAATACAACACAAATACACCAAGAGTTTTAGAAACTATCTTTTGTGACCAAACAAAACCTACAACTCTAAATGGATTCCAACCTAAGAATGAAACTATCTTATTCTAAACTAATTTGCATGGAACATCGATGAAGCAAGATTGAAACAAGAAGATCAAATGACCTCTAGACAATAAGAGAAAGCTAATAATGGATGCAAAACATGAAACATTGGAATTCTCGAGCAAGAAACTCAAAGTACTAAATGATTAAATAGAGAAGGAGAGGGGCCTCTTATTTGAAAACAAGCTAGCTATTTATAAGAAATGCATTCACTAGAAGGTAACTTGGAATGGAACTCTTTTACCATTAAACAAAGAGAAAACACTATTCACAGGGCGGCCAAAACATAAATACAAAGCAAAGTAGTTGAAGAATGCGGATAGAAATTTGAATTTTATGTTTGATGAGATCGTCGGAACATTCTGGAAAATGTGCATAGGACCACCGCCCTACGTAGGGTAGCGATTCTGGACCACTTCCCTATCCTGGGTGGCGGTCACGAGACCGCCAGGCGTGCAGGTGGCGGTCTCGTCACTTAAGACCAAAATGCAAGGAAAAGGGGGCAGAGGGTAGAACAAAGCATGCGGAGGCTAGATGAGGCATACGGGATACAAACACTTGGTGAGCTTTTCGGATCCCGAGCACCTTACGAGGAGAAGCTGTATCATCATTGGGGTATGTGTAACCTCTTTCCGACGGTGCGCAATACCCTACAAGTTTGGGTACATATAGTACCCACCTTTGGATCAATGGTAATCACTAGAACTTAGCTTCGATGATATCCTATCAAAAAATAAAACATTTGGTTGTTTGAAGACTATGAAGTACATCATAAGATACTTCACTATTTACATTTGTTCCTTGCATGACAAATATTAAATTGATCAAATATCGAGGTCGACCATCAAACAAAAATATGTGGAAGGTTTGTGAATCATATCATGAAGCAATTCTTACTCTTATCAAAACAGAGTTGATCCTTGCGGTTCATTTGATTGAATTTGCAAAGGTATGTTCTTCATGAATTTAATTTGAATATTTACTTAAATGATTTTGTTTACATTTTGTATGATTTAAAATTCTATTTAATTGCTTACTAACATGTTTATGTAGGTTAGTGTTGCCAAAAAAGTTTCCACATTCACATGGTTGGCATTGTCAATAGAGAATTTATTATTCTCGAAGCCAAGTGAAGCTGAGAGAAATTAAATATTAGAAAGGAACAAAAAACAGAAATTCTCATTTCACCACCTATATTATATGAACCACCTATATTATTCAGGTGATTGGCAATGGACAACCTTACACTGACTTAGTCTAAATGGAGATGGAGAAAACCATGAGAGGATTTCGTAGAGGGCCCCGACATGGAGGTCTCATATTTGACGAGATGTCTCTAGGTGCCACGGAGTCCAAGAAATCACCCGTCAAAGATATGGCGTGTTTTGGCCTCAGGGCTCTTAAGGGACTACACCCAGGGACGGGGTAGCCCAAAAGTATGAGGAGCATAAGGAACCAAAATGAATTCTCCACTAGCATTCACCTAGCCTTCTCGACGTGTTGGCATAGTTAGTTTATTCCCACGAGCTTCCGTTTGCAAACTAAAGTGTCTAGCAGCCCTACATTGACTCAGATTGTACTATTTCACACGTTTGCAAACAATAGCACATCGAAAGAACCAGATGGAGATGGATAAAACCACAAGGAGATTTCATAGAGGGCCCCGATGTGGAGGTCTCAGATTTGTGAGACATCTCTAGGTCTTTGGAGTTTGAGAAATCACTCGTTGAAGATATGGCATGTTTGGGCTTCAGCTCTCGAGGACTACGCCAGATGAGGTAGCTCGAAAACAAGGGGAGCGTAGGGAACAAAAATTAAGCCTCAATAGAATTCACCTGGCCACCTTGATTTGTTGGCATAGTTGGTTCTATCCCATGAGCTTCCATTTACAAACTACTGACCTTTAGCGACCCTACATCGACTCAATTGCACTATTTCATGCATTTGCAAACACAATAGTATACAGCGAGAGAACCAGAGATGAAGATAGAGAAAACTACGAGAGGATTTCATAGATGGCCCTAACATGGAGGCCTCAAATATGATGTGACATCTCTAGGTGCTACGGATTCTAAGAAATCACCGTCGAAGATATGGCGTGTTTTGGCCTCGGGGATCTTAAGCGACTATGCCCGGACGAGGTGGCCCGAAAGCACGGGTAGCATAGGAACCAAAACAAAGACTCAATTAGCATTCCCAGGCCACCCCAACGTGTTGGTGTAGTTGGTTTGGTACCATGAGCTTCCGTTTGCAAACTCTGACCCTGACCCTCTGTTTGACTCATCGCATTATTTCGTGTGTTTGCAAACAATAGCATAGTGAGAGAACTAGATGGATCTTGAAGAACCCACAAGAGGATTTTGTAGAGGGCCCTAATGTGGAGGTCTAAGATCTAACAGGTGTCTCTAGGTGCCATGGTGTTCAAGAAATTACCCGTTGAAGATATGGTGTGTTTGGGCCTCGGGGCTCTTAAGGGACTACGCTGGATGGGGTAGCCCGAAAGCACGAGGAGCGTAGGGGAACAAAAATGAAGCCTCCACTAGCATTCACCAAGCCACCCTGATGTGTTGGCATAGTTGGTTTAGTCCCATGAGCTTTTTTGCAAACTATAGCCTCTGCAGCGGTACATGACGCTCCCATGTGCTTTTCAAGGCTACCTCGTGCTGGGCGTAGTTGCTTAAGAGCCTTGAGGCCAAAAGATGCCATATATTTTACGGGTGATTTATTAAACACCATGGCACCTAGAGACATATCTTCAGATTGGAGGCCTCTAAGTCAAGGCCCTCTATGAAATCCTCTCGTATTTTTCTCTATCTCAATTTGGTTCTCTCACTATGTTGTTTTCAAATGCGTGAAATAAGGTGCGATCGAGAGTCGGTGTAGGGCTGTCGGTGGCTGTAGTTTGCAAAAGAAGCTCATGGGAACAAACTAACTATGCCAAAACATTGGGTTGGCTTGGTGAATGCTATTGGAGGCTTTGTTTTGGTTCCCTATGCTCCCCGTTGTTTTTGCTACCTCGTCAGGCGTAGTCCCTTAAGAACCTAGAGGCCCAAACATGCCATATCTTCGATGGGTGATTTCTAGGACTCCATGGCACCTAGATATGTCTCATTAGATCCAAGACCTCCATAGTGGGGACCTCTATGAAATATTCTCATGGTTTTCTCCATCTCCATCCGGTTCTCTCGATGTGCTATTGTTTGTAAACGCGCAGAATACTGAAGTCCGAGTCAATGTAGGGCTGCCGAGGTAGTTGTAGTTTTCAAATGGAAGATTGTGGGACCAAACCAGCTATACCAACATTTTAGGGTGGCTATATGAATGCTATTGGATCATTCATTTTGGTTCCTTATGCTCCCCATGCTTTTGGGCTACCTCGTCCGGGCGTAGTCGCTTAAGAGCCCTAAGGCCAAAACACGCCATATATTTGATGGGTGATTTCTCAAACTCCGTGGCACCTAGAGACATCTCGTTAGATCCAAGACCTCCATGTCGGGGCCCTCTATGAAATCCTCTTGTGGTTTTCTTCATCTCCATCTAGTTCTCTCATTGTGTTATTGTTTGTAAACGTGCAAAATAGTGCAGTTTGAGTCAGTGTAGGGATGCTAGAGGTGTAGTTTACAAACGGAAGCTTGTGGGACCAAACCAACTACGCCAACACGTTGGGGTGGCCTGGTGAACACTAGTGGAGGATTTTTTTGGTTCCCTATGCTCCCCATGCTTTCGGGCTACCTCGTCCGGGCATAGTCGCTTAAGAGCCTTAAGGCCAAAACATGCCATATCTTTGATGGGTTATTTCTCAAACTCTGTGGGACCTAAAGATGTATCGTTAGATCTGAGACCTCCATGTCGGGGCCCTATACGAAATCCTCTTGTGGGTTTCTCCTTCTCCATTCGGTTCTCTTGCTGTGTTATTGTTTGTAAATGCTCGAAATAGTGCGGTCTAAGTCGGTGTAAAAGGGTCGAGAGGTGTAGTTTGCAAACGAAATCTCATAGGACCAAACCAACTATGCCAACACATCGGGGTGGCCTGGTGAACACTATTGGAGGACTTTTTTTTGGTTCCCTACGCTCCCTGTGCTTTCAAGCTACCTCATCCAGGCATAGTCACTTAAGAGCCTTGAGGCCCAATCACGCCATATCTTCGACGGGTGATTTCTTAGACTCTGTGGCACCTAGAGATGTCTCATTAGATCCAAGACCTCCTCATTGGGTACCACTAAGAAATCCTCTCGGGGTTTTCTCCATCTCCATCCGGTTCTCTCATTTGTTATTGTTTGCAAACGCGTGAAATAGTGCAGTCTGAGTCAGTATAGGGCTGCCAGAGGCTATAGTTTGCAAACATAAGCTCGTGGGACCTAACCAACTATGATAACACATTGGGGTGGCCTGTTGAATGCTAGTGGAGGATTTTTTTTGTTTCCTTACGCTCCTCATTCTTTCGGGATACCCCATCTGGGTGTAGTCCCTTAAGAGCCCTGAGGCCTAAACATGCCTTATCTTTGACGGGTGATTTCCCAAACTCCATGGCACCTAGAGACATCTCGTTAGATCTAAGACCTAAATGTTAGAACACTCTACGAAAGCCTCTCGCATTTTTCTCTATCTCCATCTGGTTCTCTTGCTTTGTCTTTTTGTTTGTAAACGTGTGAAATAGTGCAATACGAGTCGTGTATATGGTTATCGAGACATTGTAGTTTACAAACGGAAGCTCGTGGGACCAAACCAACTACACCAACACATTAGGATGGTCAGGTGAATGCTATTGGAGCATTGTTTTTGTTCCCTATGCTCCCTATGCTTTTGGGCTACCTCGTCGGGCATAGTCGCTTAAGAGCCCTGAGGCCCAATCACGCCATATCTTCGACGGGTGATTTCTCAAACTCCGTGGCACCTAGAGATGTCTCATTAGATCCAAAACCTCCATGTTGGGGACCTCTACGAAAACCTCTTATGGTTTTCTCCATCTCCATCTAGTTCTCTCACTGTCCTATTGTTTGTAAACACGTGAAATAGTGTAGTCTGAGTCATTGTAGGGGGCCAGAGGCTGTAGTTTGCAAACCGAAGCTTGTGGGACCAAACCAACTACACTAACACATTGGGTGGCATGGTCAATGATAGTGGAGGCTTTATTTTGTTTCCCTATGCTCCTCGTTCTTTTGGGCTACCCCGTCGGGGTGTAGTCCCTTAAGAGCCCTAAGGCCCAAACACGTCATATCTTCGATGGGTGATTTCTCAAACTCCATGGCACCTAGAGACATCTAGTTAGATCTAATACCTCCATGTTGGGGCCCTCTACAAAATTATCTCATGGTTTTTTTACGTATCCATCCATTTCTCTCTTTGTGTTATTGTTTGTAAATGAGTGAAATATTATAGTTTGAGTCGAGTGTAGAGTAGTTTACAAACGGAAGCTCGTGGGACCAAACCAACTACACCAACACATCAGGGTGGTCAGGTGAATGCTATTGGAGCATTCTTTTTGGTTCCCTACATTCCCGTGCTTTTGGGCTACCTCGTTCGGGCATAGTCGCTTAAGAGCCCTGAGGCCTAATCATGTCATATCTTCGACGGGTGATTTCTCAGACTCTGTGGCACCTAGAGATGTCTTGTTAGATCCAATACCTCCTTGTTGGGGACCTCTACAAAATCCTCTTGGGGTTTTCTCCATATCCATCTAGTTCTCTCGCTATGCTATTGTTTGCAAACACGTGAAATAGTGCGATCGAGTCATTATAGGGTTCTGCAGAGGCTGTAGTAGTTTGCAAACGGAATCTCGTAGGACCGAACCAATTACACCATCACGTCGGCGTGGTCTAGTGAACACTATTTAAGGATTCATTTTGGTTCCCTATGCTCCCGTGATTTTGTCTACCTCGTCAGGGCATAGTCACTTAAGAGCCCCGAGGCCAAAACATGTCATATCTTTGTGGGTGATTTCTCGGACTGTGGCACCTAGAGATGTCTCGTTAGATCCAAGACCTCCATGTCGGGCCCTCTAAAAATAATTTCACATTTTTCTCCATCTCAATTTGGTTCTCTCATTGTGCTATTGTTTGTAAACGCATGAAATAGTGTAGTTTGAGTCGGTGTAGAAATTTGTCAGAAGTTGTAGTTTGCAAATGGAAGATCGTGGGGACGAAAAAAACTACACTAACACATCAGGTGGACAGGTGAATGCTATTGGAGGATTTTTTTTTCCCTACGCTCCCCATGCTTTCAGGCTACCTCATCCGGGTGTAGTCGCTTAAGAGTCTGGGGCCAAACACGCCATATCTTCGATGGGTGATTTCTCGGACACCGTGGCACCTAGAGATGTATCATCAGATCCAAGACCTCCACGTTGGGGCCATCTATGAAATACTCTCACATTTTATTTTGTATCCATACAGTTCTCTCACTATGTTATTGTTTTGCAAACGTGCAAAATAGTGCGATTTGAATCAATATAGGGTTGTCATAGGTGTAGTTTGCAAACGGAAGCTCATGGGAAAGAACTAACTATGCCAACATGTCGGGGTGGCGGTGAATACTAGTGGAGCATTATTTTTGGTTCCCTATGCTCCCATGCTTTCGGGCTACCTCATCCTGGTGTAGTCGCTTAAGAGCCCTACGACCAAAACACGCCATATCTTCGACAGTTATTCTCGGACACCATGGCACCTAGAGATGTCTTGTCGGATCCAAGACCTCCATGTCGATCCTCTAAAAATCCCTCTTCCGGTTTTCTCTATCTCCATCTGGTTCTCTTTCTATGCTATTGTTTGCAAACGCATGAAATAGTGCGATACGAGTTAGTGTAGTCTTTGTCGAGATAATGTAGTTTTCAAACGGAAGCTCGTGGGACCAAACCAACTATGCCAACACATCAAGGTGGCCAGGTGAACACTAGTGGAGGATTCATTTTGGTTCCCTATGCTCCCCATGCTTTCAAGCTACCTCATCTAGGTGTAGTCGCTTAAGAGCCATGAATGACTAGATTGGCTTAAGAATGAATTTGATAGGGGTATGTCTAAGAACACACGGAGTTATTAATCACCTAGTAAATATTTCTCACCTAAGGCTTAGTGACCTTCCATTCATTGATAATTTATGCTATGATAAACCCATGGATGCTTTCAAAAGTGCCTTAAAAAGGATAGGGGTAGTCATCAAGCCTAGTGAAGGGTGTGATGTGATTTCCAAATAACTTGAAATGCCTACAAATTTAAAGGTAATAACATGAATTGGACAGGATTAGACAATCAAGAATCATTGAGTGTCTGAATTAGAATGTCATTGCATCTGGAGACATTCTCAAGCATTGGAGTAATGTATATGGAGAGACATTCTCAAAATATCAACAGATGAAAGGCATCAAATTGTGACAACTCTCGGGTGTTTTAATAGGGAGAAGACTACGAAGCATAGAATAATGTAGTAAGTGCATGATAAGATAGGAACTAGTACAAAGAGACCATGAGCAAGAAGAAGCGCAAGTAAGGTAAATACACATATACACATTGATAAATTGAATGAATAATGGATATTGATTTCCAAAGTTTGATGCATATTATACATTGAAAATGCTAGTACATGTACATCACCAATAAATGAAAAAATAATCCATAATGTCTTAAATATTATCAAGTGCACATCATATTAGATTCATGTGAAAATAATCTCAGAAATGTAAGGTCTCATACAAAATTATCAAGTTCCAAATAGTATTTTAATGTGCATAATAAATACAAAAATGCCTAAATAGGTCATATACCATCAAGTTCAAATGCCATATAGGTGTACATAAAATGCTATGCATATAGGCATACAAAAACAATGTCATGTAAGACATATATATTTGATACTCATCAAAATCTATCCCTCTCTTGGCCTTACTCGAAGAAGGCCCTCCCTTAGATGAATATGGAGATCCATGAGATGACTTTGGATCATCGAGCCCATGCTTTGAGTCCTCTTCCACTGAATACTTGCCTATAGATGAGCATGTAAATGCAAACAATATTTTTTTGTCAAAACTTAATTTATATATGTTTTCAACATGTATTTAAGACCATGCTAGAATGAAATTATTTACATAAATACAAAAACTTACTGCAAGTTGTCGATCACACCGAATTTGCATCTCATGCTCAGATGAGTCATCGGGAGCTCCTGTAGTATGAATGGGGGTACGAAGATGATAAGATGGAGGATTCTCGTGCCCTCAAAGTCAAAATGGAGGGGGTTGAAGTTCCCTACATACACATAAGATCAGAAAATCTAACATTAGAATTAGCGAAAATAGAACTAAGTACATGTATCTACATAATGACAATATTTTAACTAATTTTATCAATACTGAGAACTATTGTTTTTACCTCGCCACACCCGTGAAATAAATGAACAGGATGCTACCAGTCGTAGGTAACTCCTGTATATACACAATGAAGGACATTATTAACATAATTTAATAATTCTACAATGAAAGACATTACTAACATGTAATTTAACATAATATGAATTACACAAGAAATTTAACAAAATTTATGTGTTGTTTGAATATCGTAGTGAGTTCTTTACGTAGATGAAATCGCAGCGGGAACTCCTTTATCTACTTGTTGCGAGAGATGGTGGGGTATCTAGTGAAGTTAACATCTTTATCAAACATGTATATCACGTGAGTTAGATGGACATACAAGAACATACATATATCGACTTCAATATATATATATATATATATATATACACATATATGTATATATATACATGCAAACATATATATATATATATATATACACACACACACACACACACACACACACACACACACACATGTATGTGAAATTTTTACATAATTAACATTCTAAATTACCTTTGTGAATGTATGTGTATGCATGGTGCTCGCCACCTGTGGTTGGGATGAAGATGCGCCTCCCACGCTGTAATATCAATGCATGTACATGTACAAATATAATTATTTCAAAAATTTAACATATATAAGTAAATCAAGTACTCCAAACTTTTTGTAACACACATAACAAAACATAACAAATTTACCTGCGAAGGTGACACCGATGAATGTAATCCAAATGTCTCACTCAAAAGGACATCTGACATAGTGACATTATCATGTTCACCCCTAGCACCAGGTGCACCAAAATCAATACGCATGAAAGTATCATCCTCCTCGGGCCCCAAACATATGCTACCACATGACAAGCAAAGATGTGGCCTCATGCTAGTACTCCCTGAGGGAATACTCTATGTACCTCCGCGAGCATCTGGCTCAGAAATCTCCCTCGTATGTCGAACAAGGGTCGTAGATAGCCCCTGAAGCGCATGGAGTGTATCAATATCTACTGTCTCCTTCACTACTTGAGGGACAATCTTAGGGTGAGGGGGATTCTATGTGGGGAATCTACCTGCTTGAATAGGTGCACATTGTGCACTTGGTCGATCCTATGTAGATCCTTTTCCTTAGCCCTGGAAATCTCGAAAATCAAAATAATTTGGGATCTTGTTGAGGATAAAATTGCAATAGATTTTCCTCAAAAAGTATAGTGGCACCTCATTGTTATTACAAGGTGGAAAATCAAACACCATCCACCATCGGTCCCAAAAATTATTTTTAATCAAATTATTATTGCACCAATGGATGGGAAATCATTTACATGACAACGGAACAAGAAAATTAGTGTGGGGGTCCGTGAATAAGGCGCATATGAGGTCTTTTGAAATTTATTTTTCTTTACATCCACATATGACAATTTGTTGGAATAATAAACTCTATAACCCTCTCTGTAAGTTGTCCAATGATTAATTTGCCCCATTGCCACGTAAATTTGAACAAGTAATGCCTCTAATGTGTTTACAAGAGAGGCGCGGTGGGGGTTTGTAGATTGTGCATCCCTCATTGTTTTGATTAAATCCTCAATTTCAATTTTGTTTTCAACTATTTGGGCTGTTAAATCTTCTTGACTACCCGAGAGATGTTGAGAAATTATGGGAGTATCAAGAGGGATGACATGAATAAAAGGGTTTGGTTGTGGTTGATTCCCTTGACCTCTAACTATAACAACAAAAATATGTATTTAATTCAAATTTTAATCTATAATTATAATATTTCAATGAAAATTTGAGAAAAGAATTGTGCTTGCCTCTTCTCCATGGCACCATCATCGATTCGAGATCTTCCTAAAGATCCGAAGTGATCCTTTGAACTTGAGATCCATTGAATGAAAAATGCAAGGGCATGGTTAAGATCGAAACTCGCATTTGAGGGAGATAAAATGATAGAGGCTCGGGCATTTTTTTTTGTTTATAGTAGGCATAACGCGTATGCGTTATGTAACGTGTACACGTTATGCTTCGTTGATTCGAGCCAAAAAATTAAAACACGAGTGTGCTTTAACAAAACGTGAGCGCGTTTTGCTTTTTTGGATTATTGTCCACTTTTTGGCCCCCAACTTTGTGCGTTACCCTTCAACGAGGGGTTAAAAATTATCAATTGGGTCTCAAACATCCTCATTTACCTTACCACAATTAATAAGGGACAAAGGGACATCAAGGGTGTAAAAATGCACATAAGTTTATCTCATCATGATAATGGGGCATGGAGATTCAAGTTGTGAGGTTGAAAAAAATTTCCTAGTACACAAGTCATGAGCTTTA
Organism: Taxus wallichiana var. yunnanensis; assembly: GCA_018340775.1. Lineage (NCBI taxonomy): Eukaryota > Viridiplantae > Streptophyta > Pinopsida > Cupressales > Taxaceae > Taxus > Taxus wallichiana. The sequence continues at coordinate 1,623,903 of JADAXU010000136.1, forward strand.
AGTGATAGAGGAAGGGCTCTTCATGTGGTGGAATAATTTTGTGTCCCCTTAGAAAGGGAAAAAGGGAAATCAAGGCCTCCAAAGTGCGTATAGGGTCATATTGTCATGAAGAAGGGGATAGAACTTGTTGTGAGTTGAAAACATTCCCCTAACCACCTATGTTTTCACTTAAGTTATGCAATTGTTCCTCTCCATGTGATAGTGCATTATAGTGTCCCAGGTGCCCCCTTGGCAAAGGAAAAAAGGGACATCACCCACTCATAAGTGCGCATAAGGTTAGCTTAACATGAGAATGGGGCCAAAAATTGTTAGTGAGTTAAAGACACATCATAACACTTTAAGTTGTAACTTAAGTGACACAAATTCAAACTATCAACCTCCCTCCTTGGTGGCACAATCTTGTGTCCCCCCACTTTGATTTTAGTCAAAGGGACAAAGGGAGATCAGGGGTCTCCAAGTGAACATTTTATATTTCTGGAAGTTGGGAGACACCATTTGACCACTAAATATACTCTAACGGAGTTCCTTCTTTCCCCGAAAGCTTCCCTTGGTATTTCCTAGGACAACTTGTATCTTTTTGAGTGTAAAACACCCAAGGAATACAATAATACAATTTGTTAGGACATGATTCTACCTCCTTTTTAAAATTTATTCCCCTTTTCAATTATTCTCATGGGCGGTTCCCATTTTATCCACTTTATATTTTTAATTGCCTTCTAATTATGATTGGAACCCTTAGAATCTTCACCAGGATCGAATGTCTTTATTTGCATTGTTGGGCCAATATCTCGTAAATATTCTCCTCATAATCCCTTAAACCCTTTTACAAAATGAAGTAGAAAATGTAATATTTACAATAAGTATCTCATTATATTCTAACTTCTTTCCGAGCCTCTTGATATGTCCGAATAATCCAACTAGCTTTTACCACTTTCATTTCCTTATACCATGCTAAAGATAGTCCGATATTACATGACTTGTTCCTAAACTTGATTTTTCTTCCATAACTTTCCTAAAATGCCTCAAATGATTGCATAGCTTTGCCACAAAATTCTTAGATGCTTTAAATTTTCCATGTACATTCTCGAAGGGTGCTCACTAAGTGCATAAAGGCCAAACATAGCCCTTTTTGAGCCTTAGGAAGCACTTATATTCTTTTGGTTCTAGATATCTTCATGAATAAGATTGAACAAGATCCCTTACACATGAAAAAAACTTTAAAATCACATTATCATATTCCTCCTAGCCATTTTGAGGGTAACACATTAACTGAGTTAGTCGGAGGACAAGTTTACATTAACTGGGAGAGGGATTTTCAAATGTAGGCTAAGTATTCAAGACAATTTTTTTCAATTCTACATGTTAAACATTTAGCTTGAAAACCAATTAACCATAAAAAAATTTCCAATAGGGCATTTTACCTCTTAAGGATGTTTCAAACTACATTAAACAATCAAATACATGTGAATGGGGTGAATTTTCCATATTATCATGAAACACATTGATGGTGATTGACATGTCTTAGAGGATTTTCTTCACAAAAGCTGGAGATGAATTTTGTACACAATGTCTTATGGTCATTTTCATCATGTAATATATGAATAGAGGATTTTGGCCAAACCAGTGATCCCTATATTGAAATAAATGTTTTATAAATTCATGGAGATATAATAATTTTAACTACAGTTCTATCCAATCACATCTTCTTGTAGAAAACAAAAGTATGGAATGCCACATCAAGTAATCCTAGTGTGAAAAACTCTTTGATATGAGATGTTCCTCTCCTTTTCTAATCAATAAATGCTCCAAGGTTTGCATCAAGGTTATTTACCCATGCATAGAGTAATTCCATCTCCCTTGGAACACTAGGTGGTTTTGAGGCCATAGATGTTGTGTGACGAATGATATTTCCTTCATCTATCTCCATAAATGGAAATACAAATAGAATTACATTCATATAAAAATAAAACTCCATATGGATAAAGTTTAACTAGTTGAATATATTTTCACTAGAATCAAGTGGAAGTTCATTAAGAGAATTTTAGTTAGTATGAACATCGAATAGAACTTATCGTGTTCTATTTTAATTTTTAGTATATTATATATTTTTCTCTATTGAATGTAAAGTTGTAATTTGTTCCACATTTATCTTTCCTTGAACAATAATCATTGGATAATATTTTAATTGGTGTGGAAAAACATTAGCGATTTATTTTACTTATTAAGGAAAATTTATCGTATGTATTTATATTTATATTGACCTCCGATGTGTGTGTCACTTGTAGGATTGGGTTGACATGGGATATCAACATTTCCTCAAGTTTAGTTAATTTTGCAAGTTCGTGGTTTACGGCCCAAGATCCACATTGTTTCACGCTCAAAATCAAAATAGTATTTTACAAACAGTCCTTTAAGTTTTCGAGAAACCTTTATTCCAAGGTAACATTCTTGAAAAATATAACACATGATTAGTGAAGAAATATTCTCAATACCATGCCGTAAAATCATTTGGATGGTATCCAAATTTCTCCCAAGAGTTCCATTGGGATCAGATATATATATTTTTCTCTCAATATGTGAATTATACATTTTTCTTCTTCTTCTAGGTTTTGATTTTGAATCCTCTTATAAATTATTATTTTTCATTCTTCTTCTTATTATTCTTCTTCTCCTTCTTCTTCTTTTGGTGCAATGTTTACTCCTCTTGCACACATTATTTATAACATCGACATCCATTACATCTTAGGATACATTTTCTAGTGTTTTGAGCACACGATTTACGGATATTGAATTTCTTCCCCTGAATGAGCTTCAACATTACCAAAAATATTTGATAATACCTTTGGGATGCTTCATGATTAAATTATTTTCTATGTAGTCTTTCTTCCCGAAACAACTGATTTGAGCGAATTTATCTTTGTAACCTTGTTCTTAATACACATGAGTCATATTGAGATTACCATGCACAAATTGTTATCATATTGTTGGCTTTTTGTTTCCTTTTACATCTAATTCTTCATTTTTCAATTAAGCCCTACATTTTGCAAACATTTTTCTATCATTATCATTTTGATATTTCCTTTGTTCCTCTCGTTGTGCATTTATCATTTCTTGTTGTCTTCTTCTATGATATTGTCTTTGATATTCTCTTTGATATGTTCTTATTTTCTCTTCATTTTCAAAATTTAATCTTAGTCAAGCCATACCTAAAAGTATTTACGAAAATTTAATAATTATTATATAACTAAAAATCTGCATAGATGTAACATACAAGAAGTACAAGATAATATAATGTAAAAGACATTAGTTAAATAATTTTGTATCTTAGTTATTTTATTTAATACATTAAATACATAAGCACACACAATTAAAGATACAATAAAATAAAATCAATTAATTTATATATAATATTTTAGCTTACAAATAATAGTTAATTATATAATTTTGAAAATCAAACTCAACCTTTTGACCAAATATCTATATCCAAATAAAGAAGAGTTAAATATATGTTAAAGTAAAAACATAAAATCAAAACCATATAACCATTTAAATCTCTCCACTTAAATTTTAAGTGAATATCATCTAGGGGAAGGCGTCGGTTGTTGAGTACCATATGTTAAACGACGTCTGATTAAATTTGTGATGATGAAGAGCTCTAAATTTTTTCCTACACATCAAAATTTTGTCTTAACATCAACAAAGTGGGGAAGTCACCATGGCGCCAAATCAATCGCCATGTGGTAGGACCATTATACCAAACATTAAAAAAATTAAATTTGCATAGTGAACCAATAATCAATTTTCCCACGCCAAATACTACTTGTACCCAATTAGTAAGTGGAAAAATTAACATCTATTTACAAAAAAATACACATTCAATTCACTTCAAATCAACCCCTACCACTTTGCCAACCTTTGTTGACCGATTTTTCTTGCACAACATTTAGGCATTCAATGATGTGATTAATCGCATGACATTGCATTTTATAGTGCACATATAGTGGGGAAGATAAACATTTATGCCCTTCCAACCCTGCGATGGATCCGAACACCCTTTCTTTTCCTTGCAATAGATTTGAACATCATTTACACCCTACTGATGGAGTATAACACCCTTTATTCCCTGTAACAAAGCCAAAGAAAAGGTAAGACCATTTTGGGTGTCATGCAATAATCTCATTTGCATGAAATACCAGTTTTCACAATCGTATATTCATTCTATATCGAATTATTTCTATGCATGTTCTTGTTTAATCTTTTGTTCGCAGAAATTTTGATGATTCATCACATTTCAATGTTCTATACATAGTGTTATGTTATTGTTTAATATGTTTCATTTTAACTCGTTGTTTTTCCAACCATACACATTGAACTATTATTTTTAGTGTATATTAATTTATTTAAGTGCATTTTTGTTTATTCATCTGTTCAACACAAAAACTTCTACTACATCGTAGTGATTTTCAAAAAATTGGTTTTTTCACTCATGTGTCTTACAATTTCAAAATATAGGGTTGTTATTGATCATACACTATTGTTATTGAGAAATGGGTTTTATTTTGGCTTGTTGTTTTTTAGCCATACATGTTGAGTTACTACTTTTTTCAATGTATATTCATTTATTTCACTATCTTTTGTTTGTTCCTTTTTTCACCACAAATTCTTCTAATACAAAATAGTGATTGTCCAAAAAAAGTTTTTTTCATCCACGCATCTTATAGTTTTAATATATAGTGTTGTTATCGACCATACACTGTTGTTATTGAGTAATGGGTTTTGTTTTGACCTATTGTTTTACCAACCAAGCATGCTAAACTATTGTTTTTTCAGTGTATATTTATTTATTTTAGTGCATTTTGTTTATTCCTCTATTTTCCACGAACTCTTCTAATACAACGTAGTGATTGTCCAAAAAAAGGGTTTTCACCCATGTGTCTTACAGTTTCAAAATACATTGTTGTTATTGACCATACATTGTTGTTATTGAGTAATGGGTTTCATTATGACCTATTGTTTTCCAACCAAACACACATAACTACTATTTTTTAGTGTATATTCATTAATTTCAGTGCATTTTGTTCATTTATTGGAAATACAGTGTTATTTGTGTAGTTAATATTTGAATATCCATTATTAACTTTATATTGACTGGCTGAATATATACTAGAATTATTAAACATACATTGAATATATGGTTGTAACTTTTTCATTTTATACTACACATTCAAACATTTAGTGTGTAGTGAAATTACTAAATATACATTGAATATGTTGTTAGTTCATTGCATGTTCTTATTAAATTGCTATTAATGAATAAATACTTATATTTTCAAGGAGACCACATATTCAGGAGGTAAATGACAGTTATCTTTTTAATATTCAAGGTATTCAAAGAATGTCTGAATATGTGAGGAATGTCAAAAAATAGACAAAATGTTAAATACATGAACAATGTCTTCATATGCAATGAATATGTGAATCAGTTACCTTAACCTCGAGGAATATCTAAATATAAATAAGTTTTATCTCTGTTTATGTAATTAATATTTTATAGCCCACCCTGTCATAAACTAATTCATAGCGCGGTCCTATCACTTTACATTCCTCCTCCATCATTTCTAAGTGTGTGATAATTGGGCATTTAAAGCAACCATTAGCCGCTAACATATTTTTAGAGCAATTGTTGATCCCTTCTAGCCCACAATGTCATTTTTCTTCATATTCTCCATGCACCGAGAACATTTGCATGCAACACTACCCGACTACATCCGTATTCTCAATGTTTATTTAGTAATTTCAATTTGTTAATATCCAAATAAATACATAATTTAATATGAAAATAAAAACACAAGGTGAACATGGTTCTTATTTTAGTATCTATTTGAATATACAATGAAATTACTAAACATAGATTGAATATATGGGTGTTGATATTGGTGTTTCTTACAAATGTGCTCATTGCTCTTGGGTCCATTTTTTTGCAAATACCCTATCAAAAGTTGGCTCAAGTAATATCATTTTGGAAGGGGAACGAGAATATAAAAACTATGTCTTTTGACACCTTTAATCAACATGAAATCATAATGCTTCATTCTACAGGTAAGGTCATTAATGACCTTACTTAGGCAATGAACTTTTCCCTTTTCTGTCATTATTCTATAAAATAATGAATAATAAAAATTATAAACACCTATAAGAAGATAATTCATGTTTTTACACATTACCAAAACTCCTTTTATATTGATATGATAGAATATACTACATATACTTATGTGTAATGATAGGATGGAAACAAATAAATACGCTTACATGATTTCCCAAAAAAACTACATAACTAAGTTCATATTTTCTACATGAAGGTTATAACTTACACATAATAATATTATAATTATGCATACCAATCACATAATAAGGTAGCATCTAAATTGTTCCAAAACTAAATTCTTCTTCAATTCCATCAATTGTGTCACTTCTTATGTTGTTTTGTATTGTTCCATTCTCCATTTGGGGTGTCATTGACATGTTGGTTGTGTTTGGTGATGGGAGTTGTTGATTTCTTACATGACATGATTGCATTTGGCTAATATAATTGACATGCATGGGACTAGACGTAGGAAATTGCATGTGTGTTGTACTTGTAGAAAATTGCATATTACCTGCGTGAGCAAACTTCATTTGTGTTGTCGAAAATTGCATTGTTGTAGTTGAAGGAGATTGTGTTGTCAGAAATTAAATTATTTGTGTTAAAGGAATCTAAATTTAATTTTTAGAAGTACATGTGTTTCTCACTTGGTAATTGACCACATTTGGAAAATATGGAGTGTAAATGTTGTAGAAATCCATCATAATTGGATTTTTGAAGGATATGATTTTCTTGATTGCTTAATCATATTTGACTTTACATTTATTTTTATATCCTCTCCTTCTCCCATTATATAGTCTCATGTTCCATTTTCTTCTCCTTTTCAAGTTGTTATTTCATCGTGTCATGTTCCCTCCTCTGTCTTTTAAGTTTACGTTCGAGTTTGTTTGCTTCCTTTTTTTATTGTACAATGATTATGTTTTACATCATCTCCTCAAGTTGCTCTTTCTTTCTTCCTTTAGAATTTCAAGTATTCAATCAATGTGAGAATTTGTGATTTCCTGCTCAACCTTATAGTCCCTCTATTTGCACATTTTGATCTCTCATTAATCATATCAATTAGAAGCTTAAGATTTTTTTACAACGAACCACCAACCTAGTTTCCTGCTTCTGCATTGCATGGTTCTTTTGTTGTGTCTCGTACAAATATTTGTGAACACCCCAAATTTACAATATCTAGCTGAATATTGTCTTCATTTTACCATGCGTTAAAATTTGCATGGTAGTGGACTAATTTACTTGGAATGCTACGAGGAGGAGATGACATGAAAAGATAAATATCCTCATTGGAAAGGTGTATTGGAATCCCCAAGTTTGCATAAGCTTCTTTAAACCATTCGGGTTGGCTAACTAGTGTTGACGTACTCATCCCATATTTGGTTGTGACAAGTTCTTGTTTCGACTCACTTGAGTTGGTGTGATTTATTTAACTTTAAAATGGATTCTAGCTTGAAAACCTTGCCCAATATGACTTAAACATGTTTTCATGTCTTGCTGATTTAACTCTATCACCTCCACCTTTGATTTTTGAATTATATCAGCTTGATGTTGGATTTATGCATCTTTTTTTGTTGGATTTGATCAACATTTTTTTGGATTGCTTCTCCATTATCTTTGATAAATTGTTCAATTTCATCTCTATTATAACCAATCATCTCCATAATTCTCTCCATAGTTATTTCCTCCTCTTAGCTCAACATTGAATGCATTACTAGGGCACATGTCATTGACCAATGCATCTCTATTCAAAGAGGCCATATTCTAGTCCTCATAAAACCAAATTTTATATTTGATGGAGTTAATGCTCTCTTAAAATCCTTGTTACTAAGAGCTGCCAATTCATATCTTCTCACATCTACTTTGTGATGCTTGACCATCCATTTAGATCTTTCATCCTTGAAGTAGGTTTTAAATGGTAAAAACATGCTAACATTTAAAGGTTATAGCCGGTGGTTGGTGTGTGCAGGAAAAGTGATTAGATCAATGCCTAATGCTCTTGCCTCTTGGATTGTCTCGTATGCCATGTGGTTTTCATGGCCATAAAAATGAAAAGATGTCTATTTGATGGTGAAACACGACTCAAAAATATTCTATCAAAGTGGTGCATCCAATTTGAAATAATTCCTTCATCGTCCATGTTTGTGGTTAGACTACCATATATGTATCAGATCAAAATTGAAAATGTAGTTAGCTAATTACCATTTTTATTTAAAAAGATAGAAGCATGATATAATCTGCCCTACCGCATTAACAAAACAAAGTATTATGATCCACTCTCTACTCTTTGGGAGTATGTGGGGTACACTTCTATTGCTCGTCTTTGTAATCACCCTCATCCCAAACTCCCTACCAATATACCAATAGTTTCATCAGATCCATAATAGCCTTTGTGGTCCATATTGCTCTGTTTTATACATTTGATCCAAGTTGTCATAAAAGTAACAACTATGTCAGGCCTAAGCATAATTTCCATATCACGATCAAGGCCTTTTGTGGTCCTTAAAGACAAATATTTGTGCCTCTTTCTAAACCCTGCCCACCAAGATCTGTCATGCATACCATCAGTAAATGGAGTATTCCTTGTCTCACATATGTGTGCCATATGAGATTTTAATGAGTTTATTTGTAGACCATGACCCATATCAACCACATGTTTACAATATTGTATAATTTCAAACTCTTCTTGAGACGTTAAAATGGTTGGGGGTCCTTTACATTTTGTAGATGCACATCTATTGGTGCATGTTCACTAATTGATGTCTTTCCCCTATATCATGGAAGAATATAATAAAAGGACAAAATTCTCCTTCATGTTATATGTAGAAAAATCCTAGATGACAATGTATATAAATTTGACCCATAAAAACAAAGAGTTGATTTTGGAAATAATATATAAATATAAATTAATAAAGAGGTCAAACTTTTTTAGGGTTTCCAAGTGAAGTTGGATTTAAGGTTTTTGTTGTTTTATGCTAGTGAATTTTTCTTTGGAGAAGGTTGAGTTCAACCACCACCGGAGAAGGTAGAGACTGCGACGAGCCGATTCATAAAGGTGCTTAAGGCTCAACCATTTGTGAGGAGTTGTCTATTCTGGGATTTCCCATGGGACACATGATTTATTTAAAATTTCTATTTTCTAATTTTATATTGTGTTCTTTATTTATAAAATATATGACATCGTAAGAAAGATAATACAAAAGTTAAAAAAATAATGTGCAAATTAATTAATTTCAAATCTCTGTGCCGCACTTCTTTCTATTAAGTTCCTTTAATTATTTGCTTTCCTCTATTTTATTTTTTTGATAGTTTTATTTCTCTTTTATTTGTTAGTTTTTATCTTTTCTCTAGTGTGTGTGTGTGATTATTGGTTGGCTTATAATCGTATTTTGAAGAAAAATAAATATTTTGAAATAATGTTGATCTTAGTTATTCTTTCACTTTGGTAGGACGGGAGACTCCTCCACTCCATACTACCATTGTATAATACATATCAACATAATAAAAACATTAATTGATGTAAATGATTCAACAAAGGACATTTTGTTTTGTTTTCATATCAAACTTTTAAATTATTAAGACATCTAAAAATAATAATATATGATTAATTAAAAACTTGTAAATATTGCATCAATAATATATATACCTTCTTTTATGAAGAATAAATATAATTAATATTAAAAATATAAAAATAAATATTAGTTATAATAATTTTCATATTAAAATTGACGCTAACCTAAAAATACATTAAAACTAATTAATTTTTGTGACATTTGGAATAACAATGAAATTCAAGAATTAGAAAGATTTTTTTAACCTTCAAGATTCGAGATGATAAGATGAGGGTTCCTTGATATTCATCATGTGAAAAATCTACTCTTATTGGCATAGTATTCAACGACTATTATATATGTTATGATATTTAATTTTTCAATATAGAAAAAATAATGTGATTGGTATATTAATGAAAGTTATTTATTTAAGTTTATAATACATTTTCAACTGTTAAAGAAGAATTACATGATCTCTATAAAAAGAAAAATACAAAAACACATAAATGAAGATACATTCGTAATAAATTGTTTGCCTCAAAATTTTTGTGTAAGAAAATTTGGCATTACATGGCTGTTTATCGTTTCGTGGTGGTCCTCGGCATTTGGATTATGTCTCCTGCATTTCTGTGTTTGTTTGCTTGTGGCTTCCATGGCCGATGTGTGCTTCTCTGACTCATGGAATTGTATGCCTGTATTTTGGGCTGCACGACTGTCCACAATGTTTCTTTGAGCGGCTCTGTTTTATGTGTGGACTCATGTTGTTATAAGGGGTTTCTGGTTGTTGGGATATCCCTCCCTTTTATTGTATCTTCATGGATGTCAAATCTTTAGTGGTCTTTTGGTTGAGTGTTACGTAGTTGGCTTGTTGGTGGTTTTTCCATCCTGCTTTTTCTTGATTTTGACACCAGTTGGATTTATTGTATATCTTCTGACTAGTTGTAAAATGGAGGGGGCTGTTTCAAACTCACAATTTATTATTAATACATATATCTAACTACTTAAACACTAGTGAGTGTACATGAGTTGAAAAGCATGCTAGAAAGGATGTCAATGTGTAAATATTTTGTAATCAAGACATGTTGATGTATAAATTTCCTTTTCCTTTTGGAAATAACATTTAAAGGGTTCAAATTTCCTTGTAAAATGAGTTTCTTCAATTGTAACTCTGGTATGTTGTGAACTATCAATTTAGAAATTAAAGAGTGGCTTTCATGTTTGAACGTACTTTGATTTTTTTTGGTTTTATCACAATAATCAAGAGCAAGGCAATTGAAAACTTAGCATGCGGAAAATCATCAATTCTAAATTTCACTCTTTCTCCTTATTCACACACTCACATCACTTGTTGAATAAGAAAAATTTCATTTTCTTCAAGCTTATACCTCTCCTTGTTAATTTTCCTTTTTCTTCCTACCACTCTAAATTTTTCTTGGGCACATCAATTTCTCTTGCACAAGCTAGGAGGATGTTGGAAAAGGTTGTCAAGTTTGGCTTTATACCTTCCAATCACATTTACTTACAAAATGCTAAAGCCTTTTCAAAAATCTCATTTCATGTATATTCATCAAAGAGCATTGTGTCAATGAGACAACATATGCCAAGGCATTTTCGTAAAAATATTTATATCCTTGTCTAGAAAATATTTTTATGCATATCCAATCATGATTGCATTTCATGAGATCATCTTTAGTTGAGAAAAATTCTTAAACAATTTGGATGCCTTATATATGCTTCCACATTTCACATACATGTATATAAGGGTGGTACCTTAACTATGATATCTAATAAAAACATTTTTAACTATTTGTTGATGAATTTCCATGCTCCGCTCTATATGCCCATTTTGGCACAAGTTTGAAGGATGGTAGCAAAAATTAACTAATCGGGTTAGACATTTATTTGTTATTTTTTTCTTAAGAAACTCCGAGACATTTTCAACAAGCCCATTTTTTTAACATATCCAAAATCATTTCATTCCATGAGACTACATTTTGTTGACACATTTTAAAAAAGAAATCACGTGCCTTTTGTAGTATTCCACATGTTGTATTATCTCGTTATGAGTGTATTTGCAAAAATAACATATGATAATAATCCACTTTCAAGTATTCTTTGATGGATCGCATATCATGTTCCAAAATCATATTTTCGTACATGTCAAGAGTATGTTGGGAAAGCTTGTGGAGTTAGATTTTACACCAGTGAATTGAATTTATTTACGAACCTTAGAGGCCTTTTCAACAATCTCATTTTTAACATATCTAAAAAGATGAAATTTTATGATACCACATTTAGTTAATGACATATTTTGTAAAATTCTACAAGCCTTGTCAAGAGCATTGATTTGTGCATATGCTATAATTATCACATTTTTAGAGATCATATTCCATCAAAGTGTTTATTTGAAAATACTTCAAGCCACATTAAGAAAATCATTTTTGGATATCTTCTAATCATTGTGGTCTATAAGACATGTTTACATCATGTATTTTGTCAAACAATTGGCATGCCTATTAAATGCTTTCAAATTTTGCATACATGACTATTAGGGAATGCTTAGTTCTATGAAATCCTACAAAAATCAATTTCAAATTATTTTATGATGGATATGTTATCCCAAAATACACCCAAGGTTATTTATTCTCTAATAAGGTTTAAAATGAGACTTAGCCATTTTTAAAGGGAAAAATATGTTTAAACGATGTCACAAATTCCACCTCTCCAAAGAATTGGTTGCTGTCATTTAAAAACCGTGGGAGACCTAGCCAATTCATTAACAGGTTATATTTAAAAGGTCACGTGATGTTCATTTGGCCGTACATTTCAATGCAAAACATCAAGCAACATGCCACATGGCAGAATTCTAATGCTTCTCATAGTATAAGCATTCCTCAGACCTCAAGTCCGTAGAATTAATTATGTTGGATAGGCTTTCAAGTCCAAGCTTAGGTCAAGAGAAGTCAAAGGAAACATGACAGAGTTAGGGGATGATAGTTGGCAGGATATCAACGATCGACGATGGACATGTGTCACCATTCCAGAACTCTTCAAGGAATATGCATTTTGCAGACATCAAGTTTGTGGAATAGACCAAGTTCAATAAGGCTTTGGGTCCATGTCGAAGGTGAAAGTCAAGGGCAATCAAGGAAATATATGTGGCTACATTTCTATGGAGCCAACAATTTTAAGTCTGCCCAGATAGAAGTTGCGATGCAAAGGCCCAACCAATGAGAGGCGAACACGTGCCATACATGGAGATTTCCTATTGGATCATGTTTCATAATGGTTAGCAGGGCTAAGAACAATTTGAAATTGTGAGGAGCTTGGAGATTTTTCATTGTGTCGGCTTAGCGCTTTGAAAAAGTTGACATTGATACATGCATGGAACTTTCTCATTGGTTTTTACTTCATGCAATGGATAATGGACATATCATAAGGCCCAACCTTGAACCTAGTGGGAGACCAACATGTGGAAAAGTGAAAGCAATGCACACATAGGGAGAGGTAATCCCTGAGCTAATCAAATGTTGCCACATGTTGCTCTCTTGTTCATCCCGACATGCAAAAATTAAAATGCTCATATCTTTCGATTCCCTATTCCAAATTGGAAAATTTTTATATTGTTGGAAAGGTATTTTCATTTTCCACATCATGGAAATCTGAAAAATCTAATTTTGATGGGAATAGGTGAATGAGAAAGGAAAAAAAGTCCCCATCTCTAAAAGTGTAGTTCTAGTTGCCTAGCACAGCCAACATTTAATGTGATCTGATCCTCTTTTCTTCTTCCACAATACAAGAGACATTGGGGAATGAGTTTGACAGTTGCCCATGCTATTTTCTAGAGAATTAATGCATGTTGTTGTTGGGTAAAGGGGGATTTTTGGGATTCTCATCTCTTCTCTCTTTCTTTTTTCTTCTATATATTGTAAAAACCTCTCATTTGAGAGGAGGGGATATTTTGGGATGTGGGGAAACTTTGTCAAATAATTTTTCTCAACACCAATGAGTTGTAATCCTTCACATGGGCTTGGCAAGTGTTCTTATGCCTCTATTATTCACATGTAATGGATTGTGCATATTCTAAAAGTAATAAAATCTCTATTTTGTGGTGTTTCCTTCAACCCTAGCACTTGTTTTATTGTATTTCCTTGCCTCTCCATTCTTGTTGTTGTATTTTGTGCATGTATTTCTCATTTATAGGTTCATATTGTTGTGTTTCATGGAGAAAAAATGGTGAATGAAGCCTTGGGTTTGTGTCATAGTTGTCTGGCCTCTCCTACTCCATTTTCCTTCTCCCTTCTTTCTGAGCAAGATATTTCCACACCCTTTTCTTGGTGCTATCACCTCTGTTAGTGTAGGATTTTCCATTTTCATGCATTTCTCTCTCTCCTGGTCCCTTGGAAGTTTAGAATAAGGTTAGATAGTTGCATTTCCTTCCTTAGGATTAGATTATCATTAGGATTAGGAAGAGGATTTTGCCCTTCTCTAGAGGTTGGTCCCACACCTTGAGACAATCCAATTTTACCGAAAAACATTGGTTGTTCATCATCACATGCTTGACAAATCGAGGGTGTTTTTGGTGATAACAAGTGATCTTTGGCATGCCTACCGGAAAAGTATTGAAAGCTATAAATTTCACATGTGTGTATCCTAGCCACCTTGGTGCCTTCACTTCCCAACAATTTTGGCATGCCCAAAGTGGGATAGAGATTGAAGATATTTATAACTTCATACAGGAAGGATTGATGTTTTCCTAGTCAGTATCCATCCTTTCAAGGCATTTTTTCAACACATCTGACTCCACTAATCTAAGAAACCCATTATCTCAATTCAGACCTTTTCCTTCACTTTTCCATTCATTTTAATGTTTCTACCTCATTCATGGATCTCCAAATAGCTCTTCTATTCCCTCATTTTAATTTCATCCCCCTCCATTTGTACCAATGGGATGATATTCCCAAACCATCTGTTAAAAACCTGCCTCATTTCCATGGGGATGAAGATCAATCTCCGATTGATCATATTCAAGACATTGCAAATCATTGTGTCATTTGCAATATCACATAAGAGAACACTTGCCTCACACTTCTTGTTTCATCATTTAGAGGTAAAGCAAGATATTGGTACAATATTTTGGCTTCACAATCCATTTCCACATGGAATTAGCTAGGAGAACAACTACACAACTAGTTCAAGGAGAATACAAATGTCATTTTCCTCATGGAACATCTCAACAAAATACAATGGGCTCTAATGGAATTTATCTATGATTTCAACATCATATTTACAAAAATTTGGCATAGAATTTCCCAATAATTCGGACCCTAAAAAGGTATGGCATTATTGTATAATTTGAGGTCCTTTGATGCTGATTTAGTTGTGTTGATTCAATCCCTAGGAGACAGTAGACTTCCTCAAGATTTTTACATTGTGTCACAAGTTGAGAAGATACTTATTTAGGCTGGAAAAAAAAACCCATCTCTGTTACTACAATTCTTCCCTCACCATCTCAAATGCTTCCTTCCCCTTGTACTAAAAATGAAAAATCCATTGTTCCCTTCAAAATGAGGAATATCCTTTACTTATTTTTCCTTCATTTAATGTTCTACAAGTTTATTATTCCCAAATCACTTCCCCATGCTTTGCAAAATTCCCTCCCATCTCCACCTAGGGCACTACCCAACTTCACTAAACCTTGCATTAATGTTTCTGAGAGTTGTGGTATTTCAAATGTTGTCCCTAGTTTCTACCCAACCCTTACTAGACCGATTTATCCTATAAGGTTGGTAGAACATGAGGTATTCTATGCTTTTAAAGAGAAGGAGAAGCCCATGCACCGCTCCAAACCATGAGGATTCAATAAAAATAAGGCATTTGTTTTGGATGAAGCATGTCAAAAAAGTGGGAAGTACGTTTTGGAGGATCATTTGGCTTCTCCAATTGGTCAAATTAGGTCTTTTGAGCATCAAACATCTCATCCCAAGCATGCAACAAATCAACAACCCCTTTTCTATGTTCCTTCTCTAACCAATTATACCAAGGATGAAAATTTTATATCAGTGGATGATTGGTATGATTTGGATTAGAAAGTGAAAATGTGAAAAATTTGGAAAAGAGGAGTTGAATATCAAAATAGAGAAGGAAGATGTGAAAGAAAATCAAGTTGGAATTGGGGAGGAAGAGAAACTATTTTTAACACTCATCTTGTTGCGAGGCCTTAAGGAAGAATGTATTGAAAGTGGGCAAGGTGTTTTAATGGAATGAAATGATCCTCATTTATTTGCATGTTTAGATATTTCTATACTTTTAATGGAAGATTAGAGTGGGACAGAGGATGAAGATGAATCAAATCAACATCCAAAGATGGAAACAACATTGTTTGTGGAAGCGGAACAAAGATCACATCAACTTGCAAATAGCCACCTTCACGAAGGTCTACATGATACCCCTATTAATGGGGTTATGCTTAAAAGCAATGGGAATATCATGAAGATCATGCCTTTCCCAATCAAATATTTGGATAATCTAGATCCAAAAGGAGAATTACCACCGGTCATGCTCGTTCGAGAGAATGAGGAATAAATTCAATGCACCAAAGGTCAGCTGTAATACCTCTCAAATCCAAATGCAGAACAACTAAAAGAGGTATTTGTTTTTTTAGCTAATACTTTGTGGAATGAGGTGAGAAATCAGTTCACAAAACCATTTTTCACTCTCATTAAATACCATGTTCACTACAAAATTGAATGCATGGTCTCAATTTGTAAGAAAGGGAAGTTATTTCTCTCTTCCTATTCCAAATTTTATTTAACTTCTCATTTCTTTGGTTAGAGTAGGGTAGTGTAGGTTTTCTTTTAAACAAAGAAGTTCTTGTACACACTCTGAATGTTTCCACTTAAGACATGTATGATTTTCCATGTTTGTACATAGTTTTATGCTCATGTTGCTATTGCACCATCCATTGGAGAAAGCAATGTCCATGGTAAAGCAAGGTGTGAAGGTAGTTCCAAGTGCATCCATCAAATTAGCATGAAATTCATAATTTCAGTAATGATTCATGCTTGTCAACAAATCAAATTTGGGACAGTTCCAAATGCTCATTCTTTGTTTCATCAAATCAATTGTAGATGGAACAAATGAAATTTCAGGTTCAAAACAATTTTCCACTCGCATAAAACTTAATTTAGAATATTTTTGTGATGAATGGTCAATTCAAGCTTAAAATTAGATAATCTCTAGATCTAAGAAGTACTTCAGGTATATTCATGGGTAAGAGATTCCAGTTTTAGACCAGTTTTCAAATCATCAAGCTGACTCCATGCCCAATGGATGCATAAAGTCTACTAGTCTAATCTAACAAGAAGATTACACCATGAGGTCATCAAATTATCATCCCAAAATACCACCAGGGTTATTTTTTTTTAGGTTTAAAATGGACTTAGGAATTTGAAGGGGAAAAATATGTTTAAACTACCATCAAATTCCACCTCTCCAAAGCACTAGCCATTTGGATTTAAAAACCCGTAGGAGACTTAGCTAATCCATTAACAAAGTTATATTTAAAAGATCGTGCGATGTTCATGTTCATTTCGTCACAATTTCAATGCCAAACATCAAGCATTAGGCTAGGTGGGCAGGATTCTAAAATTCCTCACAGTCCAAGAATTATGTGGACCTCAAGTCCACATAATTAATTGTGTTGGATAGGATTAAAGGTCCAAGATTGCATCGAGGGGAAGGTCAAAGGAAACATGGCGGAGTAAGGGGATGACAGGTGGAAGAATATCAATGACCAAATGTGGACACGTGTTGTTATTTTGACACTATACAAGGCATATTAATTTCACGGACCTCAAGTCTATAGAATAGACCAAGTTTAATAAGGCTTCGGGTCCGTGGTGAAGGGGAAAGTCAAGGGCGGTCAAGGCACTATACGTGGCTGCATTTCTTTGGAGCCAAAAATTTTAAGTCCACCTAAATAGAAGTTATGATGCAAAGGCCCAACCAATGAAAAGAGAACACATGTCATACATGAATATTTCTGTTGGATTATGTTTCACATCGATCATAGGGGGATAAGAATAGTCTTACATTGTGAGGAACATGGAGCTTTCTCATTGGTTTGTGCTTCGTGCTCTTACAAGGTTCTTATAAAAAAGATTGACATTGAGACATGCGTGGAGCTTTCTCATTGGTCTATACTTTTGACGGATAATGGAGGTTTCATAAGGCCTGACCCTCCAACTAATGAGATAAAAAAATATGTGGAAAATTCAAATCAATGGACACATAGACATAATCAATCCCTAAGCCAATCAAATTCTGCCACGTTTCACTCTCTTGTTCATCCAAACATGTAAGAATTCAAATGCATCTTTCAATTCCTTACTCCAAATTGGACAATTTATATAGTTGGAAAGGTATTTTAATGCTTTATATCATGGAAACCTGAAAAATATGATTTTGATGGGAATAAGTGAAGGAAAAAGAAAAAATGTCCCCATATCCAAAAGTGTAGTTATAGTTTCACAACAACCATCATTCAATGTGATATGATCCTCTTTTCTTCTTCCACAAGGCGAAGTACATTTAGAAATGAGTTTGGCATGTCTCCCATGGTATTTTCTAGAGAATTAATGTATGTTGTTTATGGGTAAAGGGGATTTTTCAGATTCTTATCTCTTCTCTCTTTTTCATTTTCTTCTATATATTGTAAAAACCTCTCATTTGAGATGGGGGGATATTCTAGGATGTGGAGAAACTCTGTCAAAGCTATTTTCTCAACACGATGAGTTGTAAGCCTTCATATGGTTCTTGAAAGTGTTCTTGTGCCTCTATTATTCACATGTAATGGATTGTGCATATTCTAAAGCAATAAAATCTTTGTTTTTTGGTGTTTCCTTCAACCCTAGCACTTGTTTTATTATATTTCCTTTCCTCTCCATTCTTTTTGTTGTATTATGTGCATGTATTTCTCATTTGCAGGTTCATATTGTTTTGTTTCATGGAGAACAGATGGTGAATGAAGCCTTGGGTATGTGTCATAGTTGTCTGGCCTCTCCCTACTCCATTTTCCTTCTCCCTTCTCCCTCAACAGGATATTTCCACACCCTTTTCTTGGTGTTATCACCTTTGTTAGTGTAGGATTTTCCCTTTTCATGCATTTCTCTCTCTCCCTGATCCTTTGGAAGTTTAGAATAAGGTTAGGATTAGGAAGAGGAATCCAGACTTCTCCAGAGATTTGTCTCAAAAAGTAGGTTCCCACACCTTGAGACAATCCCATGTTACTGAAAAACATTGGTTGCTCATCATCACATGCATGACAAATAATAGGGTTCCATTTTTGGTAATAACATGATCATCACACCTTCTCCTAATTTTCACAAGAGGACAACTTACATAAATAAATGACTAGTATACAAAACCATTTTGGTGAAGTTAGATGAAAGGGTTAAAGTGAAGCACATATCTACACGATCAAAGCAAGGGAACCAAAAATATATTGTAAAAGTATCCAAATTTTCTTGTCTTTAGGTTTGAAATTTATTGCAATTATTAGGGATGGTTCATAAAAATACATGCCTAATGGAAGTTTCGAAAATGTCCTTCTAATAAAAATAAGAAATGAGCTAGATTAGGATCGTAGGTATGTAATATTCAAAATGATTCAAAATATATGTGAAATGTTTAATAAATGCCTTTAAGAAATGTTTCCTCATGAAACTCCATTAGTCTTGAGTAGAAGGTATAATACCGTCTATAATTGATCATCTATACTTTAATATAATATTGAGATTGATATTAGATATGGATGGCATGGGCAAAGCAGTTCCCACAACCCCTTCTAACATTATCCTTTCCTCTACTAAAATGGGTCCTTTGACAAGCTTATGAACTGTGACGCCAAGATGGATTGTAATGGTGGTTCCTCTCAATATTTTCCCCCATATGCCTGGGTGTGGAACCAAATATTGGGATGTATCCTAGGTTTGTCTCTTAGTGGGGGTCTTTGGTAGACATGATAAGCAAGTAGCTCAATGATGAGCTCATAAGGAGTTATGTGAAGAGCTAAGTGTAGTTGAAAAATTAATTTGATGTTATTTTGAAACCTTCACAAACTTATAAATGTGCTATGTACCATGGGATATAATGTTATGATGTATATATATTGATGGAGATGCCGACATGTGGCACACATCCCCTTATCTTATTATATCATTCATTTATGATTTATTATGTTTAGGAGGTCGGCCTCAGTATTGGCCATAGGTTAGAATGGTATATATAGGGGTTAGAAGGTTGTAGTTAATGATCATATTGAGTATTGGAGTGTTATTGTATGGTTTGGAGGTTACCCCCTCGAAGTGGTATTGGAGGTTGCCCCCTCGAAGTGGCAAAGCTATTATATGAGCATATTGTCATCATTTATCTATATTTTGGTGTTCTCTCATGTTATTTTGTTGTATATGTTTTGATTTATACAAGTAATATCCTTACAAGTGGTATCAGAGCAGCGATTTCGGCCAAAATTAGGGTAAAAACCCTAATTTTTTGTTTCACATATATCTTGAAGAGGGTATCGAATTTTTTCCCAATTTTTTCATCATAATTTGGAAACACTCTAAGTCAGAATATCTGAAAAATTCAGCTCCATTGGATCTGTTTTGCGGATGTTATTGGTGTTTTAGGTTTTTTCATAAATTCACTTTTTAGGAAGCAAATTGTGGTATTTTTTAGCAAAATTTATATTTTCGGAAAGCTCTTGAAATTTTAGTTAGGGTTTGTTCTTTGTGTTTTTATCCATCTACCGAAATATTTTCAAAATTCTGAAAACCCTAGTTTTGTGGATCATGGGGATGGTAGCTTTTTTTAGAGATGGCAGGATTGATGCTAGAGAATGGTGGAACAAATTCAGGGATAAATTCTCTAAACCATCAGATATTTGGTTATTAAAGTTTTGGATTAGTGGCCCTACACTGATTTTCTTTTCTAAGTTAGAAAAGGAAAAGTCTAATTGGTCTTTGCAGGAACTGGAACAAGTTTTCATGGACAGATGGGCAACAAAAGAAGAAGAAGATGAAGCAGAAGAAGAAGAAGAAAAAGAAGAAGAAGAAGAAGTAGAAGCAACATCAGAAGAATAAGAAGAAAATGTTGATGATGAAGCTACTACACGTGATAGGATTTCATATGGGTGGTTGGATGATTGAGCTTGGTGTCAAGTGTGCAATAATTTAAAGCACACTCATTATATGGCTTCTTCTTATGTTTTGGGGATGAAACATGTCAAAGATGGTGGCAATGCTATGTACCATGGGATATAATGTTATGATGTATATGTATTGATGGAGATGCTTTGACATGTGGTACACATCCCCTTATCTTATTATATCATTCATTTATGATTTATTATGCTTAGGAGGTCGGCCTCGAGTATTAGCCAAAGGTTAGAATGGTATATATAGGGGTTATAAGGTTGTAGTTAATGATCATGTTGAGTATTGGAGTGTTATTATATGGTTTGGAGGTTACCCCGTCGAAGTGGTATTGGAGGTTGCCCCCTCAAAGTGGCAAAGCTTTCATATGAGCATATTCTCATCATTTATCTATATTTTGGTGTTCTCTCATGTTATTCTCGTTGTATATGTTTTAATGTATACAAGTAATATCCTTACAAAATGAAATAAAAATGACCAAAGATCTTAAAATGTGGCCTATACTAGAAAATTGAAGTCTCTAGAAAGGTCACTGGGAAAATTCGCCTCACAATACTTTAAATTTGGAAAAGGGCTCGTCAAATATGGATGTGTTTAGCATAATAATGCTTAATGGTTCATATACTTAAAAATGAAAAAAATCAACAATAAAAATATTATTTGTATATTTTAACGTCTTCTAATATTATTTTCATAGAGCTAATTCCTATTTAATAATTAATCTACACTTCATAATCTCTTATTGAGTTGTAGAATGATAATAATGTTAGACATGTTGTTCTTAATGATATTAGGAAATAAGGAGAGAGGGAAAACTAAAAGTCCCATATTTGAACATATAATCATCCATGTTCACACATGTATTCTTTGATGGAAATTTACATATAAATATCATACCATGTCAATGTCTATCTATCTATATTGTAGACACCCAAATTTGGTAATTTATTCTATGACAATAGTGGTTTTTGACAATGCATTCTTGATAATATAAACACAACATTTCAATTCCCACTTCGCATGTTCTTAGGTTTATTATTTAGCTTGTTTATCTTTGCACACTAATATTCGACACATTCTTAGAGTGCAATACAAAAAATCTATATACTAAGTCTACTCCGATAGGATGCAAACTTCATTTGGTATGTTTTCCATCCTTGGTCAAGTTTTTATATTTTGTTCATGAGTTTGTATCTAGTCCTTTACTTTGATGGGCCCTTTACTCCCTCTAGGATATCCTTTCTTCAATAATTAATCTTCAAAACCATATATAACCAAGCTAACACTTCCTCATTTTTTAACATGGAAATCATAAAGCACTAAATTGAGACACTCACTTCCAAGACTTGCAAAAGGCACCCAAGACTCCCTAAATCTCACAAAGGCACATCTACAATCATTAGGAAAGTGGTCTATACCAAGTATAAAGATGCTTACAGGTAAAGACATCAATATCTCTTATCCAAAATAACTCTAACATACCTTCTCCAATTATTTTGGCAAGATCCAAACTCAACTCAAGCATTACCAAAACAGATTTCCAAATCTATTTGCATTCATTCTAAAGCACATGCTAGGTGGACAATGACATGCGGTTTGATTCCTCTTCAAAGTAGTGATAATGTAGATGGTGCATGAGGGTGCTGAAAACTAAAATAATGTTTTATTTCATGATTTTCTATCCATGGTTAGGGTTTGAGAACATTTTTAGAATATTTAGGGAGATTCACAACATGACCTATAACTAGGGTTTGAAAATGACATACATTTATAGGAAGGTGAGTGTCCTTGGAAGTTAATGATACAAAAACCAAATAGATCCAATACTATATGAATTATGTTGGTAGACTTGTATGACAGTCCTACATTACATACCAAATAACCTAGGGTATTTTCATGTGTGCTTTAATCTGCGTGAGTATGAGCCAAGGTATTTAACATAGAGGATAATAAGATGATATTGTAATAGGGATGTGAATGGTGTAGGGATGGTAAGAGTGAGGGTGTGGGAAATATAAAATATTATTAAAACAATTACCTCTACTTGTATCCTCGAGAAAGTAATACCGCTTGTTGAGGACAACGATAAGTCTACAAAGTTGATCACATTAGATGATACAATTGAGACTAATAACAACACAAAGCCCTAGGTATGTCTTGGTCGATGAATGGAGGGATGTTTGGTTTTTCTACTTGAGTAAAATGGTCATTAGAGAAGGGTCTTCCTAATCGAGACAAGGTCATGTGGGATAGGGTAATGGTGAATGGTGAACAAGACAAAAAGACTCAAAATATAAAAATAATAGGTGTCGACAAGGCGATGGATATGGTTGTTTTCTAGTGAGGCTTCACCATCAAGGAATTGTGGAATGATATGTGTGGGGTATGGAGAGGAATGAAATACCTTTCTCATTGTTCGAAAGTAGTGTTTTCATTGATGTCGATAAGTGTCATTGATGTAAATAGGATAAAGGGAACAACATGTGTTAAGGTTGATTGGTAGTGTCATTTAGTGTTGTTTTTATGTGAAATGTCCCACTTCCTAAGATAATTTAGTCGAAGACCTTTAGGAAAAAAATTCGATGGCTAAAGGGTGGTAGAAAGGGAAACTTATCCTAATGAATACATTATAAAAATGTAATATTAAATAATATTATAAGAACTTTATATTAATATATTAATGATAAAGTCAATTTAATAATAGAAAAGAATAATATAAAGTAAAATAAGAAAAAGGGAAATATCACTTTATATTTATTATTCTCCCTAGGAGAAAATGTGACCCCTTTGGAGGATGAAAAAGGTGGAAAAACATTAAATGAGGGAGGTGAAATCTGATTGGAAGATGAGGGTGGCTATTTGGCCAAGTTCATCTATAAAAGCAAGTCAACTTGCTTGTAAAAGGCATGATTTTATATTTTATACAAATCTGAATTTTTTTTGAGCCTTAAAGATTTACAAAATATTTTCTAATGACGAAAAACCCTTAGAAATAATATCTTGAGGAAAAAATAAATCTAAGGGATATAGAAGTGAAACAAAAATATTATTCTAGTTAAGAGGATTCTCCATATAGGGGTTTCCATTGCATATCAAAGAGTTAGCTATATTTTCTAGTAGTTTTCTAAGCGGTATTGAGGTCTGAAGTTTGCAGATTTGGACAAGGGTTTGAAGGAGAGAAATTGTTGTTGCATCTCTTCTTTGTTTCCAGCTTGCCCTAGGTGGTGTGACTTGCATAGAGGACTGTTTGGAGGCATTTTGGGCTACTAAAAATCATATTTGAGTTGTTGTTCTACATTCATATTTTTAGTCATTCAAATCAGCTTTTGTGGAGTGGATTTTGGCTCAAAAATATCATATTTCCAGCTGTGTCTAAAGGCAAGTATTTGCAAATTTTTAATAAAATATTTCAGCCTCCTTTTGGGTTCCAAAATTGGTATTGTCTTTATGTTTTGGCTTAATAAATTCATCTGATCAGCTTATGGCAAAAATATAGTGAATTATCTTCTGCTTTGAATGAGTTTCTTCATCTAGGCAAGTTGCCATTTCTAGATAAAAATCAGATCTGCAATTAATTATTTTGTGTCCTCTATAATTTGTATTCTGAAGTGGGATTTACTTCAAATCCGTTTGGGGGTAAAAATAGTCCATTTGGGGACATTACATGATGTCAAGTTGACTTGTTTGGTCCAGTTGTCATTGATTAGGTGTCTTGAGTAAGTATGATGGCTTGTCAAGATGATGCATTGTGATGATATCATGAGTGCATGAAGATTTTGAAGTGATGTTAAAGGTCCTGTATGTGTGCAATTATGGCAAGTACTTGAAGGAACAAATGGTGAAGAATCCTACTCATGGCCTAGTCAAGCATACATGAAGAAGGATAGTATGTCATGGTGGTTCACAAGTATGTGGAAGATGGTTAAGCACCGAGAGATAATTGAGATAAGGAGGATGAGGTTTCAAGACACTCACAAGTGTCTCATAGTGTACCTATGAGGTTAAGTCATGTTTTCTAGGTCTATACCTAGACCTATTATAAGCCCTAGGTGGCCTAATGAGGTGAGAAGATCTGTTTATGAGCTATATGTGCAAAGTTAAGCATTGGGATAGGTGTAGTACATTTTCATAGAGTTTTGGACAACTTTTCAGCCCTATTTTATAGGAGAAAGAAAGAAAAGTTGGTTTTAGGTCTATCAAGCTCTCGAAAGTGAGAAACCCATCTCAAGAAGGAATTTCTTATGCTCATTGGCATGTGTGACCTTAGCATGGGAGGTTAAGCTCTTCATGGTATATGGAGAAGGGTCCTAGATCAAGATTTATGGCATTATTTTATAGTTTATAGGGCAACACTTTATGAACAATCATTAAGAAGGTAAGGTGGTATAAAACCCTTCTTAAACCCTAATAAGATGGAGATGGAGAATATTTTTCCCAAACATGCTCATAATGGATTGGTTGATCAATTTTGATGATTAGAGGTTGTAAATTTCTCTCTCAGGTATCTTCGGGTGGCATTGGTGTGTCATGACAATGAGTGGACCCCACAAAAAAGGTAAGTTTATGAATAAGTTATGTTTTATCTCAAGTTTTTCATTAGACTAGATGAATAAATGGATGTTTAAGGAATTATGGAAGCCATAATACATGTATGGGGTGGTTTAAAATTAAGGTATAACCCTTATGGGGTCTATGGAAGTCAATCTTGTAAGACTGGTTTGGGGTGTAATGACATCTTAGGTGGTCACGGTGAAGAGATGGTCTTTTGCACATAATATCTAAGTTGAAGAACCCTATGCATATGAATATGTTGTAAAGGTATAATATTACATGAATCAAACATTTGATGAGCTATGAAGTTAAGTTTATGTGGTGAGAAGTAGGTCACATGTTGATTGGTTTTAGGATTGGGAAAGTGAGGTTCAAATATATGTCTAGAAGACCAATGTTTGCTATGATTTCATGATTTTGGCTACCTGGAGATTGATCGAGTATCTTAGTAGACCATGTAAAAGCATTAGAATAATTTGGTAAGTCAAGACAATCATTGGAAGGGAAAGATTCCTTGACTAGTTTTCATGGTGTGAGGACAATTCTAGGTATGCTCGGTGAATAGTTGTTCTCAATAATGTTCTCCTAAGTGATAGTGTCAAAAACATATGGTGATGACATTGAGGTCAATTTCACTCCTCGTTTAACGTGAATTTTGCTAAAAATGAAAACGAAACATCTCGAACAAATAAGATAACTTAATAGATGTGGCAATATTTTTTCGTTTAAGTTGTTTAGTTCTATGATAGATAAAATTACACGTGACTAGAGTAACATGACTAAGTCACAATGAATGGTGATATGGCACCAAAACACACTCACTAATGATATGGAGGATTAGGTCACTTTCACGTTGTGATTACAATGATGCACTCTCAAATCAAGGGACGGAGAGTCGGCCGTAACGTTGTTTCCCGATTTAACCAACTTACGATGATATTAAACAAAGAGTCAATGATTAATTATTGTGGTGGTGGTAAGGTAAGACTCCACTTATGATGTAGCTTATCATGCGGGAAGCATGGAAAGTTTTAGGTGTTTAAATTTTGGCGGGTTAGAGCTATATATGTTTTTGAAATGTTCAAGGGGTTTGTAGAAAGTTCATATTTAAACATGATGGTCATGGGTCCTATTTTGTTTCTAAAATGGGCCCATGACCTCGAATAAAGATAAGTGCAAAAATAAAATAAAATATTTTTTATTTAATTTAAATATCTCACTAAGGGGATGCATACGATCGAAAAGTGACAAGCGAGCATGGGAATCTACAAGTAACCTTTCCTCACACCCGACCTCCCGAGGTCATGCCGAGACAGCCCGGTGGGGATTGAATATGCGTGGGACGAGACAAACTAGTTAGGCAATCTGATGTCTTCGATGCACACTAGTGGGAGTTACAAATCTAAGGCAAAGAAGGCCCTCCTAACTCGAATCGGTGTGATAGATCGATCAACAAGGATGATCGCTCAAGGCTCTAATCAATATTGAGCTCTAGCGTGATTTGGTCTATGGGTTGTGGAATACGTGGAAAATGACCGGGATAGTTTCGTGTATGTCTCGGTGTAAGGTCATAGGGTAGATGGTAAATATTATTGACTCTATGGGAAATTCTCGGCCTAGTCCGAACTCCTTAGCTTCGTTAGCTACTATGTTTAATAAGGATAACTATTCGATGATGACAGTGGAAATGGAGTAGATCGAATACTAATGTATGTAGGCCAACATTTATGTCCGATTTACCTATAGGCTCATTGGGCTATAGGATTTGTGGGTCACAACCATAGATTCTTTTTTGTTGTGGTCCTGCTATGGTCATGTGTGGATTCAGTCCCTAATCCCTAGTATCCAATAGTCATATGCTTTCTCAACTTCTATATTCAGATTTAACGGTTGTGTGATCTTTTTGAGTATCTCACAAGCATTCGCAGGCAACTGAATTCTTAAGCCGGTGTCTATATCTCGTGAGAGTGTCTCCGTGTCTCAGCCGTGGGACCAAAGGATCACAACCGAATGTTTGCTCTCTTTCAAACCCTTCCACAGTCATGTGGGTATATATCTAGGGTAATCTATAGTTTGGTTGATTTGGCCAAAACGTGTGTGCTTGGTCGTCTTCTATATTTAACCCGTGCAATTATAAATTGATTTGTTGTAAGTTTACCATTTTTCGGAAGACTTGGATCCTAAGATTCTGATCTATATTAGTTATTACTATGATGAGATTGGGTTGGGACATGATTGGCTCGAATAGGTATTCTCTGGGCTCTCTAGGTCCCGTGATTGTCATACAAAAGCAACAACGTAAATCCAATTGCAGCAAAGTGAAATTTAACTATGTAAAGTGTATTTATAGCATATATGACTTCTCTATTTTTGTATTTTTCTGATGAATTTTATGAATGAAAATTGAAGGAGCAGCTATTTTAATATATCTAGAAATTGACACTTAATCTAATGACGAATTTAAAACAAACAAAGCAACCGAGTATAGCTACTTGCCTGTGCAGTTGTAAATCTATTCTAAATAATGAAATAACTGATATAATCTATTTGAAATACTCTCGATCCTACCTCAGAAGTGAGGAATGGATCATAGTCTCTCAGAAACTATCAATCCCCACAACTTCCCTAGCAATATCGAAAGTAAAATTGACTGAAATAAAGTGATTGGCTACTCTATTTGATATGCTCCTAATTAGAACTTTGAAATCTAGAACCTCAATTTTGCAGAACAGTGGTGAATCAAATGGTGTGTGTGTTTTTGTCCCCTCAGTGTGATCTCCTCGCTCCTTCGTGCTCACCGGATCCAAAAATGTGTGTAATGCTAGCACCAATAGAAGTAGATATTGGGACAAAGGCAGCTTAGGATACTGATCGAATACAATGCGAGTAGGAGAGAGATAGCGCAAGAGTACAAAGCTTGGATTATACAATTCCTAGCAGGATTTATTGCAATTCATGCAACATAAGACGCCCGTAACACGAAACTATCCCTGTTTGAAGAACAAAACCTACAACTTTAATGGCTTCCTTTTGAAAAACAAGCTATCCTATTCCAATTGATTTGGATGAAGTGATAACAACAATTACACAAGATGGATATGTGGCTTCCTAACAACAAAACAACACTAACTAAGCATGCAATGAATGAAACTAAGAATTCTAAGGAAAAGGAAAGACTAATCTATTGCAATGAGAAATTCAGAGGCAAATTTGAGGGGCCATTTGCTTGAGCACAAGCCAACTATTTATAGCATTTGCATTTACCCAAAGTAAAAACCAAATTGATCTCTTAAACTATAAACAATGGCAAAACACTATTCCAGGGAACCAAAATCATTAATGCAAGCCAAAGGTGGTGAAAAAATCTAGTAAATGTTGAAATTTACGTGAGTCGTGTTAAAAAGGACATTCTAGAAAACACGTGAAGGACCGCCGCCCTTAGTAGGGCATTGGTTAAAGGACCGCCGCCTTGTCAGGGGCGCGGTCTACAAGACCGCTGCCTGTAGGCGGCGGTTTTTCAGAATCAAAGAGCAAAAGGAAAGGAAACGAGGGGAAAAGGGAAAAAAAGAACGCAAGGGCTAAGCGGGGTAGATGGGATGATAACGCATACTTGGAGAGAATTTTCTAGATCCCGAACACCTTGCGAGGAGACTGTATCATCATTGGGGCACAAGTTACGTTGTTCGAAACGAAACGGTTGAGCATCTTACAATTTTGGGTACATATATATTGCCCCCTGAGAAGCATTTTATCCATGAAAAGGCGAAACGGTGGGTCCGAGTATGGCGGTCACGAAATGGGAAGTTGGAAGTTATACGACACGTCCGTGTGTCGAAATGACGCCATCCAAAATTCCAAACCACCGCAAAATGAAAAGAGGAATCAAGTGCAGATAGACAAAATAGATCGGAAAATAAACACTAAAGTAACGTGAAATGAGGACATACCATTTGTGCGGGGGTAAGAACTTACCTCTATTGGCGCTTCAAACCCGTGAAAAGGGAATTTAAGATAAGTCAAAGTTACTATATATATGAAAGAGGGCCCATTTTCCTATTCATTTGCACATGTTGATTTGATTGATTCTGAGCTCTGGGACCCACGGTGACGGTTTCTTATGAGAGTAGAGTCAAAACGTTCGTGATGAGATGGCGTTCATGCCTCCGCAAGGCAGATCATCGACCCATGAGATCACAGGTTAGTTTTCCTCAATTTATTGTTTTTACCTCCAAACTTTTAAAATGCTAAAATATTTGTCGTGGGGGGGTTATTTTTGAAAATGTTAGGTTTAAAAGGTCCATCTAGGGGGTGCCACTTGGGTAGGATTTTTTTAGTTAAAATGGTCCTTTTTCATGTTTTTTTGGATTTTTTAAGTTATAAAACCCGCGTGGGTTTTCGGGACACGACCGCCATCAGTGAATGAACAGGGCAGCGGTCACGAGATCGCCGCCCTATTTATGGCGGCGATTACAAGACCACCGCCTTTAAGGGGCGGTTGCATAAACCGCCACCTCGCTTAGTAGGCGGCGGTTCTTCATGTAATGCCAAAAGAACACTTGTTTGAAATTGTTTTCGCATTTTTATCATCTTTATGTGTTTTCGTGATTTTTCTAATGTCATTTGGATGCTAAATTGCTCTATTTTGTGTGTTTTTGGGTGTATGCAGGCGAGGGAGGAGTACATTTGGTGGAGCCGAGAGAGAGAGTGTGACTGGCTCCTGATAAAGATTACTAGATTCCCTTTCACAGGATGAGGAGGACACTCTACAGAGGGCCGATATTCTACTTATATCGTGGGTTACACACGTTGCACCATCCATTCACATACTCTGTGAATTATTCTCATATTAGGATGCTGATCGTAACACCTTCCGATTACTGGGGGTTCGAGGTGAGTGGACCATCACTTTGGAGGATGTCTATTGTATATGGGGTCCCGATCATCGAGAGACGACTCACCCTCGAGACAATAGGTTCACGGGCCCAGATAACACAATGGGCTTCTTATATGGGAGATGTAGTTATCTCCTTTGGTTCAAAGAAGATGGTGAGAGTTCGGTCTATCCCTAGTTTGCCCATCCCCTTGATTCGCTAGGCCATCATGGGGATCCTTGCCTCGAGATTGATTGGGGACAAGGGGGAGATACACTATTATACTGTTGGTCCCCCATCATTACACGGATCGAGGGACATGGCCGGATTTACGCCTGGGGAGCAGATATACTTGGGACTACCTACCATGACTTGTACAGGGTAGTCCATTTACAGGGGAAGTCCTTGAGCCACCCGACCCTGGTTATGAGTTGGGTTTACAAGCGCTTCATCCCTTATGGTAGAGGTGTAGAGGTGACAGATCCCAGAGCTGTGAGGGCAGCCAGATGGACAGATATGTCGGTGCTCAGAGCACCTCATCATCCACCTAGGCTTTGACCACCAATGACATGGAGGCCACACCATATCAGGCCATGGCAGGCTTATGGGGCGAGGAGGCTCTTACTTTGATCTCCTGCTCCACCACAGGGCAACTCATTGATAGAGTAGGGCGAGTGGAGATACACCCTTTTTCCGAGTTCCTCGCCGGTTTGAGAGGCTGAGGGGACCCAGAGGCCGGGGTTGGACAGTTGTTACCCCGGCATTCCTATTGTGGCTAGGCAGGTAGAAGACGTGCCCGAGGAGAGCCAAAGTGCTCCTGGCACCCTTACTTCAGATTGCTGCCGCGGGTCCTGCCATAGCAGCGATGACCCCATCGATATAGACTCGAGTTCGAGGAGTTCATAGGGGGAGAGACAGAGGAGGAGACTGAGGAGGATAGTGATCCTGAGTGGCATGACACTTAGGATATCATGCAGGTAGAGAGGGTAGAGTAGAGTGCAGAGAGAGTGAATCACGGTTTCGGAGGAACTACTCTCCCGGTGGCCATGGTGGGGAGGATGAGTCCGTTGTAGGATGCTATTTCGCTCCAGCCATGGTGGGAGAACCATAGTCAGCGGCAGCATCTGTGGCAGGTGTTGACCCTAGAGATCCATCCTAGAGGCCTGGTGATCCGAGTAAGTTACCATCCTTCCTTTTAATGTTTATGTTTAATTTAGGATTGCCTTAGTTGCTATCTCTCCTTTTGTTTACACTTGTGTTTTATCTTTTGTTTTATTTCTAATTCATTTCCTCCTTTGTTTACAGAGATTGCCGATGAGTGGCGAGACTCGATTCCTAGAGGTATGCACCGATACCCTGATGATTCCTATGGAGAGGACCCGTGTAGAGATATTTATGGATGTAGGGGAGCCCTCAGTAGCTGGCAGACATACTGACATCTTTGCCCCTATCTGGCATGTGGCCAGGATGGTATCGACTCTCCATACGGAGCTAGCGGGGTATAGGACAGCCAAGCGCCTGATGAGGAGTCATTCTCGTGGCGAGACTGCAGCTGCCCCTCGGGATCCTAAGCCCTCCGTGCACTCAGAGCGCCGGTGTAGCCGGAGTCCTAGGCATGGGCATGCACCTTCAAAGGGGTTTCATAGGGATTGAGAAGCCACTTGGCTCTCCTATATTTTTGCATGATGTTTTTGTATATCTCGGGCTCTTTGAGCATTTTGACCATGCTTAGCGCATGATGGCATTGTACAGAAATTTGGATCATCTATCTATATATATATTCTTGTTGGATCAGACTCTTGGCATTTCATGGCTTTGCTTGCATTTCCATTTCCTCATGTGAACTATGATGTTATGCTTATATGATTTTTAGAATGTATGCAATGGAGAACAAATGATACAAATGTTTACTTTCTTTTTGTATTTCATGATGTTGATATATGCTAATGTAGATATAACGTGATTTTGAATTTTTAGCTTCTTTTAAGCAATTTTGATACTTCATATCTGTTTTGGCAAAGTGGTGAAGATAAGCCGGTATGATGAGTAGATAAACTTGCCCCTACTCCCAACCCCACGCAACTAGTAAGATGCGAGGGCTCATCACTGAGATTTGGAAAGGGCACAAGTTATGAAATGTGTTGAAATGAAAGATAGACAAAGCTTTGGTGGAACCAAATTAGGATGCTACAAGCCTACTCTACTTGAGTGACTCCATAGTTTGGGATGAAACTTGCTTTGCGGTTTATCTAGACTTAGATCCGTAGATGGCCACATGGTAGACAAAATCTGGGTTTTTAGGATTTTTAATTCTCTTTGGAATTTTGGACATCCGATTCATTTGTTTTTGACTCAAGACTTCAGGATTTTATGACCTTTCACGTTTGTTTGTCAAGAGGACCCCCCACACCTTGCCCCATGCTACTAGTAAGAAGTGTGGGTTTATCACCTTAGGCAAGGCATAGGCAAGTAAGGGAATTTCCATCCTTTCCCAACCCTACGTCACTAGTAAGAGATGCAAGCTCATCACCAAAGGTTGGTGGGGCAAGGAAATGTGTAAATTTAAAATTTTCTGTTTGATTTATACTTGACTTGTTTGTTTGAGTAAAATATCAGCATGCTCTTACTTCCAAAGAGATATTCATATGGGATAGATGTGACATGATGAAGCTTCTAGAACAGACCATAGGCAAGACACCTATCCTAAGAAGAAACCAAAAGTGAGAACAAGCATGCAGATCTTGGTATGGTTACCGTTAAGACTTTGTCATATCTAACTTTGTTTGATGAAATGATTCCAAAATAGTTGATGATATCTTGAAAATGGAGAAGTATGATTAGAGCGTTTATGCCAATACCATCAAAAGTTTGTGATGAATTTCTTTTAAGAATAAATTCCTTGATCACAAAGTTGTATAAAACAAGTGGACAAAATGATCCTAACTATATGAAGATGCAATGTAGATATAACTATACAAGTAGTACTAGTTGCTTACGCGTAGAATCATTTGAGGTGTAGGGAATTGACTGTTTCACCAAATTCCTCACCTTCCAGCGTACATAGGAGATATGCACCATTTCCATTTAAAAGAGGATTTGACATTGTTTTTATCGGTGGTTCATCACGAAGGGATACCATAAAATAGGTATCCTCTAAATTACTATTTGGAGTAAAGCGATGCCGAGGTTGCTATTGAATAAGTGAGAATATTTTTTCTTGGGATTGCTTCAATTAATATAAAGTCAAACTCCTTGCTTAAATTCAATACAACTTTTTTGTAGAGTTGTAAGTGCTCGGCTCGGTTTTATACGCCTCGGAGATTTGGTTTATTCTTGGTTGTGAGTCTCCCAACACCCTGATATTTTTAACACCGATCCTTTTAGCTAAGATGAGGCCAAGGAGGAGGGCTTCATACTCAGCGCCATTGTTTGTACATTCGAAATTTAGTTTAAAGGTAAATGGTAGGACTCTTCCCTTGGGAGAGATAACAATTACACCTGCCCCAACTCCGTAATGACATTTAGCTCCATCGAAATGGAGAGTCCAATACTTAGCTGGGAATATGGGCATTGGGATATTTGTTGTGTTAACATCTTCTACCTCTACCATACAGCGATCTACTTCTGGGAGAGAACCGACACCTAGGGTGTATCCCATGCCTACCGAATCAAATGGTAGGAACATTGGTAGATCCTGTTCTAGCAATTCAAATTTTTTTATAGTAGTTCCTAATGATATTGTTTCTACAATCTTAGCCTCATCTTTGAGGGCTGGGATTGTCTTGGCTAGGCTCATGGTTTCAAGATCTATCGTAGGTACTAACTTTTCTTCTGGTTTCGGGACGGTAGGTTTATTAAGTTGGTTTGTCGGGAGTTCAAACTCTGAGTGCGCACCTGGTCTTTTCTTTAGGTCAGCCAGGTGTATATCGAATGGTTTTGGATCACCTTTGGCTATGAACACCTTTCCTAAATGCAAGAATCTTACTTCTTGAAATAACGTAGAAGGGATAGCCTTCATACGGTGTATCCATGGTCGGCCGAGGATCATATTATAGTTAGTTTCCCAATCTATAATATAAAACTCAGTCAGGATTGTTTTGGGTCCTAAGGTGACCGGTAGTATTATAGTTCCAATCAAGGTGGCTTTAAGGCTATCATAGCCTCTTAGCGTATTTCGAGTTGTGGAACAATTCGTTTCTCCATACCCTAGATTTTGAAGGAAAGAGAAGGGGACTACGTTAACTGCTGCCCCATCGTCAACCATCACTTGTTTTACATAATTGTTATAAACCCATACTTGCAAATGTAAGGCTGGATCACCTCGGCGTGTAATCTCAGCGTCTGTTGGCATTTTGTTTATTTCGAATATGAATTCGGTGTCCCTATCTAGCTGCCCGGAGGGTGGATATCAAAGTCTATATGGTTTACCTGTGTTTCAGGAGGTGGAGTGATGTTAATTAGATGACCTAAACCCAATGCCTCTAAAAGAGCAGCCCTGTGGGTAGGGGAGTTCTTCAATAAATCCAAAAAGGAGATGTGCGAGAAGGTTTTCGTTAGATCATTAATTAAATCATAAGCACCCATGGGTTTTATTAATACTTGTTGGATATTGTTTGTTTCTAGCGGGTAGCTTGGACTTAGCTAAGAGGAATACTCTCGTGTCCTTGTTACAGCTTCTACGGGTAGTTCGGCATCTAACTCCACTAAACCGACTACCTTAGGTCGTGGTTGACTTCCTAATTGTGGCACAACTAATGGATTCAGTGAAGTTGAGGCTTCATGATCATTGTTTCCTGTAATTACACCCTTATTTGTCCCATTTGGATTTAACTTGTTATTGTTGTGATTTGGGAGTGGATCATTGAAGATTTTGAGGGGAAACTTCCCTATAAAAGTATTTGGTGTTGGTGATGTAGGATCTGCCAAGAACATATCTATAAAAAGTTGTCTTTGTTCCTCTAGCAAGTGTTGCATGAATTTATTGTAGTCATGGCACGTTCTAGTGTCATGGCCTCAGATTTTGTGAAAACCACAATAGGAGTTAGGATTGTAATTCCTAGTTTGTTGACTTGGTGTATATTGTGGCCTAAAACTCTAATCAAACCGTTGCCTATTAGGGTTAAAGTTTTGGATTTGTTGTTTTTGGTCTTGGCTTTAATTTTGATATCTAGTTGAGTTTTGGCTTGGACCTGTGTAGGGTTTCGCCATTGTTGTTGTTGTTGTTGTGGATGATTAAAATCCACTTGTATTATTTGTTGGGGTAAAATTGTTGTTTTGTTGGTTGTTTATTAGTGGTGAAGTATTCACAATATTTACCTTTTGGGCTGATCGGTTACTCCATCTGTTGTCACTCGTGATTTCTATTCCGTGATTTCTATTAAGGATTTTAGGTCCTTGATTGATGCTTGTGGTAGCGGAATAAGACATAGTATTCTCGGTGGTGGTGATTAACCTCCCATTTGTTCCATACGTCTTACGACCGCTATCTATTGCCGCTTGATCTATTCGGAGAACGCTTTCAAGTACTTCATCGTAAGTCCTTAGTGGGAACTTCGAACTTCTTCCTTCACTCTCCGAGGGAATGAAGGAATAAATCACATAGTTCCATTTGGTCCATATTTGGAGCACTGGTGAAGAATAAAAACGTATGCCACCTTTGGATGAAATGAGCAATGGATTCATTGTGTTCTTGCTTAATGTGCAAGAATTCCCGATTCTGTTCTTAATAGTTTGTTCATGGAAAATTCCTTGATGAACTCAAACGAGTTGCTTGAATGAATGGATGGAATCCTCGGGTATTCTATAATACCAATCGAGAGCGATACCTTCCAAGGTCTTGGGAAATATTTTAGCAACAACCCCATCCCAAGGAGTAGTTCTCGGATGGCTATGGCGTAAGCCTTGATATGTGCATTTGGATCTCCTCACCTTTGTATTTGAGTAAATCGGGAAGAGGTCTTGGAAGCATGACATTGCGTATGGTGAAATCTAAGGGCTCTTTCAAGTATTCTGAATATGTCCCTATCGCATAGGTTTTGACCATTGATGGTGCCTGTTGAGGGAGTGGAGGTGGAATGGGTTGTTGATATGGCGTAGCGTACACATTGGCAGGGGCATAAGGAAACCCCTGTGTTTGAGGAACCATGCTGGGAGAGGAGAACATATCCCCTTGTGGTGATTTGGAGTACATGTTTAAGTATGAAGGGGTATTGTCCAAGAATGGATTATTTTGTACTAGACTCGGGAGGTGTCGAATGGTGTTAGAAATGGCGGTCCTTCTTGCTGGGGTTTGTTATGAATACCGAGGGGTCATGCCTAACATGCCTATTCCTATGAGGAGGTCTACCTGGCTAGGATGGTGTGGAGGATTAGAATTTCCTGCTTGCATGAATTGAGAATGGTGATTTTCCTGAGCAAGTTCTAACCCCCTCACTTTTTCTACTAACGTTGAAATGAATTCATTTGGTGAAGTCATGGTATTTTGCTTTAGTGGCATTTTTTGTATATCTTGATGTTGTATAGGCATGTGATATCCTGCTATGAATTGATCGCTGCCCTGCCAAGTTTCCTCGAGGGCATTTCCTATATGTAATGGCATGGAGGTATTTTCTTGAAAAGAGACCTCGGGTTGTGTTTGTAAACCTCCTATAGGTGGGTACATACTTCGAGAACGTTGTTCATTCCTGGTGTAACGTATTGAATGTTCATCATCTAAAACCAGGTATGGGTCAGCTTGTCTACTAATTTGTGGTCTAAGTAGTACCTAAGGAGACGAACTAGATTCTCCTGTGAGCATCATATTGTTCGAGCCTGAAGGCTCTGTTTGTTGTGTTTGAGTGAGCTGATCCAACTCTTTTGTTTGGAAAGATGAGTTATATCTGACCCTTAGCGATGGAGTTTGTGTTGATAATTGGTTATCTAAATAGTTGTCACCCCATACCGAGAGCGAGGGTGATGACTATCTATTCAGTTGAGCGTAGTATGCTTCAAGACCTAGGAGAGGTCTACCATATGCATCGAATCCCGACATATTCGGGGGGTATATGAATACCCGCAGAATAATGGGAAAAGGCGAAGGTGATGGTGAAAGCCGATGAGGCAGATAAGATGAAATAAATGTTAGTAGAAATATGACTCTGAATC
The DNA here is from genome assembly GCA_018340775.1 of Taxus wallichiana var. yunnanensis. Taxonomy (NCBI): domain Eukaryota; kingdom Viridiplantae; phylum Streptophyta; class Pinopsida; order Cupressales; family Taxaceae; genus Taxus; species Taxus wallichiana. The sequence continues at coordinate 1,661,374 of JADAXU010000136.1, forward strand.
AGAAAGTAGGAAGGTTCACGTTTTGTTCACCAATTTTGTATGATGGAAAAGTGACAAGTGAGCGTTGGAATCTATAAGTAACCTTTCCTCGCACCCGACCTCCCGAGATCGTGCCAAGACAGCTGGTGGGGATTTAATATGCATGGGATGTAGACAAACTAGTTAGGTCATATGATGTCTTCGATGCGCACTAGTGGGAATTACGAATCTAAGGCAAAGAAAGCCCTCCTAACCTGAACTGGTGTGATAGATCGATTAGCAAGGATGACTTCTCGAAGGCTCCAATCAATATTGAGCTCGGTGTGATTCGGCCCATGGGTTGTGGAATACATGGAAAATGACTCGGGATAGTTTCGTGTATGTCTCCGTGATAAGGTCATAGGGTAGATGGTAAATATTATTGACTCTATGGGCGATTCTCGGCCTAGTCCATAACTCCTTAGCTTCGTTAGCTACTATGTCTAACAAGGATAAGCTGTTCGATGATGATAGGTGGAAGTGGAGTAGATCTAAATACTAATGTACGTAGGCCAACATTTATGTCGATTTACCTATAGGCTTGTTGGTGTGGGATTTGTGGGTCACAACCATAGATTCGTGTTTGTTGTGGTCCTCGCTATGGTCATGTGTGGATTCAGTCCCTAATCCATAGTATCTAATAGGCATATGCTTTTTCAGCTTCTATATTTAGATTTAACAAGTTGTGTGATCTTTTCGAGTATCTCACGGGCATTCGTGCAACCCGAATTCTTAAGCCGGTGTCTATATCGTGAGAGTGTCTCCCGTGTCTCATTTGTGGGACCAAAGGATCACAACCAAATTTTTTTCTCTCTTTCAAACCCTTCCACGGTCATGTGGGTATATATCTAGGGTAATCTGTAGTTTGGTTTATTTGACCAAAATGTGTGTGCTTGGTCGTCTTCTATATTTAACCCGTGCAATTAAACTGATTTGTTGTAAGTTTACCGTTGTTCGAAAGACTTGGATCCTAATATTCTGATCTATATCAGTTATTACTGTGACGAGATTGGGTTGGGACATTATTGGCTCAAATACATATTCTCTGGGCTCTCTAGGTCCCGTGATTGTCATACAAAAGCAACAACGTAAATCCAATTGTAGCAAAGTGAAATTTAACTATGTAAAGTGTATTTATAGCATATATGACTTCTCTATTTTTGTATTTTTCTCGATGAATTTTATGAATGGCGAGGAAGAAGCTATTTTAATATATCTAGAAATTGACACTTAATCTAATGACGAATTTAAAACAAACAAAGAAACCGAGTATAGCTACTTGCCTATGCAAGTTGTAAATCTATTCTAAACAATGAAATAACTGATCTAATCTGTTTGAAAGACTCTTGATCCTACCTTAGAAGTGAGGAATGAATCATAGTCTCTCAGAAACTATCAATCCCCATAGCTTCCCTGGTAATATCGAAAGTAAAATTGACTGAAATAAAGTGATTGGCTACTCTATTTGATATGCTCCTAATTAGAACTTTGAAAGCTAGAACCTCGATTTTGCAGAATAGTGGCGAATCTGATGGTGTGTGTGTTTTTGTCCCTCAGTGTGATCTCCTCGCTCCTTCGTGCTCACGTGGATCCAGAAAAGTGTGTAATGCTAACATCAATAGAAGTAGATATTGGGACAAAGGCAGCTTAGGATACAGATCGAATACAATGCAAGTAGGAAAGAGATAGCGCAAGAGTATAGAGCTTGGCTTATGCAATTCCTAGTGGGATTTATTTCAAGTCATGCAACATAAGACGTCCAGAACCTGAAACTATCCTGTTTGAAGAACAAAACTTGCAACTTTAATGGCTTCATTTTGAAAAATAAGGTATCCTATTCCAATTGATTTGGATGAAGTGATAACAGCAATTGCACAAGATGGATATGTGGCTTCCTAACAGCAAAACAACACTAACTAAGCATGTAATGAATGAAACTAAGAATTCTAAGCAAAAGGAAAGAATAATCTATTGCAATGAGAAATTCAGAGGCAAATTTGAGGGGCCATTTGCTTGAGCACAAGCCAACTATTTATAGCATTTGCATGTACCCAAAGTAAAAACCAAATTGATCTCTTAAACTATAAACAATGGCAAAACACTATTCCAGGGAACCAGAATCATTAATGCAAGCCAAAGGTGGTGAAAAAATCTGGTAAACGTTGAAATTTACGTGAGTCGCATTAAAAGGACATTCTGGAAAATGCGTGAAGGACCGCCACCCTATGCAGGCGGTGAAGTTACAGGACCGCCACCTAGGTAGGGTGGCGGTTTCGTAATCAAGAGCAAAAGGAAAGGAAACGAGGGAAAAGGGAAAACAAAGCACGAGGGGGCTAAGCGGGGCAGTGGGATGATAACGCATACTTTGAGAGCATTTTCCAGATCCCGAACACCTTGCGAGGAGACCTGTATCATCATTGGGGCACATGTTACGTTGTTCCGGCCATGCAGTACCTTACAATTTTGGGTACGTACAGGATCCCATAACCTAAGCTGAATTAATTGAATAAAATTAACCATTTAAATTTACTTTACCTCTTAGTTTAAACTTACCTGAAAATATTATAAAGTCACTTAATTAAAACACCATTATAAAAATAAACATCAAAACTAAAAGAAATACCCATCTCCCTTAAGTTGTGCACACTTAATCATAACCATTAGATCAATCAAATCTCCACCATAGGATTAAGTTTTACCATAAAATCCAAAAGTTGAGGATATACTTAGTAAAAACTAAGTTTTTAATTTCATTTCTTCTCCATCTCTATTTAGGTATCTCTTTATTTTTTATTTTTGTTTTTGCATGAATGATAGTTCAAGGATTCAAGCTCAATGGTTTAAAATATTAATTTTCTCCTCCATTCTTCTATGGTAGATCACTGAGATTTGCACTTGTTTATTTGTAGGGTTAATGTTTTCTCTCTTTTTCATTTAGAGCCGATAATCAGGGAAATAATATTAATATTTTTATTATTTTATCTTAAGTCAAAGCTGCATTTTTAATAGAAGAATCCACTTGATATTGATCCAAAATCATAAGAAAATTGCAAAAAACATTCACCAAATTTTCTTTAAAAAAGCTTTTTGGGATTAAAATTGATATTACAACTTTCTTGTATTTTTAATTAAAATTAAAAAACTACAAGTAACTTGTGTAAAATTAGAGAATAATCCAAGTAAATTTGACAAGAATTGACAAAGATCCATGATAACAAAGTTTGGCATTTATAGCCTATGTCTCTAGGTCCAATTAAAGGGACCAATCTATTAAAATCATAATAAAATAACACTTACAAAAGTATTAATGATTTAGACCTTCTCATTATGTTTCTCTTGTAAAAATATCCTAGTCTCCTTTGGAAGTTTTCCAAAATTCCTCTCCTAGCTCCCACAATAAGCCTTTGAAAAATTACACAATCCATTGATAATTACCCCTTAAATAATACATTACTCCTTTATATAATGTTTAGATCTCTCGGAAAAATGGAAAATCCTCTATCTTTTACACAACCCACCAATGTTTGAGTACCCATAAGAGATTTTGATTTTCCTTATTGGGATTTAATCCCATATTCATGTGGACATGTTAGCTTATGGTTTATAATGGGTGACACTAGCATTGTTTAATTGGCTTGTGAGCCATTCTTTTGGCCGACAGTTATGTAGTAGATTGAATATATGATAAGTTGGGCTGCATAGAGGTAAGTGCTTGGTTGGAAGATTGCATGGAGGATAATGCTAAGTTGTGAGGATATGAAGATAGGCATAAGGAGATAAGGTAATGTGGCAAAGATGTATGCATGTCATAGTATAAGTAGTGAGATGTGGCGGTTAAGTGGTAAGGAAGAGAGATAGGTGGGTAGGTCGACTCGGTTGACGGATTCATCTTTGTTCCCTGAGTCAAGTTGTCCACCAAGCCACCAAATGCATAATGTGTAAAATGTAATACAATTGTCTCACATTCACCTTTTTTATTCAAGCAAGAGAATATATATACAGAAGCTCTACAATGGTAATATGAATATTGGAGGCCAATGCACCCCTCCACAATCAAGTGTGTCAAACCTAGTCGAGGGCCTCCAACTAGTAAATAACGGGGCCCACATGCCCATAACCAAGTGTCAAAGACCGATGTTAAAACCAAATTTTTACTTCATATCCATTTTTCCACATGTCAAAATTTCATTTTTCCACTTGGCATACATGTACGCATCTATGCCACTTGCGCACAGTCCAAATTTTTACCAACTGGCCAAAAATTTCTGCGGGCCATAACTTCTGCATACGGACTCCATTTTTTGTAAATAATATGCCGTCAGAAAGCTCTAATTTTTATCTATGCAATGTAACTACATGTAGCTGATTTTGAGATTATTTTTAGATCATCATTTCTCAATGAGTATCCTATGGATCACTCTTCCCCACTCATAAACTTTTGGACCTTCAAAATTTATTTTAATTGGTAAATAGGTGACAATAATTCTACCTCACATTTTCTATTTCCATCCATTTTGCCTTTCTTGTATGCAGTCATTTTTAAACCCACATGAAGATATTCAACATCACCCCTTCACGAGGTTCTAACATTCCTGTCCAAAATGATATCATCATGCAACTCATTCAGATACTCTGGTGTAAAATAATCAATCGAAGGTACAACATTAACATCATGATCAATAATCATAGGAAGTTCATACAATTTCAAATTTTAAACAATTACAACTGAATAAAATTGCATGTATGGAGGTGAATCCAACCGGAAAGCATTGTTACCAATTTCCTCCGATATTCAGAATGGACCATACAAAATTAGTTTTACTTTTTCCCTTCAATTGTCATCATTTATTTGTTGATGTGAAGCCAAACTGAATCACCAACTTGGAACTTGTGATCAGTTCTATGTTTATCATGTCTTGCTTTATATTTTTCTTGACTTTTCTCCAACTGTTCTTAGACATACTGATGGACCTATTTTATTTGCTTTGCAAAAACATTTTAGCTTTGTCAATATCACTAAGTCCACTAACAATAGTTTCTTGTCTAAAATATAAATATAATGGAGATTTAGGAAGATAACCAAAACAAGTCTCAAAAGGAGACTTCATAGTAGAATAATTTAAGGCATGGTTATAAGCATGTTGCACATAATATAAATGTTCATCCCACAATTTAGGATGTTTACCACAATAACCCCTAAGAAAATGTACCACTATGTGGCTCAAAACCTCTATTTCGATAAATGCCGGTTTGTGGATGGAAACCAGTTGCTTTTCTTTAATTTATTGTCCATCAAACCCCACAAAGTTGACTAAAATTCCCCAAAAAACTTGGAATCTTGATGTGAAATAATAGAAGTGGGAAAACCAAAATGAACCCATATAAATTGATTAGCTAAAATTTTGATGTATTCTAAAGTTAATTTGATCTAGAACGATATGTAAATACAAAGTAAATGAATGCAATAAACAAGTATGGAAAGTGACCCAAACAACTATGAAAAAGGAAATGTTAACCCTAATGTGTACGAGAGAAAAGGAAAGAACTCAATTGAATATAATATTTTCATGGGACTTTGTCACGAGAGGTGACTGTGGAAACCAGAAGTAGGAATGACTATGTAGGAGCCCTAAAAGGATGGATCTCGGGATGATTCTCTAGAGTGGAGCAACTAGAGAGTGACCGGGGGTGCCTACGGGTGCTCTTGGTATACAAAATGGGTATTTTGGTATGTGTAAAAGATCTAGATATGAGTTTCACAGTCCGACGGTGGTTAAAAACCATCGTTGAGTATCATATTATATGTTTTCACCGCATCATATGTCACTGATAATCCAAGATGTATAAAAGACCTACAAAATACAAAATAGAAGTATCAAAACCCTAAAAAAATAAGAATGCAAATGAATGGGTCGACCGACCTTAGCCTGCCACAACAAAGTGGGCTTATTAATTGAGTGTTGGACTACGTTTCAGACTCCAAATGTAGTTCTAGTGAGTGTGTGCATATTGTGCCTAGGTACTCTTGGGTCAGTCGCACTTTGTGAAGTAGTGAGAAATAACCAGATGTAGAAAATATAATATAATGTGTGCATGGAATAGAATAGAATCCTCCCCTATGCTTGTGTGATATAGGTGTCCTAGCCTTGTACCTTGTGATGGAGCTATGTAGATGCAAGTTATATCTAATGCAATAGATGGATGTAATTCTAGGTGGATGATAGTAGTGTGAGTTCTTGGTCCCTCATTATGGTCACATAAATTTATATTTATAGGGTTCTCTTAATCTAATTTCATAATTAACCCCGAAAAGGCCGACCAACAAAAATATAAAGATCTAAAATGGCTAGAAAGAGCCTACAAAGTGGTAGGAAAGTGCAAAAAGGATATGGGCGCCCTAGTGGGACCAGGGCTCTCAAGGGTGCCCAAGACTAGCCCGAGTGCCCTAGTCGAGGCTAAAATAACATGAAGTGATGAAATATGACTGGTGTAAAAGGTCGGGAATGATGAAATAAAATAAGATAATATGGCCAAAAGACGAGGGTTAATTGGTACTTTCTTCACTCAAAAACCTTCTAAATAGTAGTATGAGACCGAAACTAAATAATGTATATAGTGTATGATTTTGTGACTACATTTACCCCCACTTTATGTTGATGAGTAGAAATCTCGGTAACATAAAGTAGATAGAGATGCATACCTAATTTCCATGAATATTATAGTAGAAAAATGCGCTGAAGGACTAAATAAATCATGGAATGACAAAAATATGGTGGAGAGTAGAAACTAAAGATTAAAATTCACAAAAAAAGTGATGAGAGTGAACCTATGACAGAGACACATGTGTAGTTATTGTTGTATGTTATGTACCTTCATGGTTAGCATGGTGTGTACTGTCATGAAGTGTTGTTGTTGATGCTTTCGTTGTTGTTTTTTGTTTCCCCCATTTGACTTCTTGTTTCTCATATGACCAGACCTATAAGGAGAAAATGAACAAGTAGTCAAATATGTATGTATGTATGTATGTATGTGTAAAAATGAAATGTAAAAGACACATGTAAAATACACAAATGAAAGAGTGTAAATGGAACATGTGCACTTGATCCATGTCGAGAAAGAGAGTGTAGAAGGATATCATGTACTATGAGTTTTTAGATGATCTCATGCCACCCTGGTTGAGGAAGTGTAGGGAGAAAGCTACATTATTCTCCTTCCTATAACTACTTCCCTAAATGTGTGTGAAGAGATATTTGTACGTCCTAGTTTTTGGGTGATCGAACGCCACTGGCCGAAGTAGTGTAGGAGGTATACCCATTGTAACCTCTAAGCTCAGAACTATTTCCCAAAATTCTAAGGACAACCATGTCTTGTAAAGGCCATTATGAATGGGGTTCATAGAATTTTCTGAACCCATTTGTTATATATAATTAAACCAAACCGGTGTATAATCTCGTGTAGTGTGAAAAAAACCTTAAATGATGTCCCCTCTTGGGGTACATGCGACTTATTACTGATAGAAGAAATATCGCCCAAAAGAGGACCAACCACATGAATATTGAAACTGTGTGCTCTAGAGAGGGAAGGGAATGCGCTAGGTACAAACCAAGGCATGCACAAACAAGGATGACTAGAAAGAAACAAGTGTTAGTAAAAACAAACATGTATATAGAATACATTGTATAAGTTACGCAAACAATGTGTAAGCTATTTAGCAAATTAATGTAAAGATGTAAGAAGACAAGAAATACACACAAAGAGGGTTATAAATATGGTACATCACTCATGATGTCGCAAGACAAGTAAAGGCCATCATGTTTGCAAACAACAAACAAGTGTGCACACCAAACATAGGGCAAGGTCTCGCATACAAAAGTAAACAATGTAGATAATGTGACAAACAAGTATGGAAGTAAATATCCTTGCATAAAAATGATGCATATGAAGCACCCATTAGCATGTTAGAAAGATAATTAGTATGTCAAAATCATGTATAATCAAGTAATGTAAATTGTAAGTACAAAATGAAATAATAACACCTAGAAGATATGAATGTGGATACCCCAAAGAACTAAAGTGTAGGAAGGGTAGACGGTGAACATCCATGATATGTGTAAGATAACTATATCTTTGATCATAACTACAAACATGAGTGAACACACATATGTAGATGATATAGATAAATGACATACAAGTAATCTAACTAGCATGTGTAATAAAGTGACCATGAACAAGCAAAAGTAAGCAAGAGTAAGAGAAACCATAGTATGCAATATGTTATGGATGGATGGAATGAAATGTAAAATGGAGTGATAGGAGCCACGTGCCCCCAAGTGAATGGAAATGTATGTAGTGAGGTTCATTTAGTTTTCCCCCTCAACAGTCAAGAATGAACCGTAAATGAGAGTGCGTCATTGGGAAATGGTCGAAGTGTGTGTTGTGTCTAACGCGTTGTGATGAATGTGTAGGTGTAGTGATGAGATGCAACCTAGCGATGATGTGTGCGTGAACCCTATATCTGAAGTGTATATCATGACCAAATGAATGTATAAGTGATGATTTATCCTAAGATTGTATCACTATAATATGAATGGATGAGTGATGATTTATCCTAAGCGTATATCACTATGAGATGAATGGTAAAGGAGTGGTGATGTAACCTAAGGTATATACCACTACCAAATGATAGAGGGTGATGATTTAGCCTAAAATGTATCTCACTAAGCTATAAATTTTGCATGATGAAAGGTTAAATGATGAACATGTGATGAGTATAAGGTCATTTTGATTATTAAACCCTTGGTAATCAAGTATGGACCGAGGAACTAAACTGCATCATAGGGTAATGAGTGCAACATGTAGAAGATGATGTAGTATATGTTATGATAATATACAACCACATGATGTGTGGGATGTGTGATATGCAATGTATATGATGTAATGCCAAAATGCATATATAGACTAATAGTGTGAAGTGTGCATTATGTGATGTGTATAATAATTAGTATGTAATGCTAAATGCAAGTGTGAAACATGTCTGATGAGGAAAAGTATGATGTATGCTATAAATATATGTAAATATTGAAATGGTATAGACTAAATGTAGGATGGATGATGTGAGATGTGATGTGTGGTGCCTAACATGAAATGTGTGAGGTTCATGTGTAGTAATCCCTCAATAGCCGAGTGTGAACCGAAGCACAAGAGTGTGTCATCAGGAAAGGGTTGATGCTAAAATGTAGGGTGAGTATGCCTATGATGACTTATGAAAATGCAAAGATGAGAGATGCGTAGATGCTAAGGTGAGTGGGGGTATGTATGAGTGCTATTGCCCCTAAGTATGTAAGTAATGGAAACCTGGTCAAAAGTTGCTAAGTGGATCTATGTAAGGAGTAACGGCTTTGAAAAAAGTGATGGGATGCAGAGGTGATAAAGGAGTGTCACCATCCAATGGTTCATCATCATAGTAAGCTCCATTCAAGTCCCAATCATCAACATATGTAGGATCTATAGCGGATGTTGGAATTACAAGTTTAAATTTAGGTAGTGATTATTGCGTATGACTTAGTGATATGGCATATACCTTTAATGGAGTAGTGAGATTGTCCTTAAGAGGAGGTTGCTTAGTTTGAATTGGTAATACAATAGATGACTTAGTAAGAGGATGTGATTTCGAGAAAACTATGAAGTGATGTCATGTTTTGATTTTGTAATGTTGTATATGACTGAGGAGGAGGAGGTGGTGAACTAATTTTGAGAGGTTTTTTCTTATTTGGACTTAGTGTTGTTGTAGGTGGTTGCTTAGGTGAATCTTGACTATCTGAAGAAGGCACATGAGAAGTGGTATGATGATCATTAGATGTAGAAAGAGAAAAATTAGGATCCCATTGAAGTGTCACATGATGGTGGGTAGTGAATGGGATAAACTTAATGCTCAATATGTTTTACTCTATGGTGTAAAGCATATAAATTGTTGTCATAATGTACATTGATTTGATGATAAGTTTAATATGGATGAACCACGATCTTGTGTTAGCCAATAAGGAGGATAGTAATGAGTAGGTGGTAAAGTGATCAATTAATGACTAAGGAGTGTTAGTAAGAATGTCATGTTGCTTAGTATTACACTCAAATATGAGAGGTTTAGGAAATGGCATGACCTAAGGTTCAACTATATGACATGTAGTGGACATAGATTAAAGATTCAATATAGAGAGAGAATAAACATGAGCCCGAGAAGAATTCCTAAAGCTGTTGGGTTTTAGATTCAAGAAATGTGATTATGGATTCCATAGTCGTAAATTTGTCTTGAAATAACAAATGTAAATCTTGAATTGATTCCAATAGGGGTTGATTAGATGGAGAATCACTAGGGTCATTAAATAGATAAGCGGGCATAGGACTTAGTTTGTGTGGTGGCATATTGTCATCATAATACTTCGTGTTTAGAGATTTTTGTAAAACAACCTAATAATGTGGTGGCATATTGTCATCATAATACTTCATGTTTAGGGATTTTTGTAAAACAACCTGATAATGGGGATATCTCTTAAGTAAATTAGATAAATAAGCTTGAGAAACCTTACGACCCATGATAGAAGAAAGATGAGGATTCTAAGCGTGAAATACGTCAGGTTCACCAAAATGAGTAACTAAAATGTGAATATATCCTAAAGTTAATCGATATAGAATAACATGTAAATATAGTAAATGAATGCAATAAACAAGTATGGAAAGTGACCCAAACAAATATGAAAAAGGAAATGCTAACCCTAATGTGTAAGAGAGAAGATGAAAGAACTCAGTTGAATGGAAGATGCTCACAGGACTATGTCATAGAGGTGACTGTGGAAACCGTGAAGGTGAACGATTGTGCAGGAGCCCGAAAAGGATGGATCTGGGCTGATTCTCTAGATTAGAGTGCCTAGAGAGGGATTGGGTTGCCTACGGCACCTTGGTCTATAATATGGGCATCCTGGTTTGTGAAAAATATCCGGATATGATTTTCACAGTCTAGCAATTTGGTCCGAAAACCTCATTGAGTTTCGCATTAGATTTGTTGCACTACGTGAGATGTCATTAATAATCCAAGATGTATAAAAGACCTGCAAAAGACCAAAGAGAAGTATTAAAAACCTAAAAATAAGAATGTAAATGAATGGGTTGGTATGACCTCAACCGCCATAACAAAGTGGGCTTATTAATCGAGCATTATACTACATTTTAGACCCAAATGTAGTTTTGGTAAGTGTGTGCATACTGTGTCCTAAGTGCTCTTGTGTCAATCACACTTTTTGAAGTAGCAAGCAATAACTAGATGTATAAAATGTAATAGAATGTGTGCATGGAATAGAATAGAATCCTCCCCTATGCTTGTGTGATGTAGATGTCCTAGCCTTGTTCCTTGTGATGGAGCTACATGGATGCAAGTGATCTCTAATACAATAGATGGATGCAACTCTAGATGGATGATAGTAGTGACTAGTGCTTGGTCCCTCATTATGGTCTCATAACTTTATATTTATAGGGTTATCTTTATCTAATTTCGTAATTAACCCCGAAATGGCTGACCACCAAAAAGATAAAGATCTAAAATGGATAGAAAGAGCCCAAAAAGTGGCAAGAAAGTGCAAAAGGATCGGGCACCCCTGGTGGGACCAGGGCACCCATGGGTGTCCCAAGACTAGCACAGGTACCCATGTCAAGGGTAAAATAATGTGAAGTAACAAAATTTTATTGGGAATCTTGGTGTAAAAGGTTGGGAATGATGAAATAAAATAAGATAAGATGGCCAAAAGGAGTAGTTTGATTAGTACTTTCTTCACTCAAAAACCTTCTAAATAGTATAATGAGATTGAGACTAAATAATGTCTAAAGTGCTTGATTTTGTGACTACACAAACTGAAAGAATAAATGTGCATTCCCTTCATCATTTTTTTAGTACAAGGAATCAACACACACATTTTGCTAAATCTATCCACAACCACATATAAATAGTCATGTTTTCTTCATGACACGGAAAACCTCTAAAAATCCATGGAAATACTTTCCCATGGATGTGTAGGGACAATAAGAGGAGTGTAAATTCCTAACTTCATGTTGCTAGGATTTCTCGTGGCACAAAGAACACATCCTTTTATATACTTGGTTACATGTTCCTGCATTCTAGGCCAATAAAAATACATATGTAAATGCATAATTGTTTTACCAATATCAAAATGTTCAGATATAAGATAAGTATGAGATTCCCTAATCATATGCAATATTTCATTATGTGAAATGCAAAGTTTACCAGAATGATTCAAAATTTCATCATGCACATGATAATCCAATTCTACTGATTGTTTCCCACTCATGAATTCTTCATACACTTATTTAAAATCAACATCATACACATATTTTTATTTGTAACTATCATGAGCTAAGGAAATATGTTGTAAGAGAATAGATGTAACAACAACAAGAGGTCTAGATATCATATCAGTAACTTTGTTTTGTATACCTTTCTTATACCTAATCACGAGGTGAAATTTCTACAAGAATCCCATCCAACGGAAGTGTCTAGATTGTTGTAGTTTGGTTTGTGTTTGTAAGTACTAGAGGGGATGATGATCTATATGTATTATTGTTTCCTTTCCCATCAAGTAATGTTTCCATTTATTTACACTCTACACCAAAGCATACAACTCTTTATCATAAGTTGGATAATTTCTTACCACACTTATGAAGGTATCAGAATGGTAACAAACATGTTTTATGTGCTACATCAAGACTTCCCCCATTGCATATTCACTAACATCCATCTCAATCTCAAATGGTTGCTGCAAATATGGAAGTGCAAGACTACTAGCGGTATTAATTTTCTCTTTCAATGTATCAAAATCTCTTTGATGTTTTCCTCCCCATTGAAAGACTTGTTTAATACTAGTCAAATAATGTAAAGGAAATACAATAAACAAGAAGTTAGTAATAAATTTTATCCAGTATTGTACTACACCAAGAAATATTCTAACTTCCGTTACATTATTGGGTCTAGGCCAGTTAACAATGACCTCAACTTTTGCAGGATCTATTTTCAATTCACCATTTCCCACAACATAACCCAAATAAACCAAATATGTTTTCCCAAATTCACATTTAGACATCTTCAAAAATAATTTCTCCTTTCTTAAAGCATCTAAGACTTTCTATATGTGAATGATATGATCATCCCATGACTTAAGTAGACTATTACAAAATCATCAATGAATGGCCTAAAAACATCATTCATAACATGCATGAATGTAGCCAATGCATTGCAAAATCCAAAAGGCATAACAAGCCATTCAAATAAACCATGTTTTGTTTAAAAACAATTTTTCACAAAGTGTAACAGGTTGGGGGACAAAAATTGGACATCAAATCTTGAATTTTACATCAAAGACAAAAAACATCAAATTTTCTCTTCCGCGAACTTGAACCATGCAAAAAAATTGAAAACATGTCACAAAAATGGTACCATCACACATGGGAGACTGTTAGCTTTGTGGAAATATTTATTTTAAAGTGAATAAAATATGATAAATATTTTTTTATATTTTTTTACTAATAGTAGGTCTTTAAGACACTTCTTTCTCGTGAATGTTCATGTCTACGTTTAAGACTGAATTTTTTTGTTTCACTTGTCAAAATGTGACAAAACCTATACCATCCCAATCGTGGTGAAATTCTATACAAGTTAAAAAAGCATATTTGTTTTTATATTTTTGATGAAGTTATGGCGGGAAAAGCAGAAAGTGCTTCATTTTCTTTATGTTTTTAGTCCACGTTTATGGAAAAAATCATCAAAAAAGTTATTGCTAAAAAAAATACAAAATAAAATCTATCCCAAGATAGACATTGGCATCTAACTTTTCACTAAAGAGAAAAACAATATCAAGTTTTGGTCATCCAAATCATGGGAAAACGTACTACAATCTTATAGGCTTTACAAAAAAACCAATTCATGGAATTTTAAGTATTTAATATAGCTAAACTTGTCCATTTTTTTTTAAAAAAGTAATGGTTTAGAAACTAGATTCGGATGCTAAGATTCGTATTTATATAAAAATAAGTAATTTTGAGTGCACACATTGCTAATAATCCCTACAAGCTGATATTTCACTTTGTTATTTTCAATATGACATCCAATTTTGACCCCTTTTTGGCCCCCCAACTTTCTTTGCACTCATCCCTTTATTGATTCTTACTTGGAGATTAACCACTTCTTAAGTATATCTTAGTGAAATAAATAGCATTATTTAATTGATCTAGTAAATAATCAATACGAGGAAGAGAGTGATGATTTTTACCATGATTTTGTTGAGGCATGAAAATCAACACACATCTTCCATGTGTCATCTTTCTTAGGCTCCAAGATAGTTGGAGAACCACAAGGAGATGAACTTGGGTGGATAATACATTTTACCAAAAGTTCCATCATTTGTTTCTTGATTTCCTCATTTTCAACCACAGATAATCTATACATACAAATATTAGGAAGAGGTGCATCCTGTAGTAACTATATCTCATGTTGAACCCCTCTTTTGGGAGGTAGACCTTTTGGATCCTAAAAACATCATCATAATTATAAACAAGTTTAACCAATTCATTACGATGTTTAGGATCACAATCCTCAAAATCCTTTTCATGATATTTCTCTTTGGCTTTGATCACCATGAGTACAAACTTATTGCTTGAATTTAAAAGTCTTTTACTTTGCCCTATAAGTAACTTAATGAAAGACTTGTTTTCACATGATGAGATCTAACAATATATTCAATCCCATCCTTAACAAGCAAGTACTTATTCTCTTCCCTATAGAATATTTCTTTACGATCATATAGATAAGGACTTCCCAAAACCACACCAAAAATATATAAAGGAACAACATCCATATCAACCTCATCAATAAAATTTTCTATAATGGAAAATTTGAATCTTCAAGTTTTTGTTACATGTAGACACCTAAAATATGCTTACACTTAGCATTTCATCCAATTCAACCGATTGACAACACTTCGTTAATCAACCCTTCTTCACTCCATTCTCGAGATGCCCATGCATGACACTTTCTCAATCACATTCCTCCTATAATCATCTTATTTGGCTAATATCTCTCTTATTAGCTAAACATTCCTCCTTTGACGATTCAGAACCTCCCTAGTTCTCTCTAGACCACTTCTATTGGCTTCGTAGGCTATCTATCAGTCACAATTGGTTATCTAGACCCCTCCTAACTCTCAATGAGTCTCTAATCACTTGCTAATCAAGTTTAACTAGCCTAAACCCTAGTTAACTAGCCTAAACCAAGCTTAACTAAGCCTAAAGCATGTTTATCCTAATCTAATCCTAAAGTGTTTTTGAGCTTTAGTCCCACATGCACCCAAAGTTCAAACTCTTCTATTTGGAAAAATATAAATAGAAGGGTCACCCCTCCCTCTCAACCTTACACCTTGTTTTCATAACAAATATCTCTCACATTTGGAGATATTGGCATTAGACCTCATTTGCATTAGCTAAGCTAATAGGCATTTGATCTTGGCTATCCTCCATTGTTGAAGCTCCTCCATCTTACATCCATAACTTCATAGTAGGTTAGTAGGAGGGTATCTAACTTGGTCTTGTAGCCATTTTAGAGAGACCTCTTCACCTCCATTAAAGAAACAACAAATCTAATTTGATTGCTCATAGGTTTAACTAGGTTCAATTTATGTTTTAAGTAATCATAGAGTAGTTAGAGATAAAATGATAGTGTTTTAGTTTAATTCATTATTGTAGAAGTTATCTTGTTTAGCACTCATCTCATGATGCATGGATGAGTAAAGAAAAGCTTTGAGGTTCTTTATCCTCATTCCATAGCTTTTGCAACTTTCCATTGCATACATTTGGCACGCCAGTGGGACACTTATGTCCATCCTCCAATAATGGAGGTCTTTTAGGTTTTTCAAAGTTCATTTTCAAACTTTTTGCTTAAATAAATTGTTATTTCCTCATTTTTATTTCTAACCCTAGGTAAATGACCTTCATTTATATACATTTTGTGGGTTTGATATAGAAATAAGACACTTTGACTAACAACTAACCTGTTTGCTCTTGAAAATTTGAAAATCAGTGCTTTTTACGAGGTTTTCACAAAGGGCACGTATACACGTAAAAGCCCCAAAGTGTACCCATCGGATTAGGTGCATACATGTCTAGCAGTCCTCATCATTTGAAAATTTTACCTCTATAAGGATGCACACACATCTCCGTCATCTGGGACGTGTATCCACCTCTCTGGCCACGTATGCGTCTGGTGCTACTGTGTAAAAGAATCTATAAATTTCACCTCTAAGGATGTGCATGCGTCTCTGTCATCTGGGACACATATCTACTCTCTCGGCCGCATATACGTAAATGGCTTGACTGTGTAAAAATTTGAAATTGTTTGTTTTTGCTAGGCGCGTATCCGTTGGCTAGGCGCGTATGTGTCACTCTGGGCGCGCAGGTGTCCTGTTCCACTCTATTGACTTTGAATTTTTTTACCTTTCCTATGTACCTATCTACTTGGGTGTGTATCCATTGGTTGGGGCATGTATGTGTCATTCTGGGCACGCAGGTGTCTCTGTGTAGGCCGGATTTATCTATTTTATTTTTAGTGCTCCTTGTTTTGACCATATCTTTTGACTCATTAACCCATTTTCAGAGTTTGAATAGGTGTCAAAAATATAATGAAGCATAATTTTTGAGGAAATTCCAAAATTTAGATACCTCGGTATACTAACTTCTATCACAAAACTCCCAAAGTGCTCTGGAGACCTCCAAAAATGTAAATTATTAAAAGCTATTAAAAAGTGCAAAAATTGGATTTCTAGAATTTTTTGATTTTCTTGGTTTTCTAACTCTTGCAGGGTGCTAACAGTGGTTTAGAGGTTTCCTTTGCATTAATTTTTTTTATACTAACTTAATCAAAAACATTTGCATCTTTATTTGTGAGCGTGTATGCTCTTCCCTCGCGCCTTTCTAGGTGATCTTGGGAATCAGAAACACTTCACTACTTTCTTCATATTTGCAAAATGGTTTATTTAGCTTTCAAATTTGGTTAAAAGGAACTCATTTTCACATTGTACTTAGGAATTTTCCATTTATTACAAATTTGAGTGAGATACCTTGTTGTGTATGCTCTTTCCTTGCATCTTAGGACGATCTGGGAAATCAAAAACAACATCTTATCTCCTTTGTATGACATTTTGGAAAATTACTAACCTTGGTATGTAGGACCAAAATCACTTGTCAAAGAAAGACATCAAAACCAAAAACAAGACACAAACCTTCTAATACGTGTTTTCATACAGGTTTCCAAATGGTGTGCCACTTAAAACCACATTAAGTTAAGCAAGATAAAAAACACACCATATTCAAAACATCTTTGTATTACGGGTTTTGAGAAAAGGGTACGTCCTATCTGCTCAATGGAACATAACCCCTTTGGCATAACTCCCTAAGCTACAACAATGGGGGTGGTTCCAGAAACCCTAAAGTAATCCACCATTGTGTAACCTCATGGATGAGATAAGAAGTGCCTTGCTTACCCACTTGACTAGTTTTCCTTGTGAGTTAGCGTTACAAAGTTTATGCGTATCGCGACCACTCGGCAAGGGTACATGATGGATGCATTTAGTGCTCACTTTGTAATTGAAGGGGGAAAAGTCAAGATACTCCAAAATTAGTCAATGTGACTTTTTGGGTAAATCGTGCCTGCTCTTAGATGGCTTTGTAACACCTAGTTGAGAGATCTTATTAAGGAGACCATTTTGTCTTGAGGCCCACTGCTAGTTTTTTTTTCGTGTCTTTTCCATCATGAAGTGATAACTTGTTTGAATCCACTTAAGTTGGATCTAAGTTCCTTTCATCATGGAAATTAGACGACGTTTCACTTAGCTTAGCTTCTTTCTCACCTTTGGACGAGGTGAAGCTCTACCCAAGTGACGCTTAGTTCATTTCCATATTTTGATCTACACCTTTGTGTTCTTGTTGCCCATTTGGGGCAACATAAGGCATCTTTCGGGAGTGTTGTCATAGATAGTGTTCACCACTTTTTTGTCCATTTACGCTCATCCATGTTTTGGTGAGTTGTTAAATGTCTAAAGTGTGTGGATGCGTCCTCATATCTTTGATAGCCACTTGATCTTGATTTCAAGATCATCATCATAGTTTAGATTGATTCATCATTTGATCATCTTTGCATCAAACTATCACTTTGCACATGCATTTACATAGGGTGTATTTCCTTGTTGATTGGCTTTGTGTTTCACACTTGCATGATTATTCCTTGTGATTATTCATCCAACAAACTTATTTTCTAGGACAATCCTTTTTATCTCATCGAGATTACATCATCATAATGTCTATGTTCCTTAGACTAACTTCATAAAATCATGCACGCATCTCCATACTTACGCAATGTCTAGTTGGTTGTCATTATGCTTCCACTGAATCGACATGTCACTTCCTTCTCTTTGAAGGATTTTCATCATACTATCTAGTTCTAGACATTTGTTCTTAAATGACCCCAATAATGACTGAATATCATGTGGTTTCTCACATTTACAACAATAGGTAACCTAGGTTTAGTAATTCAAATCAAAGGATTCCCATTATAACTAAACCTTGTTTGGTTCTTCGTGTTAGAAAGCCTAATCAGTACCACTGTTCCCCACCTTCAACTCATAGTTGATGGTATGGTTTGGATGATTTTGATATAAATTATTTTTAGGCTCCACCCACTCTTCTTCTTGATTCAGATCTAAACTACCATTCGGACTCCCACTCTTCTTTTAAAGATTCGAGATCCAAATCACCTCGAAATGTCTTCCTCCTTTAAAGACTCATGTGACTCCACATTCCGTTGATCAAAGATCTAATTTTTTTCTTGAATCACGGTCCTCCCTCTCTTTGTAGGACCTCCTTCATCAATCGTCTCAATGACCTCTTCCTCTGTCCGAAGAGTTCTACGACTTGGATTCCCTCTAGTCAATCATCTAAGTCAACTCCTACGTCGCATGACTTAAGAGATGGCTATGTGATCCTACTTTCCAACCTACATTACGTCATCTTCTAGAACAACAAGATATGTCCAAATCTAAATCATCCATTCATGAGATGCCTACCACCAATCCTACTTCCTCTTTTGATTCATCTTCATCTCACAATCAATCTTCCATCCTTATCGAATTATGTCTTCTATTCAACCTTCTATGACTAAAGAACAAAACCTCTCCGATTAATTTCTCTCGGGATGAAGGAACAATCGAATACACGATGATATCCCTTTAGAGGATTACAAATGAGGATTCTTTCTAGAAATTTATATGCTCACATATTGGGGAAAAGAAGTTGATTCCTTTTATCAAAACATAGGGGAAGATCCTAAGGTCATGGAACTTGATTCTTCTTCTGTTATTCCATCTTCACCTTCTTCTGAGCATGATGAGATTTTAGGGTCTAGCATTGATCTATGGCCTATCTTCTCATTACCCAATCATTCATTATCTATCACCATTCCTCAATCAAAATCTCACCTTGGGTCATCATTGAGTAGCCCATTGTCTTCTTCTATCCTGGAGCCACCCCCGGGTAGTCCTCCATTTTCTACTTGTGGGTCACCTCTTGGTAGCCTATTACCTTCTATTCTTGGGCCATGTCCTAGTAGCCCTTCATCCTCTTCTATCTATGGGACACCTCCAAGTAGTCCCTCCTCATCTTCTTCTATTCTTCGGCCACGTCCTAGTAGCCCTCCATTATCTTTCATATATGGGTCACCTTGGGGTAGCTCATCATCTTCTATTATTTGGCCATGTCCTCATAGCCCAATTTCTTCCATCTTAGGGCCATTCCGGTAGCCCTTCATCATCTTCTATTAGTGGCTCACCTCCTCATAGCCCATCCTCTTCAATTCTTGGACCATATCCTATTCATCCATCACATCATCCTTCTACCAATGACTGGGGCAAGTCCACCATAATTTCTCTCATTCCTATCCTCAATCATAAATGTTCACTTTCTCCCACTTCTCAGGATCAAACAAGTCACGTGTTAGCTTATAAGAAACCCAAACAATTTCTTAATCAAGCTCAAATCAAAACTGCAAAGAGCTCTATAGCTCCCAACAAATCAAATGATCTTAAGGTTAAAAATCAAACGCGATTCAAGAACACACATCAACGTAACCATCAAGTATGGTGCAAAAGCATAAAATCTAGATAGGGAATTAAATCTCCCACATATGATATCCATGTTTCAGGATAAATTGTAGTCATTTGCTGAGTATGAGCTCACCTCGATCATCGAGATCAGAGATAACATGACTCTTGATAAACAAACATACCTAGTCTCCCTTATCAAGGAATTCACAAACATCATTGTTGGATCTTACCACACAGAGTGACTTTGTTGGTCCCACCTTTCCAAAACTATCAAAAAGCTAAAAATCAAAAAACAACTCAAAAATACAAAAACACTGAGAAAACATAAAAAAAAAATCAAAGGTACAAAGATCAAACATTACAATCACGTATTACGTACACATGGATGTTTCTTTCTTCCCTTCCTTGTTTTTATTCTACAAGTCTTCCTACCATTTTCATCCCTTCGGTGATAATTTGGTTAGCCTTTTTGCATGCATTTTGTGACATTTATCTCTATGGTATCCGTTTGACCCTGGTCTTTTATCACATTGGTAAATTAAAGAATGATTGACCTCTTAGAGATCTTATCACATTCAACATCTAATAAACTTGTTACGAAGAACTTTTGGACATATTTGTTGACACTAGCCAATGTCGTCATCACAATCACTTCCATATCCTTCCATTAAGCCATTAGTGGTTCTTAACCCCTTGTCAAACAAGAGAGCTGAAATAAGTTTTTAGAAAGAAAAAGAAACAAAATCAATCAAAAATCAAAAGCTAAAAGCTAAAAGCAAAAGCAAATTGATATATTACTCTCTCTTGGGGTATTTCCAATAATCTCTATCGGGGCTATAGACACTTGACTGGCAGTAGAGAAATGTTGCGATTAGAATCAAATACATCTCCATCGGGGCTATGGACACCTAGTTTGGCAATGGAGCAATGTACGGTTATCCTTCCACCTTTCATTCATAAATCACCTATCATATATCAAAAGAAATCCTTCCTACACATTGGCTAGGGTGTTTTCACTTGTCTATTAAATCTTCCCTTCAAGAGGTAATAAATTCCACGTGCACACACTAGATCTCTATGAGTAGGTAGGATTAGTATGTTACCAAGTGTCTTTTTTTGGACCTTGTTTAGACTCTTACTTTAGTCCTTATCTTGTCTCATGATTTGTGCCTTTGGCTAATCACTTTTTCATTGTGAGGATTCTAAGCTACATTCATATCATTCACATTGTTCTTCTACTTCATTCAGAACATCCATGTGTATAAGATTACTTTTTGCCATGTTTTCGGACACCTTTGTCCCATTTCACAAAAATAATCTTCTCCTTCCTTTCTATCATGTGCTTTTAGGAAAACTTACACTGGGGGCATGCTTGCTTCTTCCCAGCACTTCATTGGTTTACGTTCATCATCATGTTGAACCTAGCCATAATGGCCTTGGGTCCGCTTCTACCTGTGAAGAGTTTTCCTTTGAATACTCCCACCTAATCGTTGGGGAATTTTTACATCTTCACCTTTCTCACATGCACGTGGCCTTCTACCCTTGTATATCCCATCTATTGCTAGGGGCATCCATGCTTCCTCATCTTCCTGTACATAGTTTCAAAAAACTTTCAAAATCACAAAAACATTCAAATATGTTAGAAAAATAAAAACATTCAAATATGTTTCAGAAAAATTCTAAAAATTGAAAATCATCCTACAAAACATCGCTCTTTGGTTCTCACTTGTTCATGTGCACAACTCGTGGATCATCTTGATCTATCTCCATCAACAAAATCTAGGTCTGCTTAATTCGCCTATACTCTAGGGGATAATGATTTTCTTGTAATGCTTTCGTAGTGCACATTGCTTTTTCATCGGACCCAAGTGTCCTCTATTTCCCCCTTGCATCTATCCTTGTTTGGGGCACCATCGTCAACCCTTGTCATTAATTCACACAGGTTGGAATTAAATCTTGATAACAAAAAAATTGCATCTTGTTTCTCTGTTAGTTTAGCTTGTTTACTTTCTCGTATTGCATTGCATTATATATGTTGCATGGATTTAGGAATCCTTTACTTTCTCGTATTGCATTGTATTTTGTATGTTGTATGGAGTTAGTGTTTTTAACAATGGACATTTGTTCATATATGGCTTTCCATGTCATACTACACTTTTGTTCATTCTTTTTAATAAGGACCGATGACGAAGATTTCTAGCAATATGATGAAAATAAAGTTGTTTAAAAGGCATTGGATGGATGTTGGCTCAATCACCCTTCCTCATTCTCCTTTTTCTTCTATCCCATTTATTCTTCTCCACACTATTATTTCTTCTTTTCTCTTTCTATCATCTTTTCGATCATTAATCGAGTTCTTCTATCATCCCATCAAAAATCGAGGGGGCATCCTCCATTCTACTCTTTTTTCTCCTATCCCTTCAAAATTTTCTACCCGTTTGTACTTGTCTACTTTCTTTGAAGTGACGTCGCTTACGCCACCTTAAAGAGGGGAAAATGTAGACACCTAAAATATGCTTACACTTAGCATTTCATCTAATTCAACCGATTGACGACACTTCATTAATCAACCCTTCTTCGATCCATTCTCGGATGCCCATTCACGACACCTTCTCTATCGCATTCCTCATATAATCATCTTATTTGGCTAATATCTCTCTCATTAGCTAAACATTCCTCCTTTGACGATTCATAACCTCCCTAGTTCTCTTTAGACCACTTCTATTAGCTTCGTATGCTATCTATAAGTCATAATTGGTTATCTAGACCCCTCCCAACTCTCAATGAGTCTCTAATCACTTGCTAATCAAGTTTAATTAGCCTAAACCAAGCTTAACTAAGCCTAAATCATGTTTATCCTAATCTAATCCTAAAGTGCTTTTGAGCTTTAGTCCCACATGCACCCAAAGTTCAAACTCTTCCATTTGGAAAACTATAAATAGAAGGGTCACCCCTCCCTCTCAACCTTACACCTTGTTTTCATAACAAATCTCTCTCACATTTGGAGATATTGGCATTAGACCTCATTTGCATTAGCTAAGCTAATAGGCATTTGATCTTGGCTATCCTCCATTGTTGAAGCTCCTCCATCTTGCATCCATAACTTCATAGTAGGTTAGTAGGAGGGTATCTAACTTGGTCTTGTAGCCATTTTAGAGAGACCTCTTCACCTCCATTGAAGAAAAAACAAATCTAATTTGATTTGCTCATAGGATTAACTAGGTTCAATTTATGTTTTATGTAATCATATAGTAGTTAGAGATAAAATTATAGTGTTTTAATTTAATTCATTATTTTAGAAGTTATCTTGTTTAGCACTCATCTCATGATGCATGAATGAGTAAAGAAAAGCTTTGAGGTTCTTTATCCTCATTCCATAGCTTTTGCAACTTTCCATTGCATACATTACCTATAACTTTGCATCATCACAAACCCAACCCAAAGGATAAGGATTATGATGTGGTTTGGTTTTGAGTCCCAATTTCTTAACAACCTCCTCTGAAATTAGATTATCTTGAGATCCACTATCAAATAGAGTGTCAATTTTTGTATGTTTTGAAACAACTCTAAGGTGGAAAAACTCATTTCTTTTCTTTTCATCATGCATAGATTGTTGTTTAGAAGAAGATGAAACATTTGATGAACTAGTGTTAGAAGAAGAGGAATAATTACAACCTTTAAAAATCATGGTCGTGATCTTGGTTTCATCTCTTGAATCAGACCCAAGATCATGAACCACAATATTCATTTTCTTCTCTTTTCCCTTCTTATTAGTCATCCATTTAGGCTTCATTTAGATGTAATTTATAACACTTAGATTCATCATGATTATTTTTATAATGATTGCAAAATAATTTTTCATATTCTTTCCTAACAATAGAATTTATCTTTTTCTTACCAATTCCTTTTCCTTGTTCTTTCGAACCTTTTTCATTGCCTTTGGATTGTTTGTTCTTGTGTTTTGAGAAGGAAGACTCCTTATTCATTTCCCCTTTTACTTCCAAATTTTTAGCTCGCACACACACCACATATGGATTTGCACGCATACAAATGACATTCAATAGTGTGTGAATGAATTTCCTCCTCCTCAATGAAGGTGAGGCTACCTTTATTGAAAACCAAAAGCTGTATTTACACTGTACATTCAAAATTGTATGTGGGGGTGTTTTGGTACATCAATGGAAATAAAATTGAATGAGGGAGATGGAATGGAATGAAGGAAAGGAATGTATGGAAGGAACATGCAAGAATTAGGTAAAATTAGAGCCTAATATGGCATGGAGAAGAACACACAATAACTAACACAAATAAAAAAGAGTTTGCATCAAATAAACGAGAATGAGTAAAAGGGAACACATGAGCAAGTAAATAGCAGAGATTGATCATTGTGAACAAGAACAACAACTTAATAACAATGAAAATAAGATCAAAGATAGTATTTTCATGCAAGATTTAAACATCTAACATCTAATGAACATAATAACATCAAACGTTAGAAGAGACAAGTGAATGAGACACAAAGTTTGTATTTCATTAACTCCAAAATGTCTTCATAAAAGAACACAAAGTTTATTCCTGAAACAAAGCTTGTACACAAAATTATTTTCTTCTCCTTTCTCAAATTTACCCTTTACAAATGATCCCCTAACATCCTTTTATAACCCTAAAGTTAGTTACAAAGTAATTAGGATTTTAAATGCACATTAAATAGTGCACTTAAGTGACTTTAACTTTTTCAACCAACTTTATTAAAAGCAACTAAAAATATAAATCTCATAAGTTTTATCAAAAGTGGATTCAAAAATAACAACATTTAAAATACCACTTTCAAAACATTCATCAAAACCAAAGTGGCTTATACATTGGGGGTGGGTTCCGCCTATCTCAATTGTATGAGAAATGGACTCTCCCACCCACGAGAAAATATATGAAATAATCCTACCATGTTGTTGGAAAACAAGGATCCCGAATCTTTGTCAATTCGAAGATTTAAGCTTTTGCAATGTATGGTGCATCTTCTCTTCTTTTGGAAAATAACTCAGGAGAAGACCAACCTCACAAAGTACCTACATTTCAAGAATCTTACCTGGTATGGTATGTAGGTATGCAACTTTAGATTGGATCTCTTCGCAAATATGTTTGATTTTGAAACATTGATCCATAGAAGAAGTGAAAAAAACATCAATAGGAGTATGCATTTCATGTATCGATTTTGTAAACTGCTTCACCAGATGTTGTATTGAATTCCTTTAGTTGTTTTTGTTGATGAAGGTGCAAGGAATATCTTCGATGAAGACTTGAATGGAAGAGAGTGTGGTATAGGCTTCATTGTACAAACTATCAAACTAAATTATTAAGTCTTCTAGAATCATTTTCCTAGCTTTAGCATGATTTAACCATAGAATTCATGTCATGTGATTATCAAACTCAAGTATCCCCTCTGAGACTAAGAATGTAGATTTCCTTGCAAGAAAGATCCTGAAGACTTGAAAAAATCTGATTCAAGTGTTATTAATTCGTGATGAGGTATTCCTTAAATGGAAACACTGGATCAAGGTAGGCATAATTATTCTCAAATATTTTGATTACCTCAGTAATTGTTTTCAACCCACCACTTTCTATCTCAAAAACCATGACCTTAGAGTGTGCCCTAGAGTGATCACATCCTTTGATTGATTAAGAATTTCTTGATCCGGGATAGCCACCATCTCTGGAATAGGAAAAGAAGACTCAATTGGGCTGATCAAATGCTAAACATATGAAATCAATTGATTCTTTTCTTCCTTGAGTTGGGAAATTTGAGATTTTTATCTCTCCAACCTTTTAAGCACACTATTCATTAAATCCTTTTCCATAGCAACATTTCTTTCAAAAGTGGTCTTTCCAAGGGCTATCTTGGATACTTCATAGTCAGTGACTGTCATGTCCCCACAATCCTTCTCAGTAGTAGGAACTGTAATTTCTACAAACTTATCTCCGCTATCATCAATCACTACTCTGGAGAAGACCTTAGGATTTTTGGGCACAACTTTATTGGAGAGGGAAGAAAGAGACTCCAAATCAATGTTGGCCACTTTGACCAATATCTTTCTCTTTTTTATTTCAAATTCAACCCAAGTCGGTGTTTCATTCATTAATTCGACACAAAAATTCAAGAACTGGAAGAAAAATCCTCTTTTCCTTTCTCATGACTAAAACCAGTAGGCAATTGTTCTGTGGCCTCAATCCTTGGTGAAGTAGCATCTGCAACACATTCTTGATTATCCTCATGTTCTTGTGGAATACCCTTATCACCTAGATGTTTAGAAGAATTAGATATCTATACCATTGGGATTTTTTTAGACTCTAGTGTATGACATTGATGATTTGGATATTTGGTAGGCCTATTGGAACTCTCAATGATGTGCATAGATGAGTTTGGGGTAGAAATACCCGAAACATGTTCCTTTCCTTCCCGAAGATGCAAACTTTTTACCGATCCTTGAGACATCACTTCTTTATTAGAGACAAGTTTAGGTAACCACCGACTTTTCCTCTGAGATGCATGTGATGATGTCGGTGGGGACTGGTGTGAAGAGGTTTACACCACATTTTTTTGTGTAAATCCCCTCTTGTTGGTAGTTTCTATATTTTTGACATATGTGCCTGAAATGGGAGAGGATTGGCTATCTGATTCTCATACCACATCATAGTCCTTTTTAACACAGGTTGATTCATGACATCTAGAGAAGTTTCATCTCCTCTACTCCAATCAATATCAGGGAGTGGAGTGAAAAAATTTGATCATAGGTAAGATCCATAAGATCAATCCCATTATCAAGCAAGGGTCAAGGGAGGATCCCTCAATCCGTAATTTTCTATCTGAGCTAGTGTGAGATGAGAAAATTGTTGTCGTCTTACCTCCCTGTCATCCACACATTCTACCCAATAGTCTTCTATGTTTTCCTTGTGCTTATATATTTCTCCTAGGGATTTTTCCATGGATCCTTTAATATCGAATTGAGCCCTACTTGTGAAAGGATGTATAGTTATGAGAGAAAATTATTTTTCCATAAGTTCTACACTATGGGAATTTGGAAATTTTTATTCCCATTCTGAATTAGGAAATGAATGCCTCCTTTACGTTTATCCACCAATAGGAAATGGATTTTGAAAAGATGACGTGAAAGTTCCATCAATGTTAATTTATCACTGAAATATTTAGGAAGTCTGTAAGGAGCTCCCACAAATCCATCAACTCATATATAGGAGTAAAAGGAAATTGGATAAACCAGTTTCCCCATTGTTTTATCACCGCCTTGGAATCTTGAAAATGTTTCCTTTATATTTCTCCTTAGTGACAGATTATATAAAATAAGAAAACATCCTTTACCCTTCGGAAATGGTGAGAACCGTTCTTGAACTCCAGTTGTGGGTAAAAGTGAAAAACACTATTCTTTTCAGGACCCATTGTACCTCTAGTTGTTAGCCTTGAAAATATTCTCCTTATTGCTACAACATACATCAAATATGAGGTCATGTAAAAATTACTTGTTATCCATACCTCAATCAATTTTTTATGGAGATTATTGTTAATGATACTTGCAAAATAAATGAACATCTTTACATCAAGAATGATACAAATAAACTTATACATCCAAGGATGAAAATTTCTAGCGGAAGGTAGACCAAAAACCTTGCTGAGGAGAGTAATCATGTCTCCTATTTCTTCATGAAACTCTACCCGAAACAACTCTTTGGGAATTCTTGAAGTGTGAGTTTTTGGTTTGACCAACCAATTTTTATTAACCATCTTTGACCATCTCAAAGGATTTTCATCCCAGAATTGTTGTGTCGATTCTTGCGTGATGTCAAAGCATTTTCTTCATGAAGTGGCACTCTTAACAAATCTTCCATATGATCTAGAGAATTGAGCAGAAAGGTTCATCTTTGTCATTAAAATTTTCCCAACGCTCATGATCATAATGTTTAGCACAAGCTAGGACAATTTTTAGGCATTGTATGGCAACGGGAAGTGTTTCCGCTTAGGGTAAGCCGCAATGATAAAGCCATTTTGAGAAAATAGTCCTCCCTTCTTGTCTTACCCTATCACAGAATTGAACCATATCCACGTGACCCATATCAGTATCTAAAATATTATCATATACCTGAATTTAAGGATGATGCTGGAACTAATCCTTGATATGTGTATTTTAGCGCCGACTTATTAGAATGTTCACCCATTATGATTTTTTTAAATGGAAAGCGAAAAGAAAACAATACACTGGAAAGGTGTTAGGTCTAAGTCTCCAGGACCACCGTCGTTGCAAGAATAATATGACTCTTTTTATTATTTCCATTTTTTTAAATAAATAAAAATAAATTTAATGGTGCCTGAATACAAAATGATTATACAAAAAAATAATGAGATAAACATTTTTCTTGGGCAGTGAATGATCTTGTTTCTCCTTCCCTGACGCAATGATCAAATTTCTTCTTCTTAAGCATGCATAGTATCCTTGTTATTCTCTTTCTCTTCTTAAAAAGGAATAATAAAATAAAATAAAACAAAAATTTTGTATGCATGCGTGGGTTCTTGTTTGTTTGGATTTTATTATTCTTTTTTATGCATGCATGGGAAGAAAAGGCTTGTTTCTTATGCATGCATGGGCATAAAACAAACTTGTTTTGATCTTATTCTCCAGCATGGCGTGGACTTCATGATTGTTGTTCTATTTTTCTTTGTAAGCTCTGTGGATCTCTAAAATAGATGTGTTGGAGAAAAGACTTTTCCTTTCTACAGGTTGTACGTGGTTATGCCTTGAAGATGATTTGTGGTCATTTGATTTTCACCAAATGTGTGCTCATTCTCCTCTCCTCAGGTTGTACGTGGATCTCCAAATAGACTTCATTCTTCCTTTGAATGTGCAAATAGATTTATTTCCTCCTTCCAAGCATGGCATGGATCTTCCTGACTGCTGCATGGAATTTGAGAGAAAAACAAAATGAGAGAGCTTGGTTATTGGTAGATGTCTCCTCCTGGTGTGTGGAAACTATCCTTGGGCCTGTATGGAAATATTGTTCTCTTCCTGAAGGCTACGTGAAGGATTTTTACTGGCTTCTAACTACTGCAAAAATCAACAACAAACAAAAACAAACTACCAGCTACATGGAATTTCACCTTATTTTTCACATACGGAATTTGTTTAGGATTTCGGATCAATATTTACACATGCATGAAATTTCCCTGACCTTTACAAGCTTGGATCTCATAAAATTCTTTCTATTACTTCCCTCCAAGTGTATGATCTTCTATACTCATGATCCCACAATGGAGATAACTACCTAGAACTCTTAAGGTTGTCTGGATCTAGCCAATGCCTCGTGCTGTGGGGGTTTAGGTGTGCAAGTTGGGTAGTGCTCTGCAGAATAAATTTTCCTTCTTCTAAGCCTTTGGATATCTATAATATTTCATTGTTTCTCCTTCTTCCCGATTCCTCCGCTTTTGTAACCTCTTATAACCACCTCCTCATCAATTCCCGGGTGATAGAAGTAAAATGAAAATTATATACGACAATCGAAGCGTAAGAAAAATTTCCCCCGCACTTGCTGCTCACGATAGTTACGACAATTAATAAAAAAATCTTTCAAGTTTTTCGAACAAATTCTATGACTATTAAATTAATATTTATTAATTAAAAACCCTAAAATTTAATAAATATTAATTTTATTAAATAACATGATAAATATTAATTAAATAATTAAAAGACGGTTTGTGTCGTATCAGGAGAAGGGCTCATTCAAAATGGATGAAACGAAATCCAAAATGACCGTGAGAATAATACGATTACATTGAAGGATAAAAATTACGTGAAATAAAAATTTGAAATATATATATATATATATATATATATTTATATAATATATGTTTTTAATATTGCTTATTCGAAGTCAAAATCATCGACAATGACTTACCCTTTCCTTTTCCTTGTTATTTCGAACCTTTTTCTTTTCCTTCGGATTGTTTGTTCTTGTGTTTTAAGGAGGAAGACTCCTTAGTCATTTCCCCTCTTGCTTCCAAATGTTTAGCTTGCACACACACCGCATCAAGATTAGTAGGATTAAAAATGAGAATCATATGTCTAAGATAGCTATGTAATCCACTAATATATTTAAGCAGTGTTTCTTATGTATGGAGAGAAATACCAAGAATAAGAGACATTTTATTAAAATATTATGTATAATATTGAACACTTTGTCCCTTATTTTTTCTTAAAGTTTTCCAATCCATCATATCTTGTTACATGTATCCTAGAGGATAGAATTGTTTTCTTAGATCAAAAACAAAATCAGACCATCAGAAGTGATTTATTTACCTTTTCTCAAGCATCTTCTTGAAGCTTACTCTCCCACCATATGAGTGTTGTTCCACCCATTCAAAGAGTTGCTAAATGAATTTTTGCTTCATCATCAACAATTTTCTAAACCCTACAATATACCTCAATCTGCTTGATCCATTTATCCAACTTCTTTGCATTAAGCTCCCCATTATACATTGGAAATTCAAACTTTATATCTAGTTTTAATGAAGGAATAGAATCAAATATTTTTGTTTCACCTTTAGGAATATCAAAATCAAAACTAGATATTTCTTCCTTTTTACCTCTTCTAGCTTATTTTTACCTTTTTCTTTTCCTATCTCAGTACAATTCTTCCACCATTTATTTCATCTAAAGGAATGATTGAAGAAACTCTTCTTCATGTTCCTTAGACATTGTTAGGCTTCGAGATCGTCTTGTACCAATTTTGGGATCAACTTCTACTAGTTCTCCTTCAACCTTTCTAGACCATATCTGATACCAAATTATCTAAAATAATAAGAAAATTACAAAACCATTCACCAAATTTACTTTAAAAATGATTTTTTGGATTAAAATCAACATTATGAATTTTTGTATTTTTAATTAAAATTCAAAAACTACAAGTACTTTATAAAATCAAAGAATAAACCAGGAAAATTAGACAAGAATTCAACACCATCTATGATAATGGAGTTCGACATTTATATAATACATTTTTGGGTCCAATTAAAGGGATTGATATTTTAAAATCATAATAAAATAACACTTATAAAAATATTAATGATTTAGACCTTCTCACTATGTTTCTCCTGCAAAAATAAGCCTAGTCTCCTTTGGAATTTTTCCAAAATTCCTCTCCTAGCTCTCTCAATAAGCCTTTGAAAAATTACACAATCCATTGATAATTACCCTTAAATAGCACATTACCCCTTTATATAATGTTTATACCTCTGGGCGTAATGGAAAAGCCTCTATTTTTTTACCCAACCCCACGATGTTCGAGCCCCCATAAGCACTTTTGATTTTCCTTATTGGGATTCAATACCACATTGTGTATGGGGAAGGTTGGATTATGGTTTATAATGGGTGGTGTTGTCATTGTTTAACTATCTTGTGAGCCATTTTTTTGCCAATGGTTGTGTAGTCGATTAAATATGTGTTGAGTTGGGCGCGTAGAGGTAAGTGCTTGGTTAGCAAACTATGTGGAGGATAGCGTTGAGTGTGAGGATATGGAGATAGGTGCTAAGGAGATAAGGTAATGTGGTAGTATGCATGGCATAGATAAGTAGTGAGCTATAGTAATTAAGTGGTAGGGAGGTGAGATAGGTCGGTAGATCGACTCGATCGACCAAGTCATCTCGACTCGCCAAGTCGGGTTGTCCATCAAGCCACCAAATGTATAATTTTTAAAATGTAATACAATTGTCCCACATTCACCCTATTAATACAATCAAGAACATATATATATAGAAGATCTGCAATGGTAATATGAAGATTGGAGGCTAAGGAACCCATCTACAATTAAGGGTGTCGAACTCCGGTTAAGGGCCCCTAGCTAGTGATTAATGGGGCCCACCTATCCATAATTGAGTGTCAAAGACTCGACGTTAAAACCAAATTTTTACTTCATATCCATTGTTCCACATGTCATAATTTCATTGGTCTACTTGGTAGATGTGCATGCGTCCATGTCACCTATGCATAGTCCATATTTTTACCAGTTGGCCAAAAATTCAGCAATCCATACCTTTCGCATACGGGCTCTGTTTTCGCAAACAAGATATCGATGGAAAGCTATAATTTTTCTCTATGCAATACAACTTTCTATAACTTATTATGAGTATAATTTCAAATCGATGTTTCTCGGTGAGGTGAGGATCCTATGGATATATATATATATATATATATATATATATATATATATATATATTCATACACGTCCAAAACTATTGGACACATTATAATGCAAATCCCCAAAGGGCACCGAGAAAGGAAAGGATAAACGACACTGTAATAGGATGCCCTCTCCCTGGTCCACTATAATGTTTTAAGGTAGGGATGTGGCCCATGCCACACCGTGGTGTGGCATGTGCCACAACCATCGATAGTACAAAAAAAGTTTGGGGCGGGTAGGACAACCATCCCCCTTTCACACATCTTTATTTTTTCATTTTTAAAAATCAAACTCCGTTACTTTTCCATCATGGAAAAACATTACATCCCTTGTTTATTTTTTTAATATAAATGATTACTTTGATATATATATAAGAACAAGTTAAAATAAGACATCTAATAGAAATAAGAATTACACAAGTTCTCTACTTGATTTAATCCAGAAACATTTCCATTTACCTTAGATCCAAAAATAAATTTTACTAACTTGTTTTGTAAGAAACACTCATTAGAAAACAATGATATATTTGATTACAAATCACGGTACAAGTTAGCTAATGAGCAGCAAAAATCCAACCAAAAGAAGGTGATTTGTTTGATGTCTAATTACAACACATATATTTACACAAGGAGTAATTATTTCCAAGTTTCTAAGAAAGGGTATCATGTTGTTTTTTTTAAAACCATAACTACAATAGAATTTCAAAATTTAAACTTTTGAATGAGAAGAAGTTTATAAACATGAAATAAAAAGTTGACATTTAATAGAAATCCCTTCTCTCTTTTTTTAACATGCCATGATGATTAAAAAACAAATTGAATGTACATAATGTACTTTCCTTAGTTAAATTTTTCATTTCAAAAGGAAGATAAAAAAATAAAAATTCAAAGGAGATATTTTACAACTTGAAAATTTGAGTAAACATTACAATTACACCAATTTTCTGATTTAATAAAAATAGAATTAAATCTATTTTTAGAGTAACTAATATGATCAAACACAATAGAATAAAAATTCTAAATACTCTAATGATGCAATCTTGTAAGCAAATAGTAGAGATACAAGACTTACTTGATTTACACTTATCCAGAACAAATATGGAATGGAATAACTAACGAATAAGTTGGGTAGAGTGTTGTAAACATTTAGTATTAATTATGTAACTTATGAATCAAGCCAAACATGGGCGTCCTAGCTAGGGCAAGGAACTTGAGCAATAGAGACTACTGGGTGCCGGCGAATGCACAAATGTTTGGGATCTACTTTTTTTTTCTGTTACTAGGGTTTCACAATTACTTTCTATTGATCGTTTGATATTTGAACCTTGATTACCGAGGGTACATGTAACCTACAAAACAAACCCTAGCTGCTGCTGCACAAGCTCAAAAATACATTGAATTGGAATGAAATATGTAACATGTGAATTCAAACCGACCTTGATGGTCACTCAAAGAGTGAACTTATGACTGAGCGTTGCACTACATTCCAAAATTCATGTCGTTTTTGTGCTTTTGTTTGAAATAGTGTCT
Organism: Taxus wallichiana var. yunnanensis; assembly: GCA_018340775.1. Taxonomy (NCBI): domain Eukaryota; kingdom Viridiplantae; phylum Streptophyta; class Pinopsida; order Cupressales; family Taxaceae; genus Taxus; species Taxus wallichiana. The sequence goes on from JADAXU010000136.1 coordinate 1,695,356, forward strand.
TTACGTTGCCCTCGGGCCAATGACACCAAGATAGTGGGCTATAACTAGCTTCAATGCAAATGTGTGAGATGGAGTTCAACACTTCCCCTTCCTATACAATGTATGCAGCCCAAAAATGCTATCCCTTTAATGATAGTGATAATATGTAGATGTGATTGCCCTTTAGAATTGTCAGCCCATATAGCAAAGTATGTATGTTATGTATATATATGAATCTCTTTTTGAATTTTGAAACTAGTAATACAAAAGGCCAACTATGAGTTTGAGATAAGGATTAAAAATATAAAAATAATGACCACAAATGTTAAAATAATAATAAATAATAAAGAAGACACGAGCACCCGGAGTGAACACAGCACCTAGGTGTTAGTGTCCAGAATGGGCACTGGTGTCATGAGATAAATGACGAGAGGTGTGAAAAGATAGACATATAGGGATCCCGTGACATGACCGGAACCGAGTACAAAAGTGAAAAATGTAGAAGAGAAATACAATAGAAATTAAATCAAACAAGTGGATGGAAAAGGGGTTGTGTCACTAGTGAATAATTTTCTTGCTTGAGATTCATGCATATAACAATATACTTGACGACATAGTAAAATAGTAATATGCACTATTTTTTTATATAAAGTTTCCCCCTTTATGCTATTGAATGAAATTCAAGTAGTGTAAAGGAAGTAAAGGAACATACTGTGAAAATTCTAAAGAGCCCTATTGTAAAGTGCATGTAGAGTGTGAGAATTTGTACTTTGGCAAACCATGGATCAACCTTTTGACCCATGTGGCATATAAAAGGAACGATAACTAGATCGTGCCAAACCAAGAACACAGATGTTAATCAAACATCACAATCAATAAGATGAAAGTAATTCACCAGAATAACTTTACATAAACCTTTGCAAACAAATGAGCAATAATATCATATATGATTATGGAATTCAATGAAATACAATGAGAATGGATCTTGCTTATATAGGTAAGGAATAACAATCTAATAACCAATCAAGGTCATAGATCAAGCCATAAATCATGGAAAGAACTAGTCAAGTCCATAGATTTATGAGAGAACTAGACATCAAGGATCTAGTCAATACCATAGATCAAGGAAATAACTATACTTAACAACTAGATAATATCTCCTAATATCTAAATAAATAAAAATAAATATCCACACACATAAGTGGGTGAGGATAAATACAATAAAGGTAAATAATGTACCTAGGTGAACATGAGCTAAGGTAAATACCTACTCTAACACCCCCTCAAGCGAAGCTAGGGGCCAAAATAGAAGTGGCATGTCCACAGTATGAGTCTGAAAACTAGGCCTGATGAGGTACTCATGTACAATATATCCATGAAGAAATATCGAACCAAAAGAAGGAAAGAATCCTGCTATAAGGAAAGAAAAAGAAGAAGAAGGAAGATGTTCTCATGAACACCCCCTAAGAACAAATTTTGAAACCCCAAGCATTCCACACAACTCAAGGTAGCGAGGTGATGCAAAAGGCTTCGTAAAGATGTTTGCAACCTGCTTTGAGTCGGAAGGTACTCCAAGCAAAGAACTCCATCCTGAATGTGTTGCCAAATGAAGTGGATGTGTATCTCAATATGCTTGGTCTGTTGGTGCTCAACTAGGTTGCAAGAAATGTGAATCTTATGGGAATCCAAACTGTCAACAATGGAAAATCCAAAGAATCTATCGACTCATTGCCAGAATCTGCTGCCATGTACTCTGCTCTGAAGATGAAAGTGCAATAGCCTATTGCTTTTACACGCCCAAGCAATTGGAGAAGAACCAAGACAGAAAATATAGCCAAAAGTAGAACACTGTCATCAATAGAACCTACCCAATCTAAATTTGTATACCCAACCAACTGAGTAGAACCCCTAGTGTAGTGTAGGCCAAAGTGGGAAGTTCCTGTAAATAGCACAAAATCCTTTTAGTAGCCTGCCAATGACTACTATGAGGAGAATGTGCAAACCGAGATACAAGCCCTACTGCAAATGAAATATCAAGGTGAGTATGGGTCAAGTACATGAGACTCCCAACCAACTACCTATACAACATAGGATCACAAAGTGGTGTGGTACATGTGGATGTAAGAGTAACCCCAGACTGAAAAGGAGATGGACTTGGCTTGCAATCAGCCATATCAAAGCGCCGAAGAAGATCATGGGTGTATTTTTGTTGACTCAAATGAATCCTTGAATCTGTCTGAGAAATATGCAAACCAAGGAAATAATGCAATAACCCAAGATCTGTCATGTCAAACTGTGTAGAAAGAGCCCTTTGAATACTCTGAATGTGGGAAGAAGAGCTGCCAGTAAGTAACAGATCATCAACATACAAGACAAGTATCACAATATCCTCACCAACATGCTAGAGATACATTGTATGATTAGAGTGGCAACGAACAAAACTAGTAGATAGAAGAAAAGAATCCATCTTCTCATACCAAGCCCGAGGGCTTGTTTGAGACCATAGAGAGACCTTTGGAGCCTACAAATAAGAGAGAAAAAAATCCGGTCATTTGCTCCATGTATATTTCCTCTTGTAGATCTCCATGTAAGAAGGCACTCTTCACGTCCATCTGGTATATGGGCCACCCATGTGATGCAACAAGAGCAAGTACAAGGCATACAGAATCCATCTTGGTAACGAGTGCAAAAGTCTCAGAGTAATCAATACCTTTAACTTGTGAAAAACCATTTGCAACAAGACGAGCCTTATACTTGTCAATGGACCCATCTGCTATGTATTTGGTTTGGTATACCCACTTACACCTAACCATATTTCTTCCTTTAGGAAGAGATACCAAATCCCAAGTATGATTCTTCATCAAAGAAGAATACTCAGTTGCCATCGCATCATCCCACTCCTGTATCCCATGAGCCTTTGAAAAGGACAGTCGATCCTCAGAAACTACCTGACACAAAACTCCAAAACCAGTAGAATGTGCATGATGATGCCTAGTGGGTGGAATATCCTCTATGAAAGGTGCTTTACCTCGAAAGCGTAGTAGTGCAGAGCCCACTTAGGCATAGTGACTACATCGGTGGGAATAAGATCCTCAACAACATCTATATCCTCCACATCAATCTCCTCAAAGAAAGAATCCTCAAGAAGAGATGAAGAAGAAGAAGTAAGCATGGAAGAAGAATAAGATTCAAGAGGAGTGAAGCACCCATCAAACTGAACATGTGTTCGAAAAAGAACATCATGTGTATCAAGATCTAAAAGATAATAAGATCTCATGTCCCCACACTACCCTACAAAGATCAATAGTTTACTCTTCTTATCCAAAGCTTTCCTTTTCTTCTTTAGCACAAAGGCCCAAGCATGGCTCCCAAAGACTCAAAAAAATGAGACATCTGGCTTAGTGTTGGACCAAGCTTCCTCTGGAGTCAAATGCTTAAGTGCTCTGTGTGGTATGTGATTATGAATGTAGTTAGCACAATTAACTGCTTCTGCCCAATAGATAGGAGGTATATCTCTAGAATGCATCATATAGTTAGCCATTTCCTTCAAAGTTCTATTCTTCCTATCTGCTAATCCATTCTATTGTGGAGTATGAGGAACAAAATGTTGGTGAATAATGCCTTAAGTTGCCAAAAATTCAGAAAACTCATTGTTGAAGTACTCCCCCATTATCAGTATGAAGGTTCTTTATGCAACTAGAAGATTTTGCTCGACTAAAGCCTTGAAGACTTTGAAGTGTGAAAAATATCACTTTTGTACTTGAGAAAATAAACCCAAGTATGCCTCGAGAAATTATCAATAAACGTAAGTTCATACTTAGCTCCATTGAAAGATGGGGTAGGAAAAACCATCAAGTCACTATGCACAAGCTCAAGTGGTGAAGAAGATCTCTTAGACAAATTCTTAGGAAAATGATCTTGATGTTGTTTCCCTAATACACAACCATGACAAACTCCCTCAAGACAATAAATTCTAGGAAGACCATCTACCATACCATGAGTGCTCAACTCCTTCAAATACACGTAATTGAGATGTCTAAATCTTTCATGCCAAAGCTTACTCTGCGAATGCATGAGAAAAACTCCTAACCCTATCAAAGAAGTGTCATCAAAACCCTCAAAGTGATATAGTCTAGAACTATGATCAATAATACCCTAAGCAACCAAGTGAATGAGGTTCTAACAAAGTTCATACTTCTGCTCCATGTGGTGTAAAAGTCACTGTTTTTCCTTTACCAGAATGACAAATTTGATATACAGAAAGCAAATTTGTAGTGATTTTAGGAACACATAGTGCATCTTGGATACTTCCACCATCAAGTTGTATATCACCTTTTCCTTTAACAGAAAGAAAGGAAGAATCTCCAACCTCAATTTTGGAAGTAAAACTCAAACCTAGAGAAATAAAAGAATCCTTGGAAGAAGTCATGTGATGAGAAACACCAAAATCTATAACCCAATTTGTTTGCAAGTCTTGATGAGATCTCCCAACAACATTAAGTCATTTGTCATGCTGATTAGAAGGAGGTGGCATGGAGATAGAAATTTTGTGTTTCTTGACTACATCCTCTATAACACCTATGTTCTTCATGATTACTACCCCCACAAAAAGAGCATGAACGGCTAGACTTATTCTTGGATTTAGAAGACTCCTTGGGTTTTGAATTATTTTCTTTATGTTTAGGAGAATTTTGAGATGGATAAGGTGTGGATTTGATTTTACTATTTGGTTTTCCCTTGCCCTTAGGATTAGATGCAACTAATGCCTTTTGAGAGGTGGAAGACTCAAGGTGAGACAATTTGGATTCTTCCCTAGTAAGTCTTTCACAAAATGTTTCTAAGTTAGACATTTTGAATGTGTCACCTAAGGCATCCATGCTAGAGAAAAAGGTAGAAGCAAAAATTTGGAATGGTCCTATAAACTTGGATAGAATCAAGTAAACGCACTCTTCATCTTTCTTATATCTTCCACTCCCCTTCAACTGTGTCAACAAATACTTGAACTTGGTAAGGTAGTCTATAATTGTTGGAAAATCTCTAAGATTAAGAGAGGTGATCTCAATTTCAAGTTACATGGCTCACATATGATTCACCTTACTAATTAAATCCTCTAATTTCTCCCATATTTTGAAAGGAGAGTTACATTTTTCCAAATGAAACAAAATACTGTCACTTACATAAGTTCCTATCAAACCCATATACTCATCAAATTTTCACTAGTACTGAAATTTCTCATATTCTCTAGTGAACACTGGTTGTTCTGAAGAAGTTAATGCCCATAATAATTTCCACTTAATTATTGTTTCCATTATTGGTTTCCATGTGTGGTAATTATGTGTTGTTAATGGCTCAACATGATCTAATGCAGAAGTAGATAAAGATGTCATCCTTAAAAAATCAAAAAAGAAATGTAAGAACCGAGCAATGCAACAAAACCCCCAAACACTGCAACAAGAGCCCCCCAGATTTTGGCACTTTATAATGAGTGCGTGTTACAATATGGAACTTTATAATTATAGTGTGATTATCAAAATAAATATTTCCAATGGAAAGAGCATAAAAAACTATGCACTTTTGCAAAAACGACACTCAAAATTGAGTTACCGATCAAAAGATACAAGTTTTTCAATATTATGCTCTATTATTTATTTTAGTTTCCACTAAAATAGAATAAAATGCTCTTGCCTTCACCACACAAATAAAATGAAAGGAATCACAAGATTTAAGCCCTCATATGACCATACCATATGACCAGGGGCTAAGGATTTCAATGGGTGTGTGTAACTTACTATTTTGGGGTGTGTCGCTAGTTTTTGAGAAAGTCACATGGAAAAAAACTACTATTTCGGATGTGCTAAAAGTGACCTATGCCACCCAAAATAGTAGTCTGTGGATTTTCCCGAAATAGTAATAGTCGTGCACAACATCCGTGGACCCTGCCGAAAAAGGAAAGAAACGTCTTTTCAAAAATACCTCCTGCACGCAAATCGAAAATGCTATGCTGCAACAAAAAATACCTAGATCAGATCTCAAGAAACCTAGCAAAACCCAAAAAAAAATTCTATATTTCCTTTTTTATATGGCACAAATCTCGAGGTGAATCCAATATGTTTCTCTACACAAAAAAACCAAAAAAATGACTGCCTCCCGAAATGGTCGAGTTTATAGCTGATCTTAGGGTTTTTCTCGCCTTTCATATAAAGAATTTATTTGTAAAATAAAACTTACAGACAAATTTCAATAGAAATCTCTTGCTCTGATACCATAAAAGGAACAATAACCAGATCATGCCAAGCCAAGAACACAGATGCTAATCAAACATCACGATCAATAAGATGAAAGCAATTCACCAGAATAACTTTACATAAACCTTTGCAAACAAATGAGCAAGAATATCATATATTATTATGGAACTCAATGAAATACAATGAGAATGGACCTTGCTTATATAGGCAAGGAATAACAATCTAAGAACCAATCAAGGTCATAGATCAAGCCATAAATCATGGAAAGAACTAGTCAAGTCCATAGATTTATGAGAGAACTAGACATCAAGGATCTAGTCAATACCATAGATCAAGGAAAGAACTATACCTAACAACTAGATAATATCTCCTAATATCTAAATAAATAAAAAGAAATATCCACACACATAAGTGGGTGAGGATAAATACAATAAAGGTAAATAATGTACCTAGGTGAACATGAGCTAAGGTAAATACCTACTCTAACAAAGATAAATACGAGACAAAAAGCTGTTATAAGGAGCACTTGGAGAAATATTGAAATGATATTTAGAATTTGGATATTTTGATTGTTAGAACATCTCGAATAGAACTTATTTTTTTCTATTTTAATTTTTAGTATATTATATACTTTTTCTCTATTGAATGTAAATTTGTAATTTGTTTCACATTTATCTCTCCTTAAAACAATAATCATTAGATAATATTTTAATTGGCATGGAAAAACATTAGCAATTTATTTTACTTCTTGAGGAAAACTTATTGTATGTCCTTTATATTTATATTGACCTCCAATTGTGTGTGTCACTTGTAGGATTGGGTTGACATGGGATATCAACATTTCCTCAACTTGAGTTAAGTTTGCAAGTTTTTGTGGTGTGGCCCAAGATCCACACTATTTAATGCTGAAAATTGGTGATGACCTTTCTCTTGTCAAAATATATTACAAACAGGTCCTTCAAGTGTTTGAGAAACATTTATTCCAAGGTAGCATTCTTGAAAAATATAACACATGCTTGGTGAAGAAAGTTTATCAAGACCATGTCCTAAAATCATTTTGATGGTATCTAAATCTCTCCCAAGAGTTCCATTGGAATCATATATATATATATATATATATATATATATATATATATCTTTCAATATGTGAATTATGCATTTTTCTTCTTCTTCTAGGTTCTGATTTTGAATCCTCTTATAAATTATTATTTCTTCTTCTTCTTCTTCTTCTTCTTCTTCTTCTTCTTCTTCTTCTCTTCTCCTTTCGGTGTAATGTTTACTCCTCTTGCACACATTATTCTCTCAGTATTTATAACATCAACATCCATTACATCTTGGGATACATTTTCTAGTATTTCGAGCACAAAATTTAATGATATTGAATTTCTTCCCCTGAATGAGCTTCAACATTACCAAAAAAATTTGATAATACCTTTGGGATGCTTTATGATTAAATTATTTTGTGTAGTCTTTCTTCCTGAAACAACTAATTTGAACGTATTTATCTTTGTAACCTTGTTCTAAATACACATGAGTCATATTGAGATTACCATGCACAAATTGTTATCATATTAATGGCTTTTTTTTTTTTCCTTTCTAGATCTCGATTCTTCATTTGTCAATATAGCCGTGCATTTTGTAAATAGTTTTCTATCATTATCTTTTCGATGTTTCCTTTGTTCCTCTCATTTTGCATCAATCATTTCTTGTTGTCTTCTATGATATTGTCTTTGATATGTTAATATTTTCTCTTCATTTTCAAAATTTAATCTTGGTCAAGCCATACCTAGAAAGTATTTATGAAAATTATATAATTATTTATATAACTAAAAATATGCATAGATGTAACATATAATAAGTACAAGATAATATAATGTAAAAGACATTACTGAAATAATTTTGTATCTTAGTTATTTTATTTAATACATTAAATACGTAAGCACACACAATTAAAGATACAATAAAATTAAATCAATTAATTTATATATAATATTTTAGCTTACAAATAATAGTTAATTATATAATTTTGAAAATCAAACTCAACCTTTTGACCAAATATCCATATCCAAATAAAAAGAGTTAAATATATGTTAAAGTAAAAACAAAAAATCAAAATCATATAACCATTTAAATCTCTCCACTTAAATTTTAAGTGAACATCATCTAGGGAAAGACATTGTTGAGTACCATATGTTCAACAACGTCCGACTAAATTTGTGATGATGAGGAGCCTTGAATTTCTTTCCTACACGTCAAAATTTTGTCTTGACATCAAAAAAGTGGGGAAGCCACCATGGCACCACATCAATTGTCATGTAGCAAGCCCATTATACCAAACATTAAAAAAACTAAATTTACATAGTGAACAAAGAATCAATTTTCCCAAGCCAAATACTACTTGTACCCAATTAGTAAGTGGAAAAATTAACATCTATTTTTGAAAAATACATGTTCAATTCACTTCAAATCAACCCCTACCACACTTGCCAAATGCTTCCAACACGACCGCTTTTTCCTAACCAACATTTCAGCATTCAATGATGTGATTAATTACGTGCCATTGCATTTTATAGTGCACATACTGATAAAATAGATTTCTGCCCTTCCAACCTGCGACATATCCAAACACCCTTTCTTTTCCCTATAACAAATTTGAAAACCATTTACATCCTACAATGGAGCATAACACCCTTTATTCCTTGTAATAAAGCCAAAGACAGGTAAGCCAATTTTTGGGTGTCACAAAATAAAGCGCATTCACATGAAATACCATTTTTACAATCACATATTCATTCTATATCGAGTTATTTCTATGCATGTTCTTGTTTAATATTTCGTTCGGCACAAACTTTGATGATTCATCACATTTCAATGTTCTATACATAGTGTTATGTTATTGTTTAATATGTTTCATTTTGACCTATTGTTTTTTAGTGTATATTAATTTATTTAAGTGCACTTTTTTTAGTTCATTTGTTCAACACGAAAACTTCTAGTACATCATAGTGATTTTCCAAAAGTAGGGTTTTTCACTCATGCGTCTTACAGTTTCAAAATATAGGGTTGTTTTTTATTATTATTGGCAAATAGTTTTTGAAAGGGACTATACCCTTGTTTACAAAAGAAGGCCTAGAATCCGAATAAGAAAGAGAACCAGAGAGAAAAGGATCGAATCCAAATGTGACAATGAAGTTCAAAGTAGCCAAAAATGGCTACCAAGGAGACAAAACAACAAAATTACTTGTAAAAAAAGTGTAAAGGGTCCACAAAAAAATAGCAAAAAAACATACAAGGACAATGAAGCATCTACAACTACTTTTTAGTAGCTTTGTCAATGATGGTTTTGATATTCTTCAGGATTTGAACATACCAAAAGTTGTCATGTGGTGGCGGTGTCATTATAATCCAATTTTGCTGCGCAAGGTCTTCTTGCTTTCCTTATCATTACCCCAAAAGTGTTGTCGAACTCCGCTTAGGTTGGAGACACTTTTGACGTGTTGTTCAATGAACTCCTCAATCGCCCTAAAGATGGCTATGTTGTAATCATGTCGAGTTTTGGCCTTCCCTAAACGGGAGTCTAAGTGCGAGTTTCTTGTAGGAGTGCAGGGTTGTTATTGATCATACACTATTGTTATTGAGTAATGGGTTTTATTTTATCTTTTTTTTAGCTATACACGTTGAGTTCTTGCTTTTTTAGTGTATATTCATTTATTTCGAGTGTTTTCTGTTTATTCCTCTGTTCACCACAAATTCTTCTAATACAAAATAGTGTTTTTCACCCACACATCTTATAATTTTAATATATAGTGTTGTTATCAATGATAGACCATTGTTATTGAGTAACGGGTTTTGTTTTGACCTATTATTTTTCTAACCAAGCACATTCAACTATTGTTATTTCAAAGTGTATATTCATTTATTAAATAGTGCATTTTGTTTATTCCTCTGTTTTCCACAAAAAAAATTAGTATAACGTAGTGATTGCTCGAAAAATAGGGTTTTCACCCATGTGTAATAGGGTTTTGAAATAAATTATTTTTATTGACCATACACTATTGTTATTGAGTTAAATTGGTTTGCTTATGACCTATTTTTTTCCAACCAAACATGCATAACTACTATTTTTCAGTGTATATTCATTAATTTTAGTGCATTTTGTTCATTTATTAGAAATACAATGTTATTTGTGCAGTTAATATTTGAATATCCATTATTAACTTTTATATTGACTGGATGAATATATACTAGAATTATTAAACATACATTGAATATATGGTTGTAACTTTTTCATTTTCTACTACACATTCAAACCTTTAATGTGCACTGAAATTACTAAATATACATTGAATATGTTGTTAGTTCATTGCATGTTCTTATTACATTTTTATTAATGAATAAATACTTATATTTCCAAGGAGACCACATATTCAGGAGGTAAATGATAGTTATATTTTTAATATTCAAGGTATTCAAAGAATGTCTGAATATGTGAGGAATGTCAGAAAATAAACTAGAATGTTAAATACATGAAGAATGTATGCATATGCAATGAATATGTGAATCACTTACCTTAACCTCTGAGGGATATCTGAATATAAATAAGTGTTATCTTTGTTTATGTAATTAATATTTTATAGCCCACCTTACCATAAACTAGTTCATAGCGTGATCCTATCACTTTACAATCATCCTTCGTCATTTCTAAGCGTGTGATAGTTGTGCATTTAAAGTAACCATTATCTGCTCACATATTTTAAGAGCAATTGTTGAACCCTTCCACTCACAATGTCATTTTTTCTTCATGTTCTCCATGCACTGAAAACATTCGCATGCAACACTAGGACTACATCCGTATTTTCAATGTTTATTTAGAAATTTCAATTTGTTAATATACAAATAAATACATAATTTAATATGCAAATAAAAACACAACGTGAACATGATTCTTATTTTAGTATCTATTTGAATATACAATGAAATTACTAAACATATATCAAATATATTGGTGTTGCTTACAAATGTGTTTATTGCTCTAAGGTCCATTTTTGTAGATACCCTGTCAAAAGTTGGATCGCGAAGGAATGTCATATAGGAAGGGGATATGAGAATATCAAAATTATGTCTTTTGACACCTTTGATCAACATGAAATAACAATGCTTCATTCTATAGGTAAGGTCACTAACGACCTTACTTAGGTAGTGAACTGTTTTCCTTTTCTGTCATTATTCTATAAATAATGAATAATAAAAATTATAAACACCTATAAGAATATAATTCATGTTTTTACACATTACCAAAACTCCTTTTATATTGATATAATGGAATATACTACATATACTTATGTGTAATGATAGGATGGAAACAACTAAATACTGCTTGCATGATTTCCCAAAAAAACTACATAACTAAGTTCATATTTTCTACATGAAGGATATAACTTACATATAATATATTATAATTAGGCATACCAGCCACATAATAAGGTAGCATATAAATTTTTCCAAAACTGAATTCTTCTTTAATTTTGTCGATTGTGTCAGTTCTTATGTTATTTTGTATTGTCCCATTTTCCATTTCGGGTGTCATTGACATCTTTGGTTGTGCTTAGTGATAGGAGTTGTTGATTTCTTACATGACATGATTGAATTTGGCTAATAGAAATGACATGCATATGACTAGACATCAAAAATTGCATGTGTTGTACTTGTAGAAAATTACATATTACCTGTGTGAGAAAACTTCATTTGTGTTGTCAAAAATTGCATTGTTGTGGTTGAAGGATATTGTTGTTGTCGAAATTACATTTCTTGTGTTAAAAGAATCTGAATTTAATTTTAAGAAGTATATGTGTTTCTCACTTGGTAATTGGCCACATTTGGAAAATCTGGAGTGTAAATGTTGTAGAAATCCATCATAATTGGATGTTGTGAAGGAATATGATTTTCTGGACTGCTTAATCATCTTTGCCTTTGCATTTATTTTTCTATCCTCTCCTTCTCCCATTATAGCTTCTCATGTTCCCTTTTTTTCTCCTTTTCAATTTGTTGTTTTATTTTGTCATGTTCCCTCTGTCTTTTAAGTTTACATTTGAGTTTGTTTGCTTCCTTTTTTATCATACAATTATTATATTTACCATCTCTCTTAGGGTTTCTCTTTCTTTATTGCTTTCAACTCCTCTAATTCCTTCCTTCGTGCTTCTTGTTCATTAGGAAATTTCAAGTAGTCAATCAATGTGAGAATTTTTATTTCCTTCTCAACCTTATAGTCCCTCAGTTTGCACATTTTGATCTCTCCTTAATCATATCAATTAGAAGCTTAAGAAATTTTTACAATGAACCACCAACCTAGTTTCCGCTTCTGCATTGCATGGTCTTTTTGTTCTGTCTTGTACAAATATTTGTGAACACCCCAAATTTACAACATCTAGTTGACCATCGTCTTCATTTTTCCATACATTAAAATCTGCATAGTAGTAGACTACTTTACTTGGAAGGCTACAAGGAGGGGATGACATGGAAAGATAAATATCGTCATTGGAAAGGTCTATTGGAATCCCCAAGTTTGTAGAAGCTTCTTTCAACCATTGGTGACTAATTAGTGTTGATGTACTCATCCCGTATTTGGTTGTGATGGAGTTCTTATTTGAATCACTTAAGTTGGTGTTATTTCTACATGTGTAGAGTGATTCATACATGTAATAAATTTGAATACACCATTGTGCAATATGTATAGTATGGTGTTAGAAGAAATTTGAATCCAAATGGCACAAACGGGAGGAAAACGCAGTAATGAGGATCAATATATGAGTGAAACCATGGGCCGTATATTTTTGGCAAGATGATTATAAATAGTAACTATTGGTACCCAAAGTTAATATCCTTCAAAGGCCAAGCAACATCATGGATTTGACAAGACACTCAGAGGCAAATAGATGATTATGTATGTCGTTTTGTAGCTAGGGAAGCAATCTATCTGACTTTTTAGCACTTAGGATTTGAAAGAAGTGGGTAGCACCTTAAAAGGATGTGATCTTATCCTAACTATTTTAGGTTGTGCCTTTCAACCAAGGTAAGAGAACCTATTTTGTAACCTTTGTTATTGAAGAATGCTAGTAAATCCTTCTTTTGCACAAATTTTATAGAGAAGACCTTGGGAAAATATGATCAACACACCAAATATGACTCTCACAAGTTGTCACTTCTAGATTATGGAGATATTTTCAATACAAGGCAAAGGTTACTAAAGACATTAAGAAATCTTGATTGTTCTACATATTTTTGCAAGTAGATTTTGTTCCTTTGTTGATACACAAGGAAAACAAGGGTAGTTCAAGGTGGATCAATGGTTTTTAAATGATTTTGGTGGGAGATGAAGCAGGATAAAGTTGATTATACCAGATCTTTGGAGGGACTTCACAATAATGAACAACTTCACAACGGAAAGCTTCAAAGCAAGACCAAGACGTTCCTTCAACCAGAAGGTGTGCTTCAATGGAGGCCCAGATTAACATGTTTTCACTTAATATCCGAGACTCCAACATGAAGGGTCAAATTGGAAGACTCAATTAAACACTAAAGTTTCGATTAATCACCCCTAAGGTACACCCGAAGACTTTTAGACAATCTTTATCAAAAATGACGGGAATTGATTTTAAATTTGTTTATCACATCCAAGATGAAGGTTGTTCTTGAAATGAAATTACAAATACCATTTAGATTGTCACAGGGATGAGATCCTGTGTGATTTCACAAAATTTCAATGTAAGATTGCAAAAGGAATGAAAGAAACTATTGCAAAACACTCGAAAATAAAGAAGACCCAAAATTGCTAGAGATTATACACAAATTAATTCCAAAATTGCTTAGATTCATCAGCAGGGGAAATCTTATAGAGAAATCTTAGTGCTTTTCAATGGCTATACATCCACAAGCAACTTGACATGATAGAAAATATAACAAATAAGAAAATAATAGGTAATCTCGGCTTTGGTCTCTTGGGAAGACAACTTTCTCAAAAAATTCTCAAGAATTCAAACTTCGACCATTTGCAAGATTATTCTCATTGCATTTATACATTTTTTCTTACTCAATTTCCCCCCCAAAAGATAAGAATATTTGAGGGACCTTTTCTTGTTACCAATTTGTTTAAGACGGTGACACTTAACAAATTCATATCCGAAATTTGTGGTGGAACACTTATGAACTGATCACATTTCTTGGGCCCTCAACTAATGACTAATATTTCATGCCACAACTTTTTGGGAGTCCCTTTAACCATTCTGATTCTGTCATGCAAGAAATCCCCTTTTTAACCATTTTCTGAGCCTCTACATAGTTGGACTTGATAGGTCATCCCTTTTTCTCTCGAGGAAACACCTTTTTCACCTTTTGCACATGTACTTTCATCATTTCATCCCTTTTTCCTCTAAAATTTTTTCCTGCAACTTACGGATCGGCATTTTTCATTTTTACGCAAGCCCGAGCAAAAATCCACTTCAAAATTACCTCAGATTTACAAATTGAGCTACCAAATTGATTTAATTGAAATTTAGACCAAAACGACATAAATTTACCAAAAATTGATGAAGAAAGATGCAAAAATGCATCTCCAAAAATCCTATAGCTCAATGGTGGAAAAATCAAATGAAATTCACAACTACCGTTGATCTTGCCTTTCAACTTTTAATATGAGCCTTCCACATGGAAAAATGTGATTGGAAACGAGCCTGGGAGCACTTTTGACATTTTATAACTTTTGGAAAAAAGTAAAATTTTGACATTTTTCTCTGCCCCTCCACCCTTAGAAAATAGGCTTGACACATGTCCCAATGTGGGTCCCAGAGGAACCGCAACTCGATTATGTTATTTTAGCTTATTTTTGGAAAAAGGAAAATTTTCCAAATTTTCCCACAGCTCCGCCCCTTGTGCTTTAGCTTCGATGGGTTCCAGCGGACCTATGCTTCATTTTTTCACTTTATACTTATTTTCCAAAAAGGAAAAAATTCCACATTTTCCTCATGGGCCCACACCTTCGTTTTTGACTATTCAACGCTGGCATTACTTTCCTGTTAGGGCCACGCTCCAACTTACAATTTTATCCCCTTTTACAAAAGGCAAAAAACCTTAAATAACCCCAAAGCTTTGTTTCTCCTCGCCCGCCACGTGTCTTGATGGAATTTTTGAGATGGTCCCCAAAAGTAGAGACCCCAAACAAGTGCAGCTCAACGGGTGTCTCAATCCGCAGAGTCTATTAAAAAGTTAAAGGTTCAATGGAATGTGTCATGTGTCTAAGGTCTAAGACAATCTCCTTCAGCCATTGAAAAGTCTAAGCAAAAAGGCAGAGTGATCGGAAGCCCACGTGTCCTCCCGGCACTTCTTCAAAATAAAACTCGGGGCCGGTTCCCAAACATGTGCAGTCTCTCCACTTGGACAAGTTTTGGGTTGAAGTGAGCCATAGATTTTTTAGAGTGCCCCACCAAGCCACATCCAACCAAAAAGGGCCACATTTCCACTAATGTAGAGATGTAAATTTGACAGGGAAAACTCACCCATAAAACCATAAAAATGTAGGAAAACCACCATTTGAGCTCGGAGATGAATTTTTCTTCAAGGACAAAGAATTTGGAGATGTTATAAGTTTTAAACATGATCCTCTGAGCTACATCTAATCTTGTTTCCTCAAGTATTTGGGACAAAAATGATAGGGAAAACAATACGTGACTGTGGAAAATGGAAAGAAAGGAGAAACCCAAGTTTTACGCCCAATTCACATACTCCTTCAGATGGACAGAGAAACGAAAAAAAAAAATTTGGACCTTTTAAGTGATCCTCGACCAAGGAAGGGACTGATCATGGCAACCAAATGGAGGACAAAGTCTTCAAGCACTAATACAGGAGATAAAAAATGTGATAGAGGCCGCAAACTGAGGGATTTCAATTACAAACAGGGTGAGACTAATTTGAGCACCAACAATAACTATAGTATATGGAGAATTGAGAATTTCTATACATAGTAATAGTGAAAAGTGAATAGTGATTTCATGTGTATTGTGTTCGAGTGAAAATTGGAGCTCGAAGTGTGAGGATACCATGTGTTAGAGTAATGAGTTTGAAGAGATTCGAGACCGTAGATTCACAAACGTCAATGAGTTGGCATGTATGAGTATTTTTGAAAATTTGTGTGAAATATATTTGTTTTTTCCAATTTTTGAAAATTTTACATTTTTGTATTTTTCAAAGTGATCTTTGACCTTGGTGGAAGCAGACAGGAATTTCTATCTCTATGGACACTAGTGCCCAGCAGCACTGATGCTAGTGACTGTTTCTCAGGTGCCCGTGACCTGCTCTAGGTGTTGACATCCTAGGACAACGCTTTGGCGTAATAACCTAAAATATTTGTATTTTGATCAATTTATATACTATGATGAGCTATTTCTGAGTATATACGAGGTTCTAATGTAATACTTTTTTTGGTGTTTGTGTTACACAAAGGGATATATACTCAAGAGATTTCGTGCGGAGGTCAACATTTGAGCACATTACTTGCATCAAGGTTATCGGATGCAAAGTTGGATAGACCTGGACCATGTCGGCCCATGAAAATTGCTAGATTGGGGAGATTCTCCATAATATGCCTATGTTGACTACCTTGTGTGAGATATGGTGTGCCAATACATGCACATATTAGTTTCCTATTGGTGAGATGAATGTGATCCTGGAGGATGTATATTGGATATTGTGAATGTCGATTGTAGGGGAGAGATTACATGTGATGAGTATAGTAGATGCTCGTAGTTAGATGAGGGAAGTGAGGAGGTAATTTACGAGTACTTGATTACGGGTAGAGACTCATATCGGGATGGATGTTAAATTGATATGTAGTGTTCTACAATTGTGGAAGTAGAGGGTGGTGGAGTTGGTATACTATATAAGATGCATAATATTTGTTGACATATAGAGGAGTATGATATGATATATGCATGGGCACGATGTGTGTTAGCCCGAGATGTATAAATAATTTTATAGATTCACACATGAGTATCATTGGGTGTGGACTAGCGCCACCACTTTGTTACATGTATGGGCATATGAGCACATTGTGATATTAAGGATAATCAGTGGGCCATGAGCCAAGTGGGCTAGACCCGAGATATTTGTAGTGAGGTGGGTAGGGACCCGTAGCAAGAGGATGGACACGACCACTTATAGGTTAATGCTAGATCGGATGGGTCCAGGGGCCATCATATGGAGGTCATATAGAGACTATGGTGGTTAGGTGGAGGATGGTGTAGAGTTGCGGTGCATTCAGCATACCATGTGGTTGGAGGACCAATTCCCGGAATGACTCGGTTGTTCAGGAGAAGTATGTACATAGACAATTTAGTATGTATCAAGATGTTCCCCTAGATCCATGTGTATGGGTGAGAGCTACTAGAGCGAGGAAGCGGAAATGAGAGGCCGGAGTCCTAAAAGAGTACATCGAGTGCATCCTAGTCCGAGATGATGTATATGTGGCCATAGAGCTAATACATGTCAATAATGCGGGGTGCACTTATGCATAAAATGAGTGGTGGGTAGCACACTGATGGGTATTAATGTTTCCTATTTTTGCAGATGTAGCATGTGAGCTAGGAGTAGGAGGGGTAAAGGTGCAGTGTCCGCCCGATATAGATGGTATAACAATAGCACTAACAGAGCGTAAGCATTATTTGTTGTTATTTTTAAATTTGGTTGTTGGATATTGTAAATGTGTGCAGTAACTAATGTGCTATTATATAGTTGTAGGTGATGGGCTTATTGGTCATTTATTTTTGATTCATCGATACACATGTTGACGCGGAACATGCCTCCAAATGTGCTTATGGTAGGTGTTATGTTAGAGCGAGTGATTTCTATTGTGGGTGAGCAAGCCTATTTATTTGAGTTGGTGGCTATATCAGAAACCACGTGTACCGTGTTATTGAGTGAGCGTAATGAGGCTCATGCCAAGAATAAGTGAAATAGATAGGCCGTAGGAGGAGGGACCCTATCTCAGGATGTATTTGTGAGGTATGTGGAGCTACGGGGCCAATTTTGGAGTAGAAGAATGAGGTGGCCATGCTCTAAATAAAAATAGAGAGGTATAGAGGTTGTGACTAACGACGTAGACTGAGAAGTGAAACATCTCGTTATAGAGCTCCCATGATTATATATAGTGATAACAAGGATTATATATGATGTCTATTGTTGTATTGATGAACGAAGGCTTTCCCCAAGTGTTTGTGGTTTTGTAACTATGAGTTTTGACTATATATATATATATATATATATATATATATATATATATATATATATATATATATATATTAGATATCATATGTTTTGCACCTTCATTTGTATATAATGTGATGGTTGTGATTTGTATTTTGATTTGCTATATTTTGTATGCATTATTGAAATGATTGTCTTGATTATTGAATGTTTGAAACATGCCATGATGTGGAAGTAATAGTGAAGTAGTGAATTATATATATTTTGTGTTGGAATGAGAATAAGTAGTATAATGATATCATGCTAGGAATGTATATATATGACGAAATGTGATAGAATAGTAGAAATGGTAATGTAATATAGATAATATAAGATATTACAATAATGATATGTTGATATGTGTAGAATGAAAAGATGGAAAACAATGTCCATGATTTCGTATGATAAGGATTAGAAGAGGGGGAGAAGAACTATGCCCCAAAGTGTGAGAGTGAAGTTAATTTTAGTAACAATTCCCTCAACAGTCATGTAAGAACCTTAAGAACATAAATGCATCATCGGGTAATGAGATGATCATATGGAGATTACCTACCAAATATGGAGGGGCTTGTGAGGGATGGTGGAGGCATGTGAAGCAATAACATCATGAGTGTAAGATCTGAAATGAATGTTAGATGAAATGGTGTCAATCATAGGAGGTGTAGTAGTTGGAAGCAAAGATGCCGACGGATTGGGAAGCCAATGATATGTAGTAGAAATTTGAGGAGGGTGAGATGATGTAGAAATGGATGAACTAGATGTAGGGTGCTAATGGATAATGATCTTAGGATGTGGATGAATGACAACCTTAGAAGTGGGTGGAGGAGACAAGTGAACAGATGTGGAAGCATGCTCATCTAGAATGGGATAAAGATACCTCTCATGAGAGCAAGAGACAAAGGAAATGACACATTTTTATTCTAATTGTTGTAAGTTATCATGTAAAGCACAATAATCATTATCATGGTGGACATTGATGTGTTGAAAGTTATAGAAAGGAAGATCACACTGTTGATGCAAGTGATGAGGAGGAGGATGTTGATTATAAGGCAAGCGAATTAAGTGCTTATCAAACAAATTACACAAGACATCGTGAGGATTATAAACATATTTAAAGCACAATTTTTCATGAGGATGAGGTGGAGAAGAATTAGGTGTAGGTTGACGTGGTGGTGAAGTGAAGGAGGATGCTTACGCAAAGGAGGAGACGGCGACTATGGAGGATGCTCAATAGATGGAAGAGGAGAAGAAGTAGTGGGAAATGGAGTAGTGAAAGAAGTAGAAGGAGATGGAATAACATGTTCTAAAATTAAATATTGTTCTAGATCAAGAACTTTATAACACAAAAGCGTAAAAGATTCACACATATAATATGATAGATTTTCTTTTAATGCGGAAATAAACCACGTTAAAAGATAAATTGCATTTATAAATCAATGGGATAAAATAATAACTGATGCATGTAAAAATTGAAGCATAAGATGTAATATATAATGGGTTCTTTCTTTCCTTGATGCAAATTATGTAAATGATCATATGTAACTCTAGGACCATTGTTAACCATAAACCGCCTAAGAAAAGCATCCTCCATATCATAGTAAGTACTAATAGATCCATAAGGAAAATGAGTATACCATTGAAGAACATGATCAACAAAACTATGACGAAAAGCTTGAGGAGGAGAAATATATCATTAGAATACGAATCCATTTCTAAATAGTAATACTTGAGATGAAAATAAGGGTGTCGGTGCCATCAAAACATGGAAAGGTAGGCATGATGAAATCCTTAGGAAAATATGAATTGTGAATTTTTTTAGGGATTGGATTTCTGGAAGATAATTATGATCAATGGAAGCATAATAGTATTTTATTTCAAGAGTGAGAGAACGAACTTGAGCTTGAAAATTACTGACAACATGCATGAGAGACATAATATTATGTGAGGGGATGGTAGAAGAAGTGAGAGGCACATTGAGAAGTTGAAGTTTTCCATTATGAGTGATCATGTAGACCTAAGAAGGAGGAATAAATGTGGAAGGATGAGAATAATGCGGGGAGGAGGCAAATAACATGGAGACTCTATGGAAATGATAGATGTAGACTCAGGAGTCACAATAAGAGGTGCACTAATGGAAGGAGAATAATCATCATGAAGAATATTAGAAACAACCTTAGAAGTAGAAGAAAGAGGAGTGGTAAATTCACATTCAACATTCCTAAGAGAAGTAACATCCTCACTAACATGTTCATGATCAGAAGCATAATCCACATCACTTTCAGTCAAATTTTCACAAGCAAGTAGTTCATCAAGAATATCATCAACATATAAAGAAGTAGTAGGAGAACTAACATGAGATTTATCATTGCAATCATTAGAAACATTTTCAGAAATAGAAGAAGTAGGAGATATAGATTTATCTTCATTTTGACTATTAATGGAAACATCATCATGCACATGTACATTTTTAACCTTAGAAGTAGATTTATTGGCATCTATACAAGAAAAAATGTCACCAAGCAAAGGATCTATAATAACATTATCATGCACTACAAGAGGAGGAGAAGAAGGTACAACAACATGGGTGACTATGGATGATGATGGAGAACATGAAGCATAACTTTGGTCATTAGAGAGCATGCAAATATGAGGGTTATCAGTGCCAAGAGGAATGGTTTCTTGGAAAGAAGAATTTGTTAAAGGATTTCAGAATCACATTTAGCATTGCAATAAAGATCACTAAGTTCAGCTTCTACAACAACATCATCAAGGATAGGTTGCACACTAATATGATCCATAGCCTACTTGGGAAAAGAGGATCTATTTTTACCTATGAGGTTTTGGGGATCCTGGGAAAGGATTTTGAAAAAGAGATGGGTGCACTACATGATTTAATAAAAATAGAATTAAATATAATTTCAGAGTCACTAATATGATAAAATACAGTAGAATACAAATTCTTAGCACTCTAACGATGAAATCTTGTAAGAAAATAGTAGAGATAGAAGACTTAGCTGATTTATGGTTATCTTGGAATAAATTTGGACTGGAAAAAATGATGAACATTTTGGGAAGAGTGTCATAAATGATCAATATTAATTCAGTAAATTATAAATAGAGCTAGAAACAGTTCTTGGGCTAGGGCGAGGATGCCATAGACCACTTCTTGTGTGCCGGTGATATTTGAAATGCTTAGGATCTACTTTATTCTTTGTCACTAGGGTTTCAAAATTACTTTCTCTTGATCACCTGATATTCACATCTTGATCACCGAGGGTACTGTAACATGAAAAAAACCTAGCTACCTATACAAGCTCACAAATACATCAAATTGGAATGAAATATGCAATATGTGAAGTCAAACTAACCCCGATGGTCACCCAAAGAGTGAACTTATGACCAAGCACTACACTACATTCCAAAATCCATGTTATTCTTTGTGCTTGTGTGTGAAATAAGTATCAATAGGTTTCCATTATGCCAATAATGCCAAGATAATAAGATATAGCTATCTTTCAATGCAAATGTATGAGATGGAATTCAACACTTCCCCTTCCTATACAAAGTGTGTGCAGCCCAAAAATGCAGTCCCTTTGATGATAGTGCTAATATGTAGATGTGATTACCCTTTAGAATTTCCAACCCATATAATAGTATGTATGTTATGTATATATATGAATCTCTTGTTTTAATTTCAACACCTAGTGACACAAAAGGCTGACTAAAAGCTCAAGGCTAAGGATTATAAATCTAGAAAGGCTAACCACAAATGTCAAAATGAGAAGGAAGTATAAAGAGGACATGAACACCCGGGGTGGAAATAGGTACTTGGGTGCTAGTGTCGAGAATGGGTGCTGGTGTCCAGGAGATAAATGACGATGGATGTGAAAAAGGCAGACAAGAAGGGATACTTGTGACCTAACCAAAACTGGGTATAGAAGTGACAGATGTAGAAGAGAAATACAATAGAAATCAAATCAAAAAGAGGATGGAAAAGGGGTTTTTCACCAAAGTGAATAATTTTCTTGCATAAGATTCATGCATATAACAACCTACTTGATGGAATAGTAAAATAGTAATATGTTCCTTATTTTGTGTCTATATTTGCAACCATGTTTCCAACCATTCAAATTACATAACTTAATCACTTATAACAGATTAATGTGTCCATTTCATAGTGAATGAATATAGTAAAATGAAAGTACAACAAGCCCTCCTCACAAGAGGAGACAACATGCCAATTTTTTGGCTCAAAACACCATAAAATTGTAACTCCAAATATGCAACTCTGCAACATCTAGGCCACTCCACTTATCTCTCAAAAAACAATGCAAAGGTTCTTCAAATCACAAGAAAGATGCTTGGTTGACCACCCAACCAATTGGCATCATTACATGCCACCAAGGAGTCTAAGGTGGCATGCTATCCTACCCCTAATCCCATGGGAAAGAGGAAACACACTTCACTTAGCACAAAGGAAGGACTAAGATGTACACAAAAAAATTAACTCCATTTGCGAACCATTCAAAAACATAATGCAACCAAAAAAACTTGCTAAGAAGCTCCATGCTTCTAGCTTTGGGAAGAGGGGATGGGAATCCCAATTTCATGTTCCATATAACCATGCCAAAATAACCATAAAATCCCTTATCTCTCCATGTTTTTACCAACTCCTTATCACTCCAAAACTCCCCTTATCTCTCCAAAACTCCCCAAGAAGGATTTTCAAACATATATGTTTTATTTCAAGGGTAGGGATGAATTTCTAACCCAAATGGAAATCCATCCCTACCTACAAACCAAATGTAGGAGGGTTCCCAAATAGAGTGGAGGAAAATTCCTCCCTCTTCCCATACAAACTCCCAAAACCCACACCCCTCAAGGGTGGGTGGAGCAACAATGAAGACAACAAAAATGCATTTTTCACAATTAATCATACAAAAACATGCAAGGTAAAATCAAGTAAAAACATAAGTATACAAGGTCCTACCTTGTATTCTACAAGTCAAATTCAAAGAATTCTTTCCAAAAGAACTCAAATCTTTTCCAAACTTCTCCAAGAAAAAGAACCTCATCGCCATTGAAGTGGGGGTTAAAAAGAAAAGAAGCTACCCAAGATAAGTAATGGGAAGGTGAAAAATGTCACCCTCCACCAAAACAAATGAATTATCCAAAAATTACACTAAAAATAAATAAGGGAAAATTTCAAAATTATCCCAAAGCAATCATGAGAGGATTTCCCAAAATCCCATACATTCGAAAAATTAAAGTTCCCATAAGATGAAGTGTGTGGTGAGTGGAAAAATGGGCCAATGAGCCTCATTTGCATTAGAAATATCCCACCCACCCATAGGGATGGGGGTTAGGGCCTCTTTTCCATGCAAATAAGGTCCCTTGCTTTCCATACACCCTTCCTAAATGGCACATTTTTCCCAAATCTGAGTTTGGAAAAAATGTGGTATTTAGGAGGGGAAATTAGGCTCACCTTCTCCATCATTAGGTGGTCGATTCCACCTAACCCAACAAATCATCCCAAACAAAAAGAAAATGTTAGAACCACATGGAAAGTGGGTAAAATTTAACATTAGCTAGCAATAAACCAAGGAACATAAGAAATTAACAAGGAGCTAAGCACATAACAATTCATCACCATGATGGAGGGAAAGGTTAGGTTCATAATTTCAAATCAAAGAAAACCAACATGACAAGGCACAACATGAGAAAGGGATGTCATAATTGATAATAAGAAGAAGAGGTTTTGCCATTAGGCCTTTTTGTGCTAAGCGACATGTGTTCCTTGAATCCCACGTTATTCTCATGATTCATTTCCTGTCACCTACACACTCAATGCAAACCTCATATCTACCCAATATGATAACAAAATATGATACGATCATATGCATCAAAATCAACATCCATACAAGTCATGCTAAACTAGCAGTATATCATAACATGAATCATCCACTGAATGAAATGATATAATCATCATACATCAAATATGGATCCAATATCAATACAAAATCATGTCTATAATAACTCATGATATCATCATCATAACATAATATATGATAAATGAACAATGGCATCGTGTGCCTCATAGCCAACCTGTGCACAAGAGTTAGCATCCTAATGCTAGCAATATGATGTCATGAATAATGTCATATCAAAACAATGTACTAAAGTAGTAATATCCCTGTCAAATAATAATATCATGTGATAATGTCCCATCAAAACAAAAAATAAGCAATAATGTCCTTGTCATCATGATAATATAGATACAATGAGTCACACACAACCAAAATGAGAGTACTAAAAAAGGTGGGCACTACAGTCATATAGAATTTTCATACCTATTTTAATTGCATGATTAAGTGTTTTGATGAGTGGATGAGATTCATATGTGAATATTGGTTTTGTAGGTCACAAACCTAATGAGGATAATTGATCCTAATGGTGGCTCCATATCATGAGATGGTGGTAAAATTTTTAACAAGAATGTTGGAGGTTGGTAGTTCAGACTTAGAAAACATGTCTAAGTGGTTCTTGATGTTTAGTGAAGGCCACGTGGGAAAAGATGACCAAGTCTTGGCGAAGGAGGTGTTTGAGTGCAATTAGGTCTCTATGAGTCCTAATGAAAACGTATGGTCATTACATGTTATTTATCACCTTAGGTGGTTTATGAATGATGCTCTTGTGATGTATTCATGTTGAAAAAGTATTAATTTTTCTATGATGGTAGACTTATATGTATATGATTCTTAAGCCATGCATATATGCAAGTGAAGAAGACCTTTTATGTTTTTCAACGGTTAAGAGGTGAAAGCTAGCCAAAGGGCGAAGAAGCGGGAGGGAAGAAGGTCTAAGTGACCATCAAAGAAGAATAGAGGATAGTTCATGATGTCTTAGGATGTGTTTTACTGTTGGAGAGATAGGTCAATTGACATAATCAACTTAGTAAAGAAGTCCTTGAGCGAAGAATCCTAAAGAGGAAGTTTTGGAGAAGAAAGAAGAAAATGGACAAAAGAGTCATCATCAGTTTTGTGGCAACATTCCAAAGGTGAAAAATAATCAAGTGGCTTAGTTGGTGTTGATTCATCTAGGGAGTTGTAGCTTCCTTGTAGGGTTAGCGTTCTACTAAATTTAGGGTTTTGTGCTCTACTAAACTTGTAGGGTTTAGTGATCCTTGTTGTGTTGGTGATAAACTAAATTTTATTCATTTATGTATAGGAAAAGTTGTCCAAGCTTTGTTTCAATGGGTTTTATTTCCTTCAAGGGTTTCCCACTTACATATTGTGTTCATGTGTTCTTATGGTGCATGCTCATGTGTTTGGTTAATCATTGTTTAATCTATATGTTGATGAATGATTAATGAATGGTTAAGAGATAAGTGAAAATTTTAAGGGCACCGATTCACCCCCTCGGTGGGTGTGTTTCCAACACTCCTAAGATCAGATTAATGTCATCTTGGATATTCTAGTATTTGAGTGGAGTAGGAAATTGAGGAAAGTGTCTAATTTTCTTGGGAATTTCTGGCTATCCAAATTCATCCATGGTTGAGGGGGAAACAATCGTTGCATAATGATTGTTATGACCAGAGAAAATCACAAAGGAATCATGTGATGAATGTTGTATTTCAAGTGATCCCATGCTAGATTTGGAGCCTTAAGGATGTCCTATGACATTGTTTAATAAAAAAATTCTCGATATCCCATGGATCAACAAGCATCATTTTCTAGGTTATGGCATTTTTAAAAATCAAAATAATATAATTGTGTATTAGATTTGTTTCAAGATTGATTGTGAATTTTTTTTAGCTTGTTTGGGTCTATAAGTTGTCCTCTATGTACATTTAACTCAAGTATAAATTTTTTGTTTGTGTCTACTCAATTTAAATTATGTGAAGGTTATTTGAAGCATATTTGAATGTCATAAAAAAACCAAATATACAGTGAAAATGGAGGTTTTAGAAGTCAACTCATTATGTTTACACAAGTGTTTCAACAACTAATTCTCCAATTATTTCACTTGATTTAATTGGAATTTAAACAAACAATATTTTTGGTTCTCCTAACATCACTTCGCCATAAAGAAGGGTCTAGTAATTTTTCTAACCCTACCATTTTGGGACACACCATACTCTGAAACTACATTCTCTCCCATCACTAGATAGAATGCTACTCTAAGGTAACAATATGTATACACCCAAAAATTACATGGTGTAACATATAAAGAAACACATCTATGATGATGATAGAGACACTTTCAAGAGAATAAAAATATATATATATATATATATATATATATATATCCTATATATTATCCCTCCCATTTCCTCTTACACACCCACCTTAACTTGGTCAAACCTCCACCCCATGTTTCCAAGCCTCAAAACCCATTACCTAGAACTTTGCGACGCATCAAACCCTATTTTTAGGGGCAATTGGACAACCAATAGTCTATTTTTAGTGGTAGTTTTGTCACCATGGAAAGTAAAAATAAATAGCATGTTTTCAAACACGTGTTTTGATTGTGATTTGTTTGTCTCGAGTATACTTGGTCAAATCCTAAAAAAATAAGCTCGTTGAAAGTTTATTTTTTCCTCCTTCCCTTTTGCTAAAAATGAACATTTTCCTTCCTACAAACTTCTGAATACTCTTCATTCGATTGTTTCATGCATTAGTGATTTTAAGATTTAAGGGGTGTTATTCTTCTATATTTTGGAGAGGTTATTTATGTCGAAAAACCAATTCTTTATCTTTACTTTCCTGTTTCCCACATTCCATCCACCATTTACACCCCAAATCAATTAGGTTGTTTTTCTTGATTCCTTGTTACCACTTACCTCTTTGTTCACCCGGATCATATGGATTTTGTACATTGGGATGAACTTGAAGTTGAGAGACAAAGGAAACATCACCAAAAATACTATAACAACCTACCATAACATCGCAGTTGACCAAGTTGGATATGTAATTCAGTTGCTTTAAAGCGTCAATATAACATTGGTTAGAATTTGGAAAAAATAGTTATAATGTTATTTAGAAAATAAGATCTTATTACTTTTTGCAAGCATATGTTGTATTTGTTTCTCTTTTATTATATTTCATCGAAATTTTTTATCATGGATAATCAATTCCAATCCTATCAATGTGGATTTTCTTAGGAAAGGATTGGAGATAGAATAGAAGAAATCTATAAATCTTTTATTACATTTTATACTTTCATTTTAAATAGAATCAGTCCTACTAAGGAAATTTTGTCTAGAGAAGGGAAATATCTTCTAATAATATTCCCTTCGACAATCATGAGGCACGAACTCTGCCATAGGATGATTTTTTTCATTTAATTATTAAATTCCATATACATATTACCAAGAGATTCTCCATTAATTTTAGTAGTTAAAACACTTGCAATAGAGTGATAACTATATACCTAGTTATTCTCTATTTATATTATTCCCCATTAAAATAAGAAATCACTTTTACTTTAGTTGTTCATTTCTTCAAATAAATTAATTATTCTAAATAGTTGAAAAAACTCAAAACCCTAGGTAGTTGTATATTTAATTTCATTTTGTTTACAATTTAAATATATTAAAATACAAAAATAAATGTTAAAGTGTTTGTTCATTATAATTGAATGATTAATTTAAAAATGATTTAATAAACATGTGAAGTTAGTTATATTTGTTTTGTTTTGTTCCAATTCCATTTCCTATTATTTATTCATTCTTAGATCATAAATAAATCTAGTAATTAAAATGAAAACAAGAAACATAGCTATTAAGAACTCACATTATTTGTTCTTAGCCTTTGTTTTTCCTTTAACCCCTCTTAGTTCTCATTCTTCCTGACAAGTTGACACCCACACATGACCTTTCCTGGTCTGATTCAACCTTGTAGGAAAATATTTGAACCCATCATCAACCCACTAGGTATTCATGACCTATATCGGGAGACATAGACTTAGGAGTATGTGATTTAGTCTTTCTCTCTCGCTCAATTTCCCCACATATTATCATCCAATTTAACGCTCTAACTGAATAATTATATGTAGTTGAATAATTCTAGGATGACCAAGAAAACCACATCAGACATCCAGATATTTAGTATTTTTAACTCCACATCAACATTATTTCATGAGCCTCTCTAGAGAGGAATATGCATAGACAAAGAAACATTTCACAAGATTCCATAAACTTGGTTGAAGCATATTTGGCCTAATTGACATAGATTGGGAATTGTGTACGAAAATTATCCTTAATCGCAACATCCCACACATAGAGGTAGGGAGATCTTTCGTTATCCTCAACGAAGAAGTTTCATACTTATAAGTCAATTGATTGAGATCCACTTTCCCATTACTTATTTATCATTATTCATTCCCACCTTCACCATATTTATCATTTCCAACTATCTCATCACCATGTTACATTCTCCATCTTCCACATGTTAGGTGTCTCGCCCGACATCAAGAAGTTGATTCGCACATGGATACTCGTATCATTTTTCATGTGTAAAGACAACCAACCAATATGGGAATAATTTATTTCAATTGAATGAGGATGTTTAGAGTCATAAAATTAATTCCAAGATGCACTATAAGGGATATCTAACTTGGGTAGTAAAGCTTGTATTTAGAGGTAATTTAACATAAAATGATTTTTTGAAGGAAAAAATGAGAAGAGAGGAAGTCCAAGAAAAAAATATGCTTATCAAAAAAACCAATCAGCCATTGTGTTAGTAAGAGGGCCACTTCCATTGTGGTGTTACCCTTATTGGCATAAAAGATCATGACATATTGGGTTACATATGTTATCATGAATCAACCCAACCAACAAATTTGGAATTATGTTTTTGGTTAAATGGGTATATATTCATAGAATCAATTATAAGATGCAATGAAGAGGCATATCTTACGTGGGTAGTAATACATTGTATTTAGAGACAAATTTACATGATATTTTGAATCCATAAAAGAGAATATGGGAAGGTTGAGAAAGTAGACATATTTATCATGAAACCAATCAGTCATTATGTTAGTAAGAGGGCCACTTCCATTGTGTCATCATGGGTCTTGAAAAAACCTAATGATGATATATTGGGGTTTATATGTTATCATAAAAAAATCCAACCAATTAATGTGTATTTAATTTTTGGTTGAATAAGGATTTTTAGAGTCATACAATTGATTACAAGATGCACTTAAGAGGCATATCTTTCTAAGGTATAAATGCATGTATTTATAGCCCATATTTTAGGAAATTTTAGTTTAGTGCCCAAGGTATGTCATTTTTATCTCAAACCTATTTGAGGGTTATAAGCTTCTCCTAGATGTCATTCTCGATTAACTTACACAATTCCCAATTTAGGTTCACTTTATATGAAACTGTCGTAACTCAAACAAAACACATACAACTTAAAGTAGATAATGTTGGTGTGAGTTACTTTCCACATCATCATGTGGGTCATCTCACTTAGGTGAGATCGTAGGTCCACGTGTCATTTAGGATTCATTATAAGATTCTCTTACCCGTTGGTTCGTTGGTTTCCTTGGAGTCTCGGACATGCGTTTGGGCCACCCTTGACTCTGTCTCAATCTGCATATGGTTCTCATTGGTCTCAGCTCACTAGTTTCACATTCTCCCTTGGCCCTCCATCCACGCTTGTGACTCTTCCTAGTGCTTCCTTTTTTACCACCAAGATCTTCCATCACAAGCTCGCCTCGACCACATGGAGATCCCCGAATTGGTGTCTCGCTTCATGGACTCGGCCATCTAACACGCCTTAGGTCTTGCTGCTACCCCGACACCTCGGTGATCGCTATCATGGCCTCCAAAGCTTCCCAACATTTTTTTCCGACTTGAATTAGCCTCGACACCGACATCCCACCTACTTGCCTCGATGTGCGATCGTTGTCTCACTCACCGGTGTATTGAGTTGGTCCACCTTTGCATTAATTTTGCAACACCGAGTCGCCCTTTATCAAATCATCGGTCCAACATCTCCTAGCTCGAGTCCTTTGTGTAACTCATTGAGTTACACCAAGTTATTCACCATCTTCACACACTTAGAGCTCTTCACAACCCTTCGAACCCCCTTTGCCTTTTTTTGACATTATGCAAACATCAGAAGAGTGAATATTACAAAAATAGTAAAAAAATTCACTTGTACAAAAGGGGGGTACCTTTTTTTCAGGTGCTTACAGGGGGTCTTTTTTTCAAGCTCATTTTATAGGGTTACTAGGATTTCTAAAAAAATTTTTGGCTCATCATTGTAGTGCTCTTCTTTGCCCTGTAGCTAATGGATGTGCTGCTATAGCCTTACGGCAAGAGAGCCTTATCTTTTGCATTGTGAGATGCCATTTATGTCACTTTGTGTAGTGTTTGTACCTTGTTACTTACACACTATTGTTCTTGATTACGTGTGATCCTCTACTTTTGAATAGGACTCCATTATGACCTCCACTCTCGCGTGACTTGTCACCTACTGTGAGGTGAGTGGTCAATTATTTGATGTCGCATGATCACACTCTATTATACTCACGAACTATCTCGCACCGTAATTATGAGGGATACCACTTCTATTTTCGGGTGTCGTATTACTTGCAAATGCATTATTGGATGAGTCGCGCCTTGCATTCTTGCACTCGTCTTCTTGTGCACCTTGCACTTCTTGCTTCCACATCATGGAGGGTGCTCTTTCCAAACTTGAGCATCATAGGATCGCCTTGAAACCTCTACCACTTTTTATTGGGAGAGAGAACTATTTAGTTTGGCATGCTTTTATGGAACTTTACTTCACCCATGAGGGTCTTTCAAAATTTCTACTTAGGAAAGTTCCTACACCCACCGATCATCATCATCCTGGATAAATTTTTGACACTTGCGACCATGTTTTTGGTCACTTGATGATGCATGTCTCCGCACCTCTTTGCTTTCACATGGTAGACTCGAGATCCTCCACACCATATCCGAGCATCTTTCGGTCACTCTATAGAGACCCTTCACATATTACCGCCATTTTTATTGTTATTGATCGAGTTGTATCCTTTTCTTCTTCGTGTGATGGTAGTTATACTAACATGGACTCACTTAGTTTCACTTATGATGATGAGGATTGTGCACCCAATTCTATTGTCAAGAGTACTACAGAGGAATTCTCTCCTCCCTCTCTCATTATTCCAGAGAGTGTAACACTTCCCACATCTCATCGGATATCAAACAGTCTCCTACCGAGCGTCATACAATCATTGCACCCACCTCCTTTCCACTTTTAGTGTGCGAGGCCCCTTTCACTCCTCTACCTTCATTGGATGACTTATACATGTCTGACATCACTCTACTCTTTGTCAAGCCCCCTCATTGGGATGAGTATCTTCCCGACCTTGGTCATCTCTTCGTAGAGTTCGGTTGTGATGCACCGTAGGTTCCTCATTCGTCTACAAGTGTTTTGGAGGATTTCATCATCGCCATTCTTTGGGGGTGCCCCTTCCGGGATTCTTATCACTTCCACTTTCTGGAGTTCATCACCGATCCACCCTTAATTGTGGATCCCTTTTTTGTTTCGGGGTTGTTATGTTGCCTTCACATCACTTGGACATCCTTTCTACAGTGTACCTCTTCCTCACTTTGACAGCTTCTACGCATGTGGCATTACCTTCGATTCCTTGGCACTCCCTTACTAGACCTATGCCACACTTCTATAGACCAGACTCAGAGTTACTTGTGTTGCTACCTTCAGTTTCCTTCGTGGAGTGGGTAGACTTCCAACAAATCATTTTTGTCCTTCCCAAGGGCTAACACACAATTTGGTGTAGGTGGCTCTTCTTTAGTGCAGAGGTAGAGGACCACATTATCCACATTATTTTGGGAGACCTTCTAGAGTTGCAGAGTTCAGATCCATCCATGGCATCTTCTACATCCCTCTTGTCTCCCTCTTCTTCTCTCTTCTTCATCTTTCCGAGAGACTACCTTTTTGTACATGGGTACTTTTTCCGGCTCGTTTATGGCCAGGACCCATCTTTGGCATCTTTCTTAGATTAGAGAGTGCTTTGTTATCTTGTGGTGATTTTTTTCCCATTGGATTTTCCTTCACTACTTGGGATCTCTTTGTTTTGCATGGGTACCTCATCAGGCTTTGAGTCGGGACCCATTTCTCATTTCTGACTTGCCGCCTCATCCTAAGTTATGATGAAGGGGGGTGTTAATGTGATTTATTTTCCACATCATCAAGTGAGTCATCTCACTTATGTGAGATCATAGGTCCATGTGTCATTTAGGAGTCATTATGAGATTCTCTTACATGTCACTGTGTCATATGCTTCATTAGGAGTTACACTTATATTCTGGGAATGTAACTCCCCCTCTCCACTCGAGTTGTCATGATTGCAGCACTAGGGGTTACTCAACACCTCCTATATGTACACCCCTTTGGATCTATGAGATAGAGAGAGTTTGTGGCTTAGCGAGCTTCGCTCGTGTTTAGAATCTTTGGATGCACATTCAGTTGATGCTTGCTCCTCCCAAGATCTCTTCACGTTGTCGCTCACATGTCCGTTGATGTGTACATCGTCCCTCATGGTCAATTTTTGTTGATTGCTTTGGGAACTGAAACATGACCTTGATATGTATGACATTTTATGGTGGATGGCAAGGGTGTCTAACCTCGATTGATTTTGGCAGTTGAAACACAAATGTGAAGTAGACATCATATGGTAGATAACAAGTTGCCAACACCCATTGATTGTCTTTTATTAGTTAAAACATGAACATGGGGCATATGATAGATGACAAATGATAGTCAACCCTAGTTGATTATCATGGACACCTTAACATACATGTAAGTGATAGTCAACTTTAGTTGACTTTTTTCAATAAAAATGTGGTAGTTAAAGTAAATAATATGTAGTGGTTAACACTAATTAAGTATGTTCGGTTTGTGGAAACATGACTTTTTGGCATATAGGACCCAGTGGTACCATAGATGACACACAATAGTCAACTTTAGTGTACTATCTTTTGGAAGTTAAAACATAAGAACACAAGACATATAATTTATAAGAGAAAGGGAAGATGATCACGCACGTTAGCA
Organism: Taxus wallichiana var. yunnanensis; assembly: GCA_018340775.1. Classification (NCBI taxonomy): domain Eukaryota; kingdom Viridiplantae; phylum Streptophyta; class Pinopsida; order Cupressales; family Taxaceae; genus Taxus; species Taxus wallichiana. The sequence goes on from JADAXU010000136.1 coordinate 1,728,960, forward strand.
CAACAATCAACAAAACTCACATTCATGACCTACGGTGAACAAACCAAATGCCCCATCACTCTAATGCATTATTTTTTAAAACAATTTTATCAAATTTTAACTATGAAATCAATTGCTAATATATATGATCTTCAAGCTCAATTGAAAGTGTCAATCACCTTTTGATAATACAATTAATGTGTCTTTCAGTTTCAACTTTTGGTAATACAATTATATTCAATTAGTAAGGTGAGTACCCTCATAAATTAAAAAGTACGTTCAACCAAGATACACGTACTTTTTCTACCTGATATTTTGTAAAGATAGTCACCTTTCCCACGGGATATTTTGTAAAGAAATGCAACTTTGAGAGTATGGCTGCGGTGCATCAAAGGAGAATATCTTAGCTGGGAAAAGTATAATCAAGAGGAGGAATCTGGCCCAAACGATGAATAACAAAGGATGAGGAGGACGTGAGAGTAATTTTCTTGGCAATTGCTTTTGTTTTTTCCCCTTCGTGATACCTAATCATGTAAATAGACAACCACCTTGTAAGCCATTCATCACCTCTTAATTTTATTTTATTTTAAATGCAGTGTGAAAAATAAATATTTCTAAACTGATGTTTCTCAATTGAAGCATATTTGTTTTCATTTGGGTCTATCAATGTTAAGAATTCAGTAATATATATATTGAGAACTTGCATTTGGTGGAGGTTCAGGATTTAGGGATTTATATTGTGTCAAATTTATCTTATTCGTTTGACGGGTTTTTTTCCAATTGTTTTATTTTATTTATTTAAGTATTATTTAAAATTTTAGTTTTATTATTTTTTAATTTAGAAAATGGAATGGTACTTATTTTTTACATTTTATCTATCATCTAATATTTAATATAATAATATTTTTTTAACTGTTATTATTTATTATTTATGTATTTTTAACAATTTATGTAATATAAATTATAATCATTTCACTCACAAAGTTTAAAATTAATATAATATATGAAGAAATATTTAGGTAGAAGAGGATAACATAAATATTGTAGGGAGGAATCAACAAAACAATACTTAATAAATTATGTTGAAATGTCGCAATTCAGTTATGATGTGTCATACTTTAAACTTTATTTAGAAATAAACAAGTTTATATGCAAGAAGCATGTAACTAGCATGTAGTAACCTTATATATATATATATATATATATATATATATATAAATATATAATGAGACATGTAACTAGCATATAATAAACGTGCAACAACCTTATATGTAAAGGGCATGTAATTAACATGTAATGAGCTTGTAACAACCTTATATGCAAGTGACATATAACTAGCATGCAACAACCTTATATGTAAGAATCTTGTAGCTAGTATGTAACAGCTTTATATCTAATGAACTTGTAATTAGCATATAAATTGTGTTGATTATAACTATTATTTAAAAGAGAAATTCTATTTAGAAATTTGGGCGATACTTGAAGTAGTGCATCGTGTATTTAAAGTACAGTTAAGCGTCCCTTATATATTGGGAGTATGAAGTCCCATATGTTACAAGTCCCTTGCAGACCCAAAAACAGGCCGCCCAGTATCGGAGAGTATTAAAAAAATTAGTTAATTATTATTTTGGGTAGATCAGATTGACCCAAACAAGAGGTGCTGTTATTGGAGATAACACGCAAAATATTTCTCACAGAACAGATTTGCCAGAATGCTACCTTAATTGAATATGAAACATAGGTGGTGGATAAGTCTCTCCCACAGGAAAAAAAAAGCGAAGAATATATAAAGAGTGGATGAGTCAAAATTGGGAGAGCTGTAAAGTATAATACCGACGGATGTAAGTCACGCCTCAAATACTGCACATAAAATGTCGTTACCTCCATTTATTTATTCCTTGTCTTCCTTTCTTTTATATGTAGTAAGCAGTCGTCCATAGATGTGCAGAGGGTCTTCGCTATTGTGCAGCCATGTCGGTGAGAGCATCTTCTTCTCTGGGCTTTTACATTCATAAATGATTTTTTTTGGATTGTATGATTTTACGACCCATCATTGTAAATATTTGAAATGGAATGATGGGTTATAAACAGCCCAGAGAGTAAACTATTGTGGAAGCTTAAAATTTCTTAATGTTGGTATTATTATTTAATTTATAACAATAAGTTGATTTCTAGAGATCTGCATGAACACATTATTAAAGACTCTGTAAGGTTGTTTATTGTTTTAGTTTAGATATAAGGAGATTTTGTTCATTTATTTATGATTTATTTTATTATAATTACTATTTTTTAAAGGAAAATATCATCTTGAAATCACCATACATTAAAATTTTGAGTTGATTTGTGTTTTTAGATAATCGAAATAGAAGTCCGTATGGACTGTGGGGGATGCCAACGGAAGATACGCAAAGCCTTGTCCAAGCTTGAAGGTACCGTTACTTCAGTACTAAGTTTAGGAAGGTTGATTACCGATACAAACTATGTGAAATATTTATATTCCAATCATATATATTTTGATGCAGGAGTGGATACAATCGAGATAGACACAGAGATGCAAAAAGTAACAGTGAGTGGGTATGTGGATGAGATGGCAGTGTTGAGTGCTTTGAGGAACACTGGTAAAAAGGCAGAGTTGTGGCCTCATCCTCCTTATTACTATCATAATTATAACTATGAGCATCAACAAACATACTCTTCCGTGCACACATACAACCCGGAAACACATAATCAAGTGCAAGGGTATTACGAGTACGTATATTGTGTTGAAGGCGAGGCTTCTTCCCCTTCAATTATGGATCACAAAGCAACCACCTTGTTCAGCGATGAGAATCCTCATGCCTGCTCTCTCATGTGAACCTTTTACAACCGAATCCATATATATATATATATATATATATATGTTGCAGGTACTCACTCCTCAATGTTGTGAGTAGGCAAGGGAGGGATTTTTCTGAACATATTATATTGTTAATTATTAAAATATCAGTGTGTGTGTCCCTTTATCAAGTTTCGAAAACGATCTTTTAAGAAAAGTCCAATCTTCTTTCTTCTTATATTCTACTTGCGGTGATTAGATGGATTGGCTGCAGTCATGTTGGAAAGGTATTGATTAATTTGGTGATTAGATGCATCTCTTTATGTTTGAACAAACATAGAAATATATAATATATATGTTATGTCGTCGATAATGAATAAGGTCTCACCACTCTTTTCATGTAGATTTAAAGTTGTATTTTTCCACGTAAATTTTACTTTTATAGGTAGTAAGTCTTTTCCGGGCATGACATTTCATACCATATTCATCTTCTTCCCCGCGCAACAAGTTGGCATTTTACACCATTTTCAACGTTACATTTGGAAATATAAACAATTCAAGATTAGTCCCTTCAAGTATACAACACGCCTATTACATAGAGTGATTGCAGGTATCCATGAGAAAAAGGGGTGAAACAAACTAACTTTTTGAAGTTACATGATCAATTTGGTTATTAATGTTATGCATTTGGTAAAAGGTCACATCTACCCATTAATCTTAAGTTTAAGAGAGGCACGAGGACGTTGAAAAGTAGCCATTAATAGAAGAGATAAAGGGATGCTGGCAGATCAATGGAGAAACACATATGATAGTGAAGAATTAACAAATAAAACCATAAAGGTATGCATTTATATGTATCATAAAACTTTTAAAGGTGCATCTAATCGAAATAATTTTTTATTATATTTTCTTTAATACCACAAAGTAATAGGAAAAAGATATGATGTCATTATAATATTTAACTTAAATGAATTAGTTGGAAACCCTTTAAGCTTACCATTATGTGTTAAGAAAGTCTAATATTCCCTCTTGCAATTCCCCTATTACATGTAGCATTTGAGTTTGACACATTGAGTCGCCTACATATGTGAATTTTGTTATTTGGATAGTTTTTCTTGTGTATGTGAGAATACAAAGTCTAAACAATGCTTATTACATTAAGTTGGAAGTTGGATTTATTCTAGTTTCTCCTATGAAATGACTTAAGGCATAAAATTATTAATCTAAGCACCATTTTTAACAAAACAAAATTTATAGAAGGAAATGGAAATTGCATGTCTATACAAAATTTGGCGAAATGAACATTATGTAATAGGATAAAAAAATCCAGCATGTGATTTATACAAATTTACTTAAAACTTTGGACATGGGAGGCATATGTCATATAAATTTTACCAACTATATGTATTATGTTTGTTGATTGAGAGGAGAATGTAGATGAACCTCTTGTTGCTCTTTGATTAGAAATTTTTATGGATTCTATTATAATCCAATATAGACCTAAATAATAGAGATAAAGTATAGCCTTCTATACTCATTTCCATAAATACAATATATGGATTAATGCAATAGATTTGTTACTCGATTAATTAAATATCATACTATGCATAGAATCAGTAAACTATGACAATTGAATGTTATTACTTTACTATGTTACTATATTAGCTATAAAATTAATCTTTTTGATATATAAATTTTCCTCCAAATTCATTATCTAAATGTAAAATGTGTATATAAAGGTAAAAATACATCTATAGGAAAATGAAGTTTTACTAATTTACATTATATAAATAGAACATTTGTTGAACCAAACTTATTCCCTAGAAATTTTCACATTTAACTTTTCTTACATATTTATTATTCAAATTGAGTTAATTTATATAAGTCATAAAGTAAAATATACTTATTTGATCAAATTTAATTAGAAATCTATAATGAATCATGTAATTTTAAATCTTATTTTTATCAAGAAATGGTTTAATATTTTATTAACAAACGAGTGATTTAGATTGATTGACATAATCAAACTTATTTGTCTCGTCAAACCATTTTGTGCTCTTGTATTTCTATAACACTTCCCATAGAACTAGTTAATATTGACTTTTTACTACAACTACACACTTTGTATCTATGCAATATTAGAAGAAATGCATTATTACAATGTGGGGAGTGTAGTGGTTTGTTGATGTTTTATTTCAAATTGGAGTTTATGCTTTAAGAAAACATGATTGATTTCCTATATTGATTCCTATAGTTGCCATGTTTTTTAATAATCCATATCTCTTTATTGACTCTTTCGAATGCATCAAATGTATTTTAGTGGTGAGGTTTTTACAATATAGAATATATACATGTTTCAAATAAATAATATAGGCATTAAATTGACAATTTTGTTGCCAAATTAATTATTAAATTATACACATATACAATTTAAGTTTATCACTACATTATTTAACTAAACTAGGTACAAAGTTAAATCCTATAGATATTTAACTTTTCTTACATTTTTATATTTAAATATCAAAGAAGTATGTTAAATAGTACATATGTAGGAAAATAAATTCCAAGTAGTGTAAATTTGTACAAAATAATGAATTATCTACTTAAACTTACTCCCTAAAAGAAGTCAAATCATGTTGGCAATACAACAATATACACTTATATGATAAACACAATAAGAAATATACAATGAATGTGCAATTGTGGATCTTAATCAATTAAGGAATGAGTGAAATTTAATGAAGAAATTAATACAATATATTGTTTGGAGTGTCCTTGTGTTCCTAAGGATCCATATAATCATTTTTTTGTCTCTCCATGTTGTTTCAAGTGCATTGTTATTTCTAAAATACGTGCCATGCAAAAATGGTAACCCATGTGTGTTTACAACCTACACACACTTTATATTTATGCACTACCTCAAGAAATGACCCATCAAAGGTGGGGGATATATTGGTGTGTGTGAAATTTTGTTTCAAATTAGAGACTAATTTGACCTAAATGGTTAATCTTTAAAGGGGTAGTAACCGATGGAAGATTATCCTAATCAACTAGTTTCTAAAGTTGATTGCAACAATATTAGGATAATATATAAAATAAGACAAATAATGCTAGATAAATGGATCAAAGAACTAACAATTAGAAGGAAGGGGTGAATTAGCTGATATTTTGACATCTATACTAGCCTAGGTTGACTTGATGATTGGAAAAGGTTGGAAATGATTTGAAAAATCTTTGTTATGGAAAGCGTGTTATGAGCGATTACGGACCAAAGCGTATGATACAACCCAAAGTGTACCCCTACTATGGACCTTTCTATATGCCCTTTTACTCGGGTCAAAGCCATGGAAAAGGGGGTCAAAAGTGGACACATTTTTCCCGAAATCAGCAAAACTTGAACTTCATCTAATAATTTGGCATGCATATGCTCAAAATTTTACATAGTTATAAGAATAAGTAACATAGAGTTTGGAAGTTTCTAAACTACTACCTTTTTTTTGAAAATGGTGGAGATTAAGAGGTTCAAATGTGGTGCGCACACAAAGTATGTCTATTTTTGTGTCAAAAAGATAAGAACCTATTGTGTGTGCACCCCCTCCATTTTTGAGTTTATATTAATTATTTTTCAAATCCCTTTCATAGAAAGATGTCTAATACCATGTACAAGGTCCCACTAATTTTTCATAATTTTTGGATGAATATATAATTTTTAATTAATTTTCAAAGTGCACACATCCCGAAAATGAAATATTTGTGTGTACACCCCCGTAACTTTGAGAAAAAAGTCATTTTTTTTTTTTTTTTTTAATGTGTGTAGAATGGAGTTTAGAAGAGGATTTTTTTTTTGAAATTTGGATGAAAAAATCATAAATTGTGCACCAAAACATATGCATAGGTTTTGACAAGAAAAGAAGGCACTAGTAAAAGAAATTATGGATGAAAGCCTTAAACTAATCATATTTTAGAAAGAAGTATATCATCACCAAGGTAAAACCGATCTTGACATCATAGTATAATTTTTTGGAATATTATGTTATAACGCATGAGATATTGGGGTGTACACATGAGATTTTGATGGTTTTTTGTAAAACACGGATTTATTCATGATTACATAGTCCAAACCTTAGGGTTGGATATCCAAGGAAAATCCAAGCCTATGGATTGGAATTTCAAACCCAAAGAAGATGAAATGCACTCGTGTTCCTGTTTGTTATGTGGTATATGTGTTTATGGGAGGGATATATTTACTAAAATAAATGGAAGTATTAGTTTTTTTCTTTTATTAATATTTATATTTTATTATTTATTATACTTTAAATTTATTTTAGTAAATATAAGAAGTTAGGGTCACTCTGCACCTTATGGAACTAGTCTCACAGCTCCATCTATCACAATTTAGAAGATAGTTTTCATATTCTAATATGGTTAGTACATAGGTATTTTTCAGGATTTCAACATTTAAAGCTTTTAGGGTTTAAATTATACAATCGATATCTTTTGTGAAAGAATATAGTCATTTTTTAGGTTTTGGGGCCTTTTGGATTGGTTATTGACATTTGTAGGAGTGTTAAATGTGTCAAAATTAGAATTTACAAACCTCACAACTCCCAAAGGTAGCAAAAATTGATTAAATATATGGACTCATGAATTTTCCCATGAGCATGGAGTTGAATCCCTAATTTTGTCTTAGAATATGGTAAAATCATACTATGGATGAGTACCTACTTTACAAGCTTAGGGAATGCATCTTTCACTACTTCTTGGTCAATGATGTGTGTCCTTCCTCTGGCTAACCTACCTAGTACCACTCTCAACCTGGATCAAAAGAAATTATTAACAAGGTTTTTAAGTTTGTTTCAATGTGCAGGGATGATTGGATATGATGATTGATGAGTTTAGTGTGACTTGATGGAAGATAATTTCTCTAGAGGCCTAAAAAGGCCATTTATGAGCTAATCAAACACCCCCTATGGGAGAGTTCAAGAAATATATTAAGCATTTGGAGGTGATGTCAGAGAATCTTGGAAGTGTTGGAGGAAATTTAGGAAGATTTAGGAAAGGTTTTCTCATTCAAGGACAATCTGCTCAACAATGGGTTTTCTAGGTGCAAGGAACAAACACTCTAATGGTGAAATTTGACTTCTTCAAATGATTTTGGGAGCTCTGTAAGGAGTTAGGAGGAAAAAAATAGGAATTAGAAAGATATGTGAATCATATACATGTTGGTAACATCCATTTTTCTCTAATACTTGAAGGTTTCATGAATAATTTCAAAATAGTGTAGCTACCCCTTTCGGTTCTAAAAAAATGGCCCTAAATTTGCAAGCTCTAGAGAGATGATCACCACATGGTGATAGGTGAATATTTGTAAACATTGATAAGTACCTCTGGGAATGGGTATTGTCATAAATATACTATTTTTACCATGGGTAAGGATCTCATGAGGATGGGGCCAAATTTTGTGAGTTGAAAACACCTTCCTAACACCCGGGTTGTGTTTTTGAGTGACAAAACTTCTAACATGAAAAAGTGGTAAAACATGAGTTACCATGAGTTGAAAACATGTTTCTAAAACCTCAAGTGATGACTTAAGTGTTTAGAAACACTATTATGAGACCTACATTATGATGGGAATAGGATGCTCTCTTCTAATTACAAGGTAAGAGCGAGGATCACTCTCTTACTTTTCAAGCCTCCACAATTAAACCTAGTAATCACAAATCAACTCCATGATTCTGAAACCATTTTTTGTTAACCTTTCACTTACTGAAATATGTATTCACCATGTAGATGGAAGGATTTTTCATTGAATGAGATTATTTTCATGTGGCCACCTGTTGGACTAAAATGATGTGGTTATAATTTCCTTCCTCCTTTGAAGTGTGATCACACTAAAAGGTTCAAATGAGTGTTTAAGAACACTACCAAGTGAGTGACATCAAGTGAAACTCAAATGATTTATCATTCTTACATACATGGTGCTCTCTATGAATATCATCCTCTTACCCCTCCTGGCTCTAGAATTCTCCTCAGATGGAATCAACTTTAAGATACTCATACACCTCTTTTCTCATATGCCTCTCATGGAGATAGATGATTCCTTGATCCTTCACACATGATGGTCCTAAATGCCTCGATAGCTTGAATAGCTCATCTTGGCTTGTTCCTTGAAGAGGTTTTAACATGATGGTAGATTCAAGATATGATGATCCTCAACTCACTCCATGATCTTCCCATTTCACCTTTGAACATGATGACACCCTTTTTAACTTAACAATTCACTTCCTGACCAAGATGTCACATGAGTGGAAACATAATTATAGTATGTGAACACATCTTCACTTGATTTATCCTCATGGAAATAATTTTACTCCTATATATGGAATGATTGATCCCTAAAGGAGAATTGAAATAATGTTTGAGGGTGAGATCCATCTTCTTGAACTCTAACTGCATTGAAGCACTATGAAATCCACTCCCTAAATTGCAATATGAGAGGACATCGCCAAGTATTGATTAAGTGTTTAGAAATAATATAAAATATATATACACCATTTTGAGCTCAAGATGACTACCATCACCACTCATGGTGATCCTTTTTCATCGTTCTCATGATGATCATTCCCATTAATGACTTGAATTTAAATAAAGTTCTTTATGTTTTAAATCCTTCACATAACTCTTGATTCTCTGATTACCATTGTCAAGTGACTATCTATTACACATTTTGATGCATATTATTTCCCTATAAAATCATTCAGAACTCCTAGAATCTTCCATAGAATACAAAATTCACCATTGAATATCTCATTCCCTACACCCTAAATACCCAATGTTGAACAAATGGATCATGAATCATATTTTCTTTAATAAATTTTCCTAAATTACTTCAGACACCTTCAATTCTCTTCAAAATCACCCTTAGATGCTTTAGAATTTCCCTTAACATCCCCAAAGTGTGTTTATCAGCTGCAAAAGGCCAAAAAAATTCTTTTTAGGCCTTCAAAGGAAGTTATCTTTCATTGAGCCTTATTGAATTAATTTATCACCTTGGGTAATCATCCTTGCACACTAAAAAAACTTTAAAACTTTGTTAGGAATTTCCTCTAAGCCATGGTAAAGGGTTGAAAGATGCACGGTGATGATTTGGAAGGATGCACATATTGATGTTTATCAAGAGGAAAGGGATTAAATATTGCTACACCCTTAGTCCTATAGCTTATACTTGCATATTGTGATCATTTATCTACATTTTTGGTGTTCTTGGTGTTTTATTATTTGATATTCAAATCTCTTAAGTAATTTCATTACAAATATAGTAGTGTTCATGACATCTAACATTTACTTCCAACCTTCACAATTTTTATTTACTCTCACGGTTTTCTCACCTAAAGCTTAATGTATGGAGCATATGCAAGGCATCCTTAGATCTAGGTTATAAAAGAAGAAACTTGAATTTAATCCTCCTAAAGCTTATTCAATGGGTAAATGAGTAAAGAAGGGTGTGTATGATAAGAAATCTAAATTTTCTCCCTATCAGGTTATCTAAAACCCTATTTTGGGGTTTCAACAAGAAAATATCGATATCTCAGTTGATAAGTATTCTTAGAAGATAAATCTACCTAGAATCAAGTTATAAAACTTAGGAGTCTTCTTGAGTAACACCATTGTGGAGAAGACTCTAATACCATTTTGGAGAACACCCTTTTGATTAATTTTATCCACGTGGAATTAGAACTTGAAGGTGAATAACATGTTCTCGGCCTCTATAATGTATTAAGCTCATTACCAAGCACTAATTAAGTGTTTAAAAACAATCTTGGGAGGTATGTATTGCTTGAGAGTATGAGATGATTACTAGCATCATCTTTGGTGGCCTTGGATCAAAATGTATACTCCCAAAATGTAAAGGATTATTAAATATTTCATGTTCCTAATTTTTTTCCTCATAACTCCTTACGAAGCTTAGAATCAGCCAGAGAAGTCAAGGTTCACAATTTGACTACTCATTCCTTGCACCTAAAAACCCGTTGTTGAAAAAACTATCCTGAATGATAAAAAATTTCCTAAATATTCCTAAAATAATTCCAACACCTTCAAGGATTTCAAATACCACCTTTGGATACTTAATACCTTTTTCATAACCCTCCTAGAGGATGCACACAGGCTCCAAAATGGCCAAAATTGGCCTTTCTAGGATTGATGGAGAATTAATCTTTTATTGCACTTCAATGAATGGAATAATGGACCTTATTAAACATTTTTGAAAACTTATACATGTTCACCCAATGCATTAAGAATACCTTTAAGGAAAAGGTGATCTTAATTAAAAAAAAAGGAAGCATCTTAGGCTAGAAAGGGATTCAAGAAGATTTGGGAGCAAGATTTCACATTGTGGTTTGGTTTTCATGGTTTAAGTTTTGCATTTTTGGGTTAGTCAATTCACATGACAACATATCCATATGAATATCATCCTCTTACCCTTCTAGGATTCAAAATCCTCCTTGAATGGAATCAAATTTAAGATGCTCATACACTTGTTTCTCATATCCCTCTCATGAGAATATGTGACTTATTGATCCTTCACACATGATGGTCATGGATGCCTCAGTAGCTTGACTAGCTCATTTTTATTTTTTCTCGAAGAGATTTGGACACAATGGTAGAGTCAAGATATGATGATCATCAATTCACTCCTTGAGCCTCACTTTTTACCTTGAACATGATGATCTCTTATTCATCTCATAATTCACCTCCCGCCCAAGATGTCACCTGAGTGGAAGCATTCTTATGATGTCTAGACACCCTCTTTCTCAATTTCTCCTCATGGAGATAGGTTTACTCCTCTTATAGAAGGATTTAACCCTAAATGAAACTTGGAGGAATGTTTGAGAATGAATTCCATGTTCTTGACCTTCCTAATGTATTGAAACATTGCAAATTCCACCTCCCTGACTTGCAAGATGTGAGTTCATTACCAAAAATTGATTAAGTGTTTAGAAACAATCTCATAAAATATGCATTGTTTGTGAGTCTGAGATGATTTCCACCATCACTGAAGACAAGGTACAACTAGGGCTTAGGTTTTTAAAACCCAAATCAGGGAATTTAGACCCCAAATTTGCAAGAATAAACAAATACAAGGTCCTTGAAAGGAATATGATGGAATTTTAAGTTTACTTTGTCAAAATCAGATATATCATTGACAGTTAGTATGCACAGTTATAGTCATAGTTTGAAGATCTAAAGGGAGACTGAGATAGAGGGTTTTGAGGGATGTTTTGCAAAGAAGCACATATTGAAATCTTGCATAGAGGGAGAAGGCATAAATGGGTATCTAGAAAACCCATAAGTATGGTTTGAAACCCCTAGATTGAAAGGTACACTAGAAAATGCACAAGACCAGGGCTAGAAGAGAGTTAATAGGCTAAAAATTAGAAAAGGTGATAACAAGAGAAGTTTAAAGGGTTGAAATTTGAAATTTTTCATGCATTACATTGAGCCCAAAGGGTATCTGAGGATGTGTTTTTTAGTTTTGGATATGAATAGATGTGCATAATCATGGATCTTGCATGGGAATGGCTCTTGAGAGCTAAAATAGGGAAGGATTGATTAAACTTGAGAGGATTAATGATTTATTTGATTAATTATCACTTTTTTTGAATGGTTTCATGTTAGTCTAAGCATGGTGAAATAATATAAAGAGTTGGAAGGAGAAAATGGAAGAAAAAAATTCTAAATTTGTGCTTGATTTGGAATTAGGACACTTAAAGCTAGTGAGAGGAATAGAGTGGAAGTATGAGAAAATGAGGTTTTACAAGAAAATGAGTCATTTTAACAGTTGATTGGGCTTGTGTACAAAATGTGAGAGTAGGATATGGGGGTTAGAAGGGTAATTTTTAGGTTGATTGTTTTATTTTGCATATTTGAGCCTATAGAGCTTGTTGGAAAGACTTCTAAAAACAAGATACTAATGAGAATGATTGAAATTGGTTGTTATGAGTTGATGAATGCATGAAAATGTGTTGGAGCTCTGCATCACCTCATGATGTTTTAGATCCTTCACTAGACCTCATGATGACCATTCCCTTGATTATTTGAATGATAAAAACTTACATATGTGTTTTGATTTATTATGTGTTATAAGGAATTGCATGAGTCCATATATTCGAGCAATTATTGCTACCTTTAGGAGTTGTGAGGTTTAAAATATATAGTTTTGACACATCTAAAACTCCTACAAATGTCAATAACCAATCAAAAAGACCCCAAAACCTAAACAATGACTATATTCTTTCACAAAATAAATATCGATTGTAGAATTTAAACCCTAAAAGCTTTAGGTTGAATGCTGAAATCTTGAAAAATACCTATGTACTGACCATATTAGAATCTAAAAAACTATCTTCTAAACCATGATAGATGGAGCTATGAGACTAGTTCCATAAGGTGTAGAGTGACCCTAACTTCTTATATTTACTAAAATAAATTTAAAGTATAAGTTTTCTTTTATTAATCTTTATACTTTATAAGAAATAATAAAGTATAAAGATTAATAAAAGAAAAACTTATACTTAAACCATTTATTTTAGTAAATATATCCCTCCCATAAGCACATATACCACATAGCAAATATGAATGTGAGCGCGTTATAATGCGTTCACATTATAATGTGAGCATGTTAAAACATGCTCGGATTTTAGGCTTAGTAATCACCAATCCTATAAATTCATAATCCTAGTAAATAAATGTTTTAAAATAATTTTAAAAACATTAAAAAATAGATAAATTACATATACACTAGGCCTTGGTATAATTAAGATATTCAAAAAATTGTTTAGTAATTTAAATATATGATTGGTCTTATTTTTTTGTGGGCCTTATTTTTGTGAAGTATAAAAATTTCAAGAAAAGTGGGACACTATTATATGCTTTAACGATCCTCTCTGATTTTAGATACTTTTTAGGTCCTGTGTAATGTTTCATGAATGGTTCTTATCTACAATTTGAACCTTCAACACTATGCGATGCTTGTTGTGTAGCTAATTGAGTCTTAAAAACCCTAGATGGTGAAAGAGTCCTACAAAATAAACATTAGTTGGGTTGTGGTCACCCCTTTGTACCGCCAACATCGCCACTAATATGAAGATGGATCAAACCACACATTTTTCTTTCCTAACATGTGATATCTAGAATGTATGTAACCATATTGATAATCATGACCTTGCATAATGTGATTATACTTGAACATTTTCCCTAACTTGACTTGAATTTGGTAATGTGCCTTTTGTATTTGCAGATCTGAGTGGATGACTACCCTATAATGAGTATGTAGAGTATTTGAATCTCAAGGGGTCTTGGAGTAGTATTTATTATGATTGTTCTTAGTGTTTTCTCATTGAAATGTTAGGAGTCAAGTAGATAGAATTCCCTCTTTAATGGGATATGAATAACTTGCTTATATATGAGTTATAAATCTAGATATCTCGAGATAGGGCTGAAAAGAAGTGTACCAAAGGAATTCAATTTGAGAAAAGTAAAATTAGAGTAAGAGGGACTAAATTACTGGTCAGCCCATAACGTATAGATGTTATGGGCCTTTCTTAACACTATGGTCCCAAATGCATGTGCGATTAATTTGAAAGTTGGTGCTATGCAATATGTGAGGTTGTAGCCTTATTTTATGGATTAATAGAAGTTGTGTGTAAGTAAAAATGAGTGAGGTATTGCTAGGGATAGCCTAATTGGTCAAATTGAGCAAGTGTGGGCTAGTGCAAGCGTGTTTTTACAATTTATGTTTTTTAAGACATGCATTGCTAAAATGAGTGTCTATTTTTCCCCCTTTTAGAATGAAATTGAAAATTGCTACTTATAGGAAAAGTAACCTATGTTTGTAAACACACTTTTCCTTCACCTGTAGTGTTTTTGCTTGTGCTAGGAATTTGTTTTTTCCATCTCGTGTTTATTTATCCAAGATGAGCACTTTCATACAAAATCGTAGTTAATGTCCATGGTATAAGAGATCAAACTTTAACATGAAAATAGAAATATATAAGTAGAAAAGAAAAATGAAGGAAAGAGTAAACCTAGTTGTTTTGCAAGGGGAAGAGAGTACTCACACTACCATTTCCATGGATTTTTTTTAACTCTGTGTTGGAGTTGGTTAGAAGGATTTGGGGGTGATCAGTTCCCAAGTGGAATGTGCCAAGGAAAATAGAAAGAAGTGCAAACGCACCGCACATGGTGAAGAGAAATGTATATGGAGCATTCCAATTTCTGTACATCCCTCCACTAAAATATGGGCAATAGGAATTCAAGACTACGAGAATACCAATCACATCGAAAATTCCCAAGTCCCAAAAAATAAGTTCCACTATAGATGAACATGAACCCAATTGATTTGCAAATGATGAAACAATGTATTGGGGTAATGATAGCTTTCATGTACCCTTGGTGCCACCATAATCTAAATTGTACCATGAATTATCTCATTGATATTGAGTAAAAGTACTATAAATTTCCTTGAGAAACTATACCAACTAAGAAAATTATCAAACCTATCCCAAGGATGCAAGCGTATTGAATGGTCCATATAATTTAGATGCTATGGTATTTATTGTACATTTTATCCTTATATGTTTATTATCACAAAAAAGTAGCACCATGAGATTTGGAAATGTAGATATCTACTTTTTTCTAACATGGGACCATCTCTCAAGTTGTGGGACTTGCAAACTTGAGATGGACCTCCGAAGAAGGCCGACTTCCTCTTCCTAATCTAATGCTAAACTAATCCTACTCTTAGAAAGGAAAATGCAGCTAACTAATCCTAAACTAACCATGCCAAGGGACTAGGGAGAGAGAGAGGGCTATAAATATGCATGAAATAGAAACCATAAGCTAAAAGGCGGTGATAGCACCAAAAAAGGGGTGAGATCCACTCTACCGAGGGGAAAGAGAAAGAAATGAAGAAGGGAGAGGTCAGACATAAGTGAAACAAACCCAAAGCTTCATTTTCCATATGTTCTCACATGAAACATAAAAAAATGAACTAGCAAGGATAAAGACATGCACAACACAATGTAATAAGTAAAAGAGAAGAAAGGTTGTAGCTAAAAAAGAAGCAGCAGGACAAATGTGTCACAAAACAAGATTTATTACAATAAAACTATCCACAGACCATTACAATTGTAGAGGAAGGAAAAATAACATTTCCAATCCCAAAAATGAAGGTTTGATGACTCACAACTGCTTTGAAATTTTTGATAGAGTTCCATTAAAGTTTTTGAAGGTCTATCCTTTTAAAATGAAATATTTTACAATATATATCTCGAATGAAAGAGAAGCAAGAAAAGAGAAGGGGGGATAAATTTTATGTAATTCAACGACCAATAGTCTATATTAAAATCCTCTACAAATAACATGGGCACCTTACAAAGCCATCATTCAGTCTATTTCATCCTGCAGAAGCAAATGAAGCCATGCCTCATACATTATAGTGGTTGAGCTACCTGATTTGATCGTTTGTGTGCCCTAACAATCTTATTCTACCTCCAAAATTTTTGTTTTCCATTTTGACCCACTAAATTCCACCAAAAAAATTGTGATGATGTTAAATTGAAGGGATCGATGAAAATTTTCCAACGGTATAATTTTTCTAATTTGTTGTAGGGGATCAAAAGTTATGGCCATTTGAAGATTTGCCTGCCGTGAGGCACAAAAATTTGACACTGAAAACCTTCAATTGGTTCGAGGATCGGCCTCTACCAACATGTACATTCTTTTACTTTTGCCAAGTGTTGGTCTCCCATTGGTTCAAAAAATCGGGATTTACTTTCCCGCTCGCCATCTGTCCTTATCTTTTTACCTTTTGTGGGCTTTAGCCATTATGAAAATTCGAGGCAAATAGAACTTTGCCACATTTCTTTGGGATGTCAAAATTTCCTTAGACCTCTCAGCTCTCTCATGACATGACATGTGGACCAATGAAAAGGGTCCATGCTCTTTCTCATTGCTGCACCTTTTGAAACCCAAAATGCGAACCACTAAGAAACGACCACATTTCTTCGCAATTTGCCCCTCAGTGACCATTACTAAAATGTTAGCCAATGAGAAGGATCCATGTACTTTTCATGTCATTCCCTTTTTTGATCTCTAGCCTTTGACATCCATGAAAGATTTTAGCTAATGAGGAATCTCGATGCCTCGTGTTGTTAGAATTTTTGATATCCCTTTTGATGATTTGTGAAGTGCAAGCCAATAGAAAGTCTCCACGTACTTCATATTTTAAATGTTTTATTTGATATCCATTAACAACTGTGAATCACAAGAAAATGAAAAAGCTCCACATTTCCACAGTGTCATAACCTGTTAGTCTCTTTTGCTTCGTGCTTGGATATGATTGGATGGGCCTTTGCATTTGTCAGATTTACAAAATGCGAGCTAATGAAATAGCACCCCATAGCTCTTCGCATCGTAGTTTCTAAGTCTAGGGGACTTAGAAACTTTCTGGCTTTTTAATGTGGTCATTAGGTGTCCTCTTTGTTTTTCTTTATATTTTGGCTTTTAAATTTGCCATGCGTTTAATAAAAAACCATCTAATTCTTTGACCGAGATCCTTTGTTACGTGGTATGTTAAAACATAGAACCCATAAATGAGTTAAACCTGAGTATCTCTGTGAATTTTCAAATGCCCAACAACCAAGTGCATTTGGGAAGTGAAATTTGATGGCTATTTGACCATCATAGACCTATAAAAATGGCTAAGTCCATTTTTAAATCTTTGTTAAAGCCAAAATAACTTGGGGGGATAATTTTGGATAACAATTTGGTGACCTCTTGGGGTAATCTACCTGCTAGATTAGATCAATAGCCTTATGCATCCATTGGGCATGGAGTCAAGCCAAAAACTTAAAAATTGATCTACAACATTGAAATTTCTTACCCTAGGGCCATATTGAAGCATGAAATGAACTTAGGAAGGTCTGGAAGCTTGAGGTTGATCTGTGGAGCTCTAAATGAAGCTTTGAAACTGCTCTAACTATCTGATTTTCCATTAGACTACTCAAGCTTGAGGTGAAGCCAAAATTGACCATCTCATTGTGAAAAGTCTTCTGATTTTGATTTTGTGAGAGTGGAAAATTGTAAAATCTTGAGAATTCACTCTATTTACTCTACTTTTGATCTATTGAGACAAAGAAAAGCATTTGAAGTTTCCTCAAATCTGTTTTTTTGCCAAGTTTTGGAGAAAAACTAAATTGAATCCTTGACAAATAATGAAGCATTGCAGAGTTTTGGATCTCATGCTAATTTGGAAATGAAATGCATGCAATTGGAACTATCCCAAGTAGTGAATTTGACCAAGGAAGAGGCACCACGGGATCTTGACTACAACTGATCTCTTGGGGTCTAAAAATGAACCTTAAAGCTACCCCAAAATCTGATTTGGCCAAGAAAGTTTCCCTAAACTGAAATGGATTGTGCAACAGCAACAAAGCATGAAAAACTATATACAAACATGGAAATATCATACATGTTCCAAGTGGAGACATGTAGAGTGTGCACAATGCACTTCTTCTACTAAAATCAAACCTACCTACCCTACCCTAACCAAAACAAGGAAAAGCTAAACAAATCTTGCAACAGGAAGGAGAAATAGAGTCTCTTTTTTTATAGATTGTGGCCATGTAATTAATTTTTTAATGGTCACGGCCTATGATAAGAGTGGAAAACTATTTTC
The DNA here is from genome assembly GCA_018340775.1 of Taxus wallichiana var. yunnanensis. Classification (NCBI taxonomy): domain Eukaryota; kingdom Viridiplantae; phylum Streptophyta; class Pinopsida; order Cupressales; family Taxaceae; genus Taxus; species Taxus wallichiana. The sequence goes on from JADAXU010000136.1 coordinate 1,747,493, forward strand.
CACCCTACTAGCCAAAGTATCAACATCAAATAAAAAGAATACCTCCTCAAGATGCTCATTATTTGGGTTGGAGGCTTTGGTGCTGATCCTTGGTGCTATGAAACTCATCCTCATGCTTAGAAGTAAGCATGACTGGTTGTGGCTTCTCCTTTAGCTCTAATGAATCCAAGTACTTCATGAGGAAAGGTTTGATCCTTGAAATCTTCCTATTGCTCTGAAACTTAACTTCAATAATGGATTCTTCATTTAGACCTTCCGAAAAGGGGGTTGTTTGCATGTTGATTTGTGCTTTGCATTTCTCTTGTAAATATTTGATCCTCTACCTTGATGATCAATGTGGAAATGATGTCATCCTTGTTCTCTTCCTTCTCCTCACTTGATGAAATAATTGGAAGATTAAACTCCTCCAATATTTTCCCAAGAGAATTGTTTGAAGGAAGCAGTTGTTTTTGCATGTTTTCCTCCATGACATCGTGAGGATTCTAATGTTGGAGGATGAGTGATGAAACAAAAAAAGTGGTGATATCCATGGGATCCTCCTCAAATCACTCCTCTAAGTCAGACATACAATGTGCCTCATCATGGTCCTGTTGTTCCAAGTCCTCTCCTTCCTCCATGATGACCTTTGAATTTATAACTTGTTCATCATGGTTCCCCTCATCTTCAAACATGAAGTTTGAGAGCTCAAACTTCTCTTCATCATCATAATTTGGGGAGGATGAAGTGGGAGGAAGTCTTGAAGCTTCTTGTGTGGCCTGCTTTGCATTCAAGACCTCTGGGTCTATGTGGTTCTCCTCCATATGCTCCTTTTTAACTTGAACTTGGAGTTTTTGTTCTTCCTCTTCCTTGACTGATTGTGTAGCCTGGAAAATGACCATCAATATTCTCAAGAAAAGTTCCATTATGGACACTACATTCAAAATATATAGATTGTTGATCTTCTTCTTGTTCCACTTCTGCTACAAAATCAGCCTCAACCACCACTGGTTCTTCAACATTGACCTCCTTTGAAGGCTTGACCAACAAGGGAATTTTTCCAATTCCAAACTTAAGAGCCCATATTTTCAATTTATCTATCATTTATTATTTTATAGGATCTTCTTCTTGTTTCCCTTGGCTGGTTTTCTGATTTTTTTCTTCCCAAGATGAGTTTAGGATTGCAAGAGGAGGGGTGGGTTGGGTTACAACTAGTTTTTGCTATTATTTGTGGTGGTAGAGGAGGTAGAAATTCTTGTTTCTTTAGAGGGGATGACTATTTGGAAGGAAAAAGGGTAGAAGAATTGAGATGAGATGGAAGATTGGAAGATGGAGAAGGGAACTCAACACTTGGGGCAACATACAATGGGCTTGAATCTTGAGACTGTTGAAATGATAAAGCTTGGGAAAGAGGAAAGAGAAACAATAAGTTTGTGACTGACTTACCCATTGATAAGGTTTTCCTACATTTTTCTCATATGCTTCTATCTCCTCAATCCACTATGCAAGTTGGGACAACATTTCAATCATGAAGTCAAGATGTTGCTGAAGTCTATAATGCCTTGGAAAAGGGCCTTCCCATGGACAAGGTGCCCTATAACCAATCTTGAATGCTTTCATTTGTGTTGTAGCCCAGGATTGAACCATTCCCCTCTATTATTTGAATCTTCTCTTACACATCAACACTCTTGAGGTAAATGTTGCCATCATATACATACTCTTCTTGATAGGATCCATAGAAAAACTGATCTTGACATTGCTCATATGGGTAAGCATAATGGTGATCTTGAATTTAATTATAGAATTGATCGGAGGATTATTGAAGCTCATTAAAGGTTGATTGCACTATTGTATGTGTGAATTCCATTGTGGGAAGGAAGCCATGATTGCACAACTTCATAGGATGGAAAAAATGGAAAGAAATGGAAAGAAAGATGAATGAAAATGGATGGAAGAAAGGTCTACAATTTAGAGAAAATGGGTTATTTTGATTAGTGAAGTCACCAATTGTACTTGAATATGCCTCCAAAGGCTGATATTTCACCAAGAGCACAAAATATTAATGAAATGAAGATGTAAAGCTCTTTAATCTTGTCCCACCAAGCGTGCCAAAAACCATTATCACAAAAAGGTAGCATCCGAGATTTGCAATGCAAATCTCTACTTTTTGCTAACATACGATCATCTCTCAAGTTGTGTGACTTGAAAACTTGAGATGGACCTCTGGAGAAGGCTGACTTCCTCTTCCTAATCTAATGCTAAACTACTCCTACTCCTAGAAAGGAAAATGCAGCTAACTAATCCTAAACTAACCATGCCAAGGGACCAGGGAGAGAGAGAGAGGGTTAGAAAGATGCATGAAAGGGAAATCCTAAGCTAAAAGGTGGTGATAGCACCAAAAAGGGGTGAGAGACACTCTAGTGAGGGAGAAAGAGAAAGAAATGAAGAAGGGAGAGGCCAAACATAAGTGACATAGACCCAAAGCTTCATTTACCATCTATTCTCACATGAAACACAACAAAATGAACTAGCAAGGAGAAATACATGCACAACACAATGCAATAAGTAAAAGAGAGGAAATGTTACAACTAAAACAAGAAAGGACAGATAAATGCATCATAAAACAATATTTTACTATGATAAAAGTATGCACAGACCATTATAGTTGTAGAGGAAGGAAAAAAAACATTGCAAGCCCAAAAATGAAGGTTTGACGACTCACAACTACTTTGGAACAAATTTTATAGAGTTCCATTACAGTTTTTGAATGTCCATCCTTTTAAAATGAAATATTTTACAATATATAGCTCAAATGAAAGAGAAGGAAGAAAAGAGAAGAGGAAAAAAATAAGGGGAATGACTTTTATGGACTTCAACCACCAATAGTCTGCATTAAAATCCTCGTAAAGCACATGTGCACATTACAGAGCCATCATTTAGTCTATTTTGTCATGCATAAGAAAACGAAGCCATACCTCATCAATTCTGGTAGTCGAGCTACCTATTTTGATCATTTATGTTCCCAAACAATCTTCTTTTGCCTCCAAAATATGTGTTTTCCATTTTGACCCACTAAATGCCACCAAAATCAGATTTTGATGATGTCAAATTGAAGGGCTTGATGAGATCTTTCCAATGGTATAAATTTTTTCTAATTTTGTGTAGGGGATCAAAAGATATGGCCATTTGAAGATTTTTTGTTGAAAGGCACAAAAATTTAACACGTGGCAACCTTTAATTGGTTCAGGATTGGCCTCTACCAATGTGTACTTGCTTCACCTTTTTCCAAGTTTTGGTCTCCCATTGGTTCACAATATCGAGCTTTAATTTCCTTCTCACCATCTGTCCTTGTATTTTTTACCTTTTGCGGGCTTTAGCCTTTATGAAAATACGAGCCAATAAAACTTTGCCACATTCCTTCGGGATGTTAGGCTATCCTTAGACCTCTTTCAATCTCTCGTGACACATGGACCAATGAAAAGGATCCACACTCTTTCACATTGCAGACCTTATCAGACCCCTAGAATGTGAGCCAATAAGAAATGACCACATTTCTTCGTAATTTTCCCCTTGACTGACCATTGCGAAATGTGAGCCAATGGGAAGGCTCCACATACTTCGCATGTCAGTCCCTTGTTTGATCTCTAGCCTCTAACATCTACAAAATATTTTATCCAATGAGGAATCTCCACGCATTTATGTGTTCTCATACTTTTGATAGCCCTTTTAACAATTTACGAAGTGCAAGCCAATAGAAAGGCTCCACGTACTTTACGTTTTTAGTATTTTATTTGATATCTAGTGACAACTGCAAAACGTGAGAAAATGAGAAAGCTCCATGTTTCCATAGTGTCAGAACTTGTTAGTCTATTGCTTCGTGCTTGGATTTGATTGGACGGGCCTTCACATTTTTCATATTTACGAAAGGTGAGCTAATGAAATGGCACCACATAGCTCTTCACATCACAGTTTCTAAGTCTAAGGGACTTAGAATTTTTTTGGATTTTTAATGTGGCCGTCAGTTGTCCTCTTTGTTTTGCTTTGTATTGTGGCTTTTAAATGTGCCATAGGTTTAATCAAAACCCACCTAAGTCTTTGATTGAGCTCCTTTGTTTCATAGCTTTTTAAAACATAGATCCCGCCAATGAATTAAACCTAAGTATCCCATGGATTTTCAAATACCAATGGCCAATGCATGTGGGAAGTGAAATTTAAAGCCGTTTGATCATCACAAACCTGTAAAAATGGCTAAGTCCATTTTTAAATCTTGTTAAAGCCAAAATAACTCGGGGGTGATTTTGGATAACAATGTTTTTGACCCAATTCTATTTTTGAGCCATTTTCTTAACCTATGCAATGTCCGATTTTGTACCCATTATTTTTTTTCTTGAATATCTATTTCTCCGAGGGTGAGATATCATCCAATGGTTCCCCCCTTGTTTGGGGCATGTGAAATGGAATAATGTGAGTTCATCCTAAATAAGAGGACCAATATCTGATGTGCACATGTGTTATGTGACTCTTGCAAGGGGAAATATGGGAGTGCACATATTATATACCATGACGTGTACATGTAGTATAAAAGAGAAAATAAAAAAGTTTTAGTAACAAGCAATAGGTATAAGTGAAAGCATGCGAGAAACAAAATAGAACAACATGTAAAACAATATGTTGCATACATGGCATACCACTTAGGATATCCCAAGATAATCGAGGAACTCAACGAAAACAAGTAACAATCAAGTAACATAGGGAATTTTACACAAATAATTTAAAATAATAGAGAAAACATGTAAAGCAAGAAACAATCCATAGTATGAAAATGATTCTGGTTTGGAAGTAACCTACAAAATATATACTATACATGAAGAACCCATTATCATGTTAGAGTAATAAATAGTATGACATAATGTATGTACTGAGTGAATGAGGTAAGATAAAGTAAAGTAGCAAATATTGGAATAATATCACATGTATGTGAGAAAGTGTAAAGTGGATGCCCCCTAGTAGTTGCGGAAGAACCGTAGAGAGAAGTTTCAAACATCTTGCATTATATAAGAATTTATGAGTATTTTACATTCAACTCAATGTACCACATGAATGCACATGTGTATAGAAAAAGGATATAACATACTATGTATCAAGCTAACATGATAAGTAATGTGCAACATGAATAATATAAGCATGTAATAGAAACAACCAAGCAAGAGCAATGCAAATATTTTTGAATGTTTATATATATTTGAATGTTTTTGAATATTTTTAGTGTTTATGTATATTTCAATGTTTATATAGAGTAAATTCCCACTATCGAAAAAGAGGGCCCACAAAATCCACCTATTTTTGAAATAAATCCAAACTGAAAATATATTAATTTAGCCCAACTTAAAACAAACAAAATCAAAACCCTGAAAAATAAAAATGCAAATATATTTGAATAATGCAATATATGAAATTAAATGCTTATAGAAGTAAATATGGTAAGGAAAAAAATTGTGAAGTTAGTTCAATCAAACTAAAGATCAAGTTAATACGTTCTCACTTGAAAAGGAAAACTTCAAAAATAAATAATCTTGAAGTTATTTATTGTTTGATTTAATTATGGTGAATTTGACACTTTTGAAAGAAATCATAACATTATAGAAGCGTAAAAGAGTAAGTAGTAAGTAGCTGATCAATTTTTACATGACAAACATTGCCAATTTGAAATTGTAGCTAAATGCTAAGAAAATTATTTGCAAGCTAATGGAATGGGTAAGAGACATCATTATTCAAGCCGGGAAAGAGCATAGAGTCCATGCAATAGCATGGATATGTTTAACTTGATAATGGTGTACATGGCATGGATAGTTGGACATGTCTCACACTCATAGCATCCTCCCCATAATTTTTCATTGATATGCCAAAGGAAACAATGCGCTTGTTTGTGCTAGTGGCATGGTCATGCTATAAAATTAGAATAGGATGAAGCGGGATTAATTCTTAAATATGTAAGTGTTACGCCACCAAAAATTACACATGAACAATGCGATGTGAATGCCAAATGAGACGTGGTTGAGGAATGATTTTCATAAATATGAATGTAAGCAAGAAGAGGACTTATGTTGGTTAAGGTAATTCATTTTTTTGTAATTGTAGAATAATATGTGTCTTCTCGAATAAAAGAAAGAGTGGTAGAGTAATAATTTATAACATTCTTGATTTTAATAGGAATGTAAGAGATAGAAAATTCAATTGTATAATTGTCTATGTGAAGATGAGGAGAAGTGAAAGCAGATCAAATTATAGCATTCCCTAAAATTTTATGAGAAGGAATAGGATCCAAAGCTATGGTGTTATTATTTATTTCAAGAGACGGAAAGGAAATCAACTCATTTGATCTATCTTTAGCATTCAATTTTATTGAAACATTAAAAGAAGGGATAATGAGAGATACAAAATTTCCACAATCACTAAGATTGTTAGTGTAATCATCCTCATAATCATAAGTACTTGGATATTCAACAAAACATACATACCATGTGTATAAAAACTACCAACACCACCACTATCCTCCTCATATATAGGGATATGAACTAAAGACTCATAGGTTTTTGTTATGTCAAAAAGAAACACCCTAGGATTTACACATTATAAAACCCTACTTTTGACTAACATGGGATTATCTCAAGGTGTGGGACCCTCGTAATTAAGACAAACCTCTAGAGAAGGATGGTTCCTCTTGGTGTGTGTATTTTCCACATCATTAGGTAAGTCATATCACTTAGGTGAGATCGTAGGTCCATGTGTCATTTAGGGGTCATTATGAGATTCTCTTACGCGTCAGTGCATCAACACGTCAGTGTGTCATATGCGTCATTGGGAGTTACACTTCTATTCTAGGAATGTAACTCCCCCTCTCCACTGAGTTGTCATAATTTCAGCACTGGGGGTTACTCCACACCTCCTATATGTACACCCCATTTGATCTATGAGATAGAGGAGAGTTTTATGGCTTAACCAGGTTCTGCCTGTTTGTCGAATCTTTGCATGCACATTCGGTTGATGCTCGCTCCTCTCGAGATCTCTTCACGCTGCCATTCACACGTCCGTTGATGTGCACGTCGTCCCTCGTGATCCTCGCTTGCGGGTTTTCAAACCCTCTTTCATGGTATCAGAGTGGATCTTGTGGATCCGTGCACTCATCGGCGTTTCTGTGCATGTTTTCTGGCTTCCGGCATGATATATAGATCTCTCTCAGCGTGTGTCGTAATGGATATTCCAGTTGTGCTCTTCTTGCATTGATTCAGACGTTTATACTTCTTTTCGGGTGTTCGTGGCTTTGTTTTTGGGGTTTAACGGTTTTGCATCCTTGCATGCAGTTTTGGAGTGTTTACAGTTTCAGATCTGAGCTCTAGAAGTGCTGGTTTTACTGGGTTTATAGTGGTGTTGGGCTTAGACTTCATAGCTTCGTGCTTTGTTTGGGTTTTGGATAGTCTTCGACCGCTCGGCATCTTGCTTCTTTAGTGTTTCTTGCTCACTATTCATATTGTTGTGACCCTTGCATGGGCTTCGTGGTTCTTTGCTACCTCTTGCTCCCTCCATCTCTGGCTCGTAGCATCCTCCAGCACCAACAGCCCACACGCTGTCTCCAGCATTGAAAAAAATGTTTTTGTCTTGCATTAAAAAAAAATTTTTTTAAAACCTGCATTTTCTGGTTGCATTGGAAAACGTTTTGACCTCCCACACGTTGATCTCCATCTGTTTCCTTTGCTCCAGTGACCTGCAGCACCTGGCACACTCAGCACGGCGGTCTTCCATTCCCTCCAGCGTCCTCTTCCATTGGAAAAACGTTTTTTGACTTTGCTTAAGCCGTTTTTGGGCTTTTTTGGCGTTTTGGATCTTCAAACAGATCCTCCAGCTTGCGCAAACTTGCAACACTTGCTCCCAACACCTCCAGTGACCATTTTACACATCTCTAGCAACCCTGCACTGCTCCATGCCATTATCAGCACGTGGCTCCAAAGACTCCTGTGTTTTCTGCTTGCTACAACAATTTCTCCTCCTCACGTGGCATTTTTTCTTGCTGTCCACTCTTCAAACGTGGGACCCATCCTTTGTTCCTTTTAGAATTGTTTGTAGGTTAAAAAAATCATATTTTAATGTTTTAAGGATTAAAACATTAATTCATGGCATTGTAAATTATTTCAAGGCACTATTTTTGCTTGTTTTATTGCCCTTCCTATAAGTGTCGAAGATGGAGGGCGAGGTCCGGGGTTGGCAGGAGGCTAATCCCCCCTCGCAAGAAAAAAAAACCCTTGCTAAAATTTGATTCCGTTTCCAAAGAGTAGTCACACGACACCCTTTGCACCCATTTCAAGATTTTTTAATGTATTTGCAGTGTCTAGTGCATTTTTTCCATCAATTGCGGGAATCGTTTTAATGCGATAACTTTTGACTCGCTACTCATTTCTGAACACTTCCTTGGTCAAAGTTGCATGATTTTCACACACTACGTAATGTAATTTCCAATTTTGTAAATGTACTACTTTTATAAAGTGCCACATTCTGGGGGGTTGTTTGTACTCTTGGGCCTACACACGCAGACACATTATCGGCCAAGTCTGACGTCTTGCTTTCTTGCATATTACATTTTTTCATCATGGAGAGTGCTTTTTCTAGATGTGAGTGTTGTAGGATCACCTTACAGCCTCCGCCACTTCTCACCGGGAGAGAGACCTATTCAGCTTAGTGTGCTTCCATGGAACATTACTTTGCCTATGAGGGTCTTTTAGCCTTCTTACTTGGGCCAGTTCCTGCACCCGCTGATCATCGTCATCTAGAGGACTTCCTCGACACTTGTGACCATGTCTTTGGTCACATGATGATGCATGTCTCTCATTCTCTCTGGTTTCACATGGTAGACTCAGATCCACCTCACCGTGTCTGGAGCATTCTTCAGTCCTTGTATGGAGACCCTTCACATACTGCCGCCATTTTTGTTGTTGCTGCTAATTCAGTTGTCTCCTCCATTTCTTCGTGTGATGACAGTTCCACTGACATAGGCTCGCTTAGTTCTACTTCTGATGACAAGGATTGTGCATCCAGTTCTGATGTCGAGAGTACTACAGAGGACTCTTCTCCTCTTTCTCTCACTATTCCAAAGAGTGTTGACACTTCCCACATCTCATCAGATATCGAGCAGTCCCCTTCTCAGTCTCATACATTCATCACACCCGCCTCTTTTCCACTTCCAGTGTGCGAGGCCCACTTCACTCCTCTACCTTCATTGGATGACTCATACCTATATGACATCGCTCTTCTGTTTGTTGAGCCCCCTCATTGGGACGAGTATCTACTTGACCTTAGTCATCTTTTTGCAGAGTCTACTTGTGATGATCTACAGGTCCCTCATCCATCTACAGGTGTTTCAGAGGAGTTCATCATCTTTGTTGTTGGGAGTGCCCCTTTTGGGACTCTTACCACTTCCACTTTTTCGGAGACCTTCATTGATCCACCCTTAGCTATGGATCCCTTTTTTGTTGTGGAGGATGTTTTGTTCCCTTCACATCACTTGGAAATCCTTTCTGCAGTGTTCCTCTTCACTCTAATAGTTCTACGCACGTGGCATTACCTTTAGTTCCTTGGCACTCACTCGCTAGACCTATGTCACACTTGATGCACCAGACTCAGAGTTCTTCGTGTTGCTGCCTTCAGTTTCCTTTGTGGAGTGGGCGGACTTCCAACACGTCATTTCTGTCCTTCCTAAGGGCAGGCACATAGTTCGTTGTGGGTGGCTCTTCTTCAGTCCAGAGGCAGAGGATCTCGTCATCGACATTCTTCTAGGAGACCTCCTAGAGCTGCAGAGTTCAGATCTGTCCATGGCATCTTCTACATTCCTCTCGTCTCCCTCTTCTCTCTTCTTCTTCTCTCTTCTTCTTCTTTCCGAGAGATTTCCTCTTTGTACATGGGTACTCTTTCAGGCTCGTCTATGGCCGGGACCCATATTTGGCATCTTTCCTAGATTAGAGAGTGTTTTGTTCTCTTATGGTGGATGTTTTTCCCACTGGGTTTTCCTTCACTGCTTGGGATCTTCTTCTTGTACATGGGTACCTCATCAAGCTTTGTGCCGGAACCCATTTCTCGTTTCTGACTTACCACCTCATCCTAAGTTACGATGAAGGGGGGGTGTTGGTGTGTGTATTTTCCACATCATTAGGTGATTCATCTCACTTAGGTGAGATCATAGGTCCATGTGTCATTTAGGGGTCATTATGAGATTCTCTTACGCATCAGTGCGTCAGCACGTCAGTGTGTCATATGCATCATTGGGAGTTACACTTCTATTCTGGGAATGTAACTCCCCCTCTCCACTTGAGTTGTCATGATTGCAGCACTTAGGGTTACTCAACACCTCCTATATGTACACCCCATTTGATCTATGAGATAGAGGAGATTTTTATGGCTTAACCAGGTTCTGCCCATTTTTCGAATCTTTGCATGCACATTCGGTTGATGCTCGCTCCTCTCGAGATCTCTTCACGCTGTTGTTCGCACATCTATTGATGTGCACGTCATCCCTCATGATCCTCGCCATGGGTTTTCAAACCCTCTTTCAGTTCCTCTACCTATTCTAATGCTAAAACTACTCCTAGAAAGGGAAATGCAACTATTCTAACACTAACCTAGAATTCCAAGGGACTAGGGAAGAGAGAGGGGGGGTTAGAAAGGTACAAAAGGGGGAAATCCAAAGCTAAAGTTGGTAATAACACAAATAAAAATGGGTGAGATACTTTCTTTGAGGGAGAAAAAGAGGGGAAAAGGGAGTTTGGAGAGGCCAAACAAATGTGACATAGATCCAAGCTCCGTTCACCATTGAATCTCCACAAAACACAACACCCTGCACCTACAAGTGAGAAATACATGCATAAAAAGACAAAATGAAATAGAGAGGAAAGGAGATACAATAAAACAATGCAATTGTTAAAAAATGCAACAAACACATATTTTATTGCTCTTAAGGTATGCACAGTCCATTACATGATGACATAAAGGCATAAAACACTTCCGGCTCATAGCTCAATGGAGTTGAGGAACAAACTTGCAAGAGTTTCTGTAGCTCCCAGAATGTCTCCCCTCAAAATGAGGTGAATTTTACAATATATAGAGCAAGGGAGTTAATAACCGATAACCTTCATTAATTGTCTGTATGGAGGTATGGGAAACCATATCAGTTCACTTTCCAATGGTACTTTTCTTGCATGGCGAACATGGGTGCCATACCTCATTAAATCAGTTATTGAGCTACCTTGTATGATGTCATTAATGCTTAGCCTATATTTGACATTCCTTGCTAATGCCCGATAGGAACCACCATTGATGCTCGACAATAACAAGAGTAGTAGTCCATAAAAAGGGAAGGAGTTGTCACACGACAAGAAGAAATGTTGTCACGCGATAGCGAAGGAAAGGTTGACAAGCGTCAAGATGGAATGTTGTCACGTGATGAGGGGAAGGAAATGGTGCATGCTTGGAAGGAGCAATTGATGTGTGACAAAGTGAGAGGTAGTGAAACACATCAGCAAGAGGTGGTTGACATGTGATAAGGAGAAATTTTTTTCACGCAATAGCAAGAAGTGGTTAACGCATGACAATGGGCGACATTAATGCGTGACAAGAAGAAACATTATTGTGTAACAATGAGAGGAAGTTGACACATGACAAGAAGATGTGTCTAATGCATGACAAGAAAATGAGGCTTTGAAACTTCTCTATAACTCACTAGCTTGTTGTGTAACTTGACCTACAAGAAAACTTGTATTATCTCAATTCTACCTTGCAAGTCATCATGAGCTACCTTTCTCTTCTAACAAAAGTGGCTGAATTTGATGGCCACATGCACACCCCATAATTTTAATGGCTAAGTCCATTTATAATGAGTTATTCAAATTAACCCAGGAGAGTGAATTTGGGATAAAAATTTGGTGAAATTTCGGGACATCTGCCTACTAGATGTGTGACTAGTTGCCTTGAAGCATCCATTGAGCATAGAGTAATCCGAAAATTTGAAACTAATCTAAACCTTGAAAACTCATCCCAGAGCTATTGAAAAACTAATGCTTGAACCGGAACTACCGCTCTTTGCTCAAATTTTCCATCTTATTCACAAGATTATTTGAATTTTGTGAGAGTGGAAACTTTTCTTGAACTTGGGGTTCTTTGCCTTTGCGAATCTGATGTATAGGATGAAGGATGAAGCTATCGAAACTATCCGAAACCTAATTTCTTTTCAAGTGTGAAGCATAACCAGCTGATGGTTTTTTAACAAGAATAACATTGTAAAAGTTCTAGGAACACAAGCCAATTTGGGAGAGGCTAGAACTATTGTTAGAACCCGAATCTTCCTCATGAACATGCCTTAGACAAAATTCTAAAGATAGAAATGGCCCTGTGACAGATTTACTGATGCAAGAAGAGGTATAAGAGTTCAACTGTGACTGATCTAGAGAGACATGAGAGATAAAAACATTGAAAATTGTCCCTCAATCTGATTTAGTTGCTTTACATTTGGATTTGATTGAAGATAACAACTGTTTCTTGCAACATTGAACCCCTTACTACAACATTTGCATATTGGTAACATGATGAAGCATGCAAGAGGAACCACCACACAAAAGCGTGTATAAAAAGGAATATCATACATGCCCCAAGTAGAGCATGTAGAGTGTGCACAAGCACTTCTTTTGCTGAAAACAAACCTACCTACTCTATCCTATCTAGAGAAAAGGAAGACTTCAAACAAACCCTGATACTAGTAGGGTGAAGTAACTCCCCTTACTCATAATATTATACCATGCAAATGATTTTGCAATGAGCATAGCCATGAATATGAGTGAAAAACTAAACAGATGCTAATATTCCACCTGAATAACCAAAGTATCAACATCAAATAAAAGAAATACCTCCTCAATCTACTCGTTGTTTGGGTTTTGGAGGATTTGGTGTTGACATTTGGTGCTTTGAATATCATCCTCATGTTTAAAAGTGAACATGACCGATGGTGGCTTCTCCTTTGGCTCTAATGAAGCCAAATACCTAATGGGGAAAGGTCGGCTCACTTAATCTATCCTTTGTTCAAATCTTTGACTTCAAGAATCAATTCCTTTTGCCGACCTTCTGAAAAAGGTGACTATTTGCATGCTCATTTTGATCTTGTGAGGCATCTACAAATAGTTGGTTCTTTACCTTGATGACTAAACTAGAAATGATGTCATCTTTGTTTGCTTCATTTTCCTCATCCAATGAAAAACTTGGAAGATTTGAATCCTCCAATCTTGGTCCCAGAGGAATGATTGAAGGGGCATGTTGTTCTTGCATGTTCTCTTCCATAGGATCTTCTTCATCAAGAAAATCCTCCAAGTTTGACAGATAATCTACCTCCTCGTTTTCTTGTTGTACAAGGATCTCTTTCCTCCATGATGACCTCTTATTCACACCAAACACATATTATTTGAAGGAAGGAGGGAAACCACACTTTCATTAATCAATCCTTTAAAATTTACAAACAAATTTTAGGTAATAAAATCTCCATTCAAAAGTTACAAAGATCAAAAGCATGAAGTTTCAAGTTTCATAGAAAAGAGCCCAAAATTGCTAAGGAAGAAACTGGGAGAAGAACCCTTACACAGTGCACAAGCACTTTCATTTATATAATTAGTGTAAAGGAGATAGAGAAAGAGGAGAAAGGAGAAAGAACCACAAATATGGAATCCGTCCCCCGAAAATGTGTTGAATAATAATGGACTCCATGATTTCTTGCAGAGTGTTCTTATAGTACGGACATGGGCATTCTCAAATGAAATCCAATAACTACAACGTGACCCCTTGATTGTATCATATGCCATCGAGAATTTACAAAAGTAAACCACATGTCATTAAATTTTTGTCATTGGGGTGGTTGGATGTCTTTTTCGGAGGCTCGTGCAACTTTGCTTATTTAATTTTGTATATCTTCCACATTTATTTAATTTTGTAAAGACCTCGTGGAATTTCAATTTTGCTTGAAAACCGTGGAAAACTACCACCTTGTCTTGCAGTTTTGTCCATAGTTTCTATATTTATTTTTCTTCTAAAGACCCTTGCATCTTTCTCCTTGGAATAATTATATTTGGTTCCCAATTTTGTGTGACATTACGCTTGCATACCGTGATACACCAACTATTTCCTCACTTCCCTTTCTTTTGTGGCTTTCATACTTAGCCATTTTCTCAAACTCGTGTAGATATGTAACTTTGTGGTACTCTAGCCCAATGTCAACCTGTAAGAGACTAAGTTCCTTAGTACAATGAAGGTTGAAAATATCTTACAAGGCACTAGCTTTTCCAATTTCCGCCCAAGTATCGAACTTCTCATTCCTTTGTTCTATGGGTTAGGGTAACCTACGAAACACCACATTGATGCATTTTGTGGGAGAATAAATTAGTTTCCTATGGATTTTCATGAGTGAAAATATGGATAATTCATTTTGATGAGTTTTTTAAAGTTACATGGAGTGTAATATTGGACAAAAATTGGCAACCTCTAGGGGACATCTACTTAGTAGATGATAAATATTTGTTTCCTTGAAGCATCCATTGGGCATGGTGTTAAGAATAACCTTGAAGATAACTTATTTTTCCTTGAAATACCTATCTCCCAAATTTTCAAGGAATTAGCATTTAACTGTAAACGATCTTATGGACTTGAAATAATGCATACCGAAACCTACTCCAACTATCTATTTTCCACCATGAAATTAGCTCTGCGATGGTTTGTGTATGACTGCAAGGGATTTTCAAAACTTATGTACAAAAGGGAATATCATACATGTTTCAATTGAAATATGTATAGAGTACACACCACTTATTATAAAAAAAAATGACCACCAAAAGGATTTAGGAAAATAAAATAAATTAATGAATAACACACAACAAAAGGAGGTAACCTCTAACAACACAAAATACACCAGTATTTACAAGATGCAATATGACAACTTAAAGGGAGTGTCTGAGATAAATACCATTAAATGGGATTTGTAATACCTATCCATTAATATTAGATAACTCAAAGGATGTGGACTCTTTGGAAGTAATGATGATGTATGGTTGACTCCAAATTGCATCAAACTTAGAGTGATGAAATGGTTTAGCTCTATCCGCATCCCACTTGAGGATTAAATCATCTTCTTTACAAACTTGATGCTTATATTTATTGTAAAACCACTTCCTTGTTGATCTTTTATGTTCTTCCAGATTAACCGTGGTGGAATTTCTTAGTTCTTCAAGTTCAACTAGTTCTGTCATCCTAATTTCTCTTTGATCCGCATCCTAAAATTCCATTTGTTGAGATAGCTCAAGTAAAGGTAACTCAAGTGATAACGGAGCCTATCTTCTCTTACATATATAAGGAAAATGGGGAATTGCCATATGCTTTATTTGGATTGAATCTATCATCCCAAAGAGAATTATTTATTTTTATGTGTAAGTACCTTTGATTAACATCCATAGTCCTTTTTATGATCCCTATTAGGTTGTTAGTCGATTCTGCTAAACCATTACCTCGTGGGTAATAATTAGAGGAAATATTTAAGTAAACTACATGTCTAATAGACCAATACGAGATCTTGGAGCCTATGAATTCCTTATAATTATTAGAAATAATAATTTGAGGAACCCCAAACCTTGTTGCAATGTCCTCCAAAAACAAAGGATGAATGATTGAGTAGCCTCCTTAAGTGGTATGACCTCTGCTCACTTGGTAAAGTAATATGTCATTGTTAATACCCATATGTGACCTACACTTGGTGGAGGATTAATCATTCCTATGAAATCAAGTCCCCACTGAGAAAATGGTTCATCCACTTGAATAATATGGAGGGGAATAGCTGCCATCTTCTTCTTACCAATGAAGAAAGCACATTCTCTACATTTTCTAACCCATTTATGTGCATCTACAAACAATGTGGCCCAAAAGTATCCTGCTCTAATGATTTTCATCACTATGACCTTGACTAGGAAGTGTTTTCCAGAGAAATTATCAAGGAATTCTGCCAAGACCTTATCTATATATTCACCTTCAATGCATTTTAGCATGACACCATATAGATTTCTTTTAAAGAGAATTCCAATAATTAATACATAAAGAACTGATTGTAACCTATGATTTTTTATTTTTTCCTTTCTAAACTCGGGAGGATAGACGTTGATTGATAGAAAATTTTCCATTTTGTCAATCCACTTCTTGCATCCAAGTTGAGTTACTTTATCTCATAGGTTCTTTGCATTACATGGGAATTTAGCATTTTGCAAATCTTCTATATAGTGCAAATATCCGTTGTCCCGTGGGTTTGTAATTATCTAAAGGTATTCATGTTGAGGATCTTCCAAGTCCTATAGATCCTTTGTAATTTTTCCTTGTTATTCCTCTATGAAGAAATAAACTTCTTGATTATTCAGAGCATGTAAGGTAAGATGTTCACCTAGCTCTCTACCTCTCACCACTTTTGTGGCCTTTATGTTTACATACAACTCCATGATTTTGGTCACCCATCCAACTCTCTTTCACTTATTTTAGTCCCCATGATGAAATCTATCACACTGGGGTGCAAGACTAGAAATCTTATGTAGTTGGTGGATAACATATACTTGAACTTCTTGAGATCTCGTGAGATGGTGAAAAATATACTTTTCCAAATGACTATACCTGAGCTCAAAATATTTTAATGTTTGGTGAAGAAAGCCATAAGATGCTTTAAATATTCATTTTTTTCTTGTGTGAGAATTGGGACTATACTAATATCATCACCATAAGAATAAAGGATGAATTCATTTGAAAAATTTGGATTGATGATTATTGGTGCTTGGGCTATCATGACTTTGATCTTGGAAATTTTTTCTCTTCCATTCACAAATAACTTAAAAGAAATGTCCTTCCTCATCATTATGGTGATGGACATGCCTAATCTTGTAAAGTTAGGAATGAATTTCCTAATGAAATTGATCTTTCCCAAAAAAGACTAAAGGACCTTCTTATGAGTTGGAAAGGAGAGGGAGAGGATGGTAGAGACTCTTTCGGGTCAATTGTGATTCCATTCTTTGAGACAACGTGACCTAATAATTTACCCTATAGAACTACAAAATTACACTTCTTAGGGTTCAATGATACTTCAATTTCTCTCGCATCTTAAATTTTTTTCTCTAAATGCTCCATGTGATGTTGGCCTTTCTTTGAGAAGACTGTGATATCATCCAAATAGAAAAGGATAAACTAGCTGCTGAGTCCATGCAAAACAATGTACATTACTCTTTGGAATGTGGCTACCATGTTTAATAAACCAAATGGAATTTTCTCGATATGCATAAATTCCCTACTTTTTTGTGAATGTTGTTTTTACTAACTCTCTTATCCGATCTTAACTGGGTAAATCTTGAATAACCATCAAGCATAGAGAATATTTTAAATCTTTCCACTATTTGAATATTTTTTCATGGAATGTGGCTACCATGTCAATGAAATCCACATAGATCCTTATTTCTCCATTTTCCTTCCAAACAGGGAACAAATTTTCTACCTATGAAGAGTACCGATGGGAAACATTATTTTTGATTCAATGAGTTTAGATAAATCCCTCCTCATGATAGGCTCAAATCTAGGGTTCAATGGCATTTGTTTTTGTGTGAATAGTTTAGCCGTGAGATCAAAGTCAATAACATGTTGAGAAATTTTGTGGTCAAAATATTTTATATCATCATAATTTCATGAAAAATATCACTAAATTTCTGAAAAAAAGAAACAAAATATTACTCTTCCACTTGATCACATACATTTCTAAGAAGTACCTCTTTTCCTAGTGTAATGATGACTAGCTTGCAATCTTCCTCGCTTTGTGGAAATGCTTCCTTTGTTTGAAAAATATGTATGTAGATCTATAGATGGAGACCATCATTATATCCATGTCATGGATGCATTGTTAATCAAGGTTAAATTTTAAAAAATCTAAATTTTAACTACTTTGTGGGAATGTACAACAAATAGGTGAATTGTTTGGAAAAATTCCTCCAGGGGGACTGGGATACAACGATGGCTGGATATACATAAAATGGTTTTTTTAAAAAGGCTTGGAATGTCCAAGAAATGATATTAATAGGTGTAAATCATGACACCATATATTTTGACAACATATCCTCCATTGAGCCATGTACATATGCTACAAAAGTGAGATTAGTAGTGTTTGCACTGGCATGGTATTATTTATTAGTTTCCTACACTATAATGTGGCAAAGCATGCACTTGGAATGCAATTTTTTCGACATAATACCTGAAATAAATGTGTTCTCTTAGATGCATATTGTTGACACACTTTTTTTTGACAAAATAATTTATTGAAATATGTTCATTGGAAAAAAATAAGGCATGAACTAAGGGTAAAATGACATAAAAGAATGTGATTTTATGGAATATGGTATGGACATCGATCTTTGAAAAAGGATAATGGACCCTTGTCATAGGTTATAAATTTAAATATCTTGGAAGACGTTTATGTAAAATGTATGTAAAACATGGAAGAAATCAACCGACATGAGAACTGCTTGATGAAATTCCTTAACGAATGGAGTTTTCATGGGTTGGGTTTAGTTAAAAGGTATGGTATTCTCTTATGTCTCTTGCCAAACTTGTGTATTCCTATTTTTATCTTTTTGCAATGATATTGAAAATCAAAGCAAATGAATAATACACCTCGGGTAATTAAAATGAATCATAACATAAAGTAAACAAATTCCTCCTTTATACGTAAATGAAGAAATGTTATTTGAGTGCAAACCTTGTCTTTGAATTAACTCATGAGATGTTCAGCTAGCTTGGATAGCCATATTGGATCACAAAAACCACTCGAAATGACAAGACAAACTCATTCCTAGTTTAAAACTACCTTGTTGTTTACTTTGCAAAAGGTAATAATCACATATTTAAACAATGTCTAAAACATATCTCCAAACCCCGAAATGGGAAATTCAAGCTTTGAATATGTATGATGTTGTGTGGTGTGTTGTATAAAACCTTGGAATAACCTCACGGAGTTAATATTTGTAATTTTCATAACCCCTCCAGAGCCATGTTAACCATTTTTGTAGTTTGGGAAGATGCTAAAACTCAAAAGTTAAGTTTGGTTTTGGCTTTCCGTATGGGCCCCAAGTAAATAAATGGATATCAACCTCTATATACCTCTAGTATTTATCCATGAAAATTGCTTGCAAGAACTGAGAAAACACCTTGCTAATTAGTTTTACAAGGGGGTTTTGAGGCTTTCGGCCACCTGGGGACTAGGTCAAACTAGTCTAATAATGATTGGTGGCTGGAAAAGTAGTCACCATTCATGCCCTGTTTTCCAATACTTGAGTTCCATAAACTCCAATTAATTCCCTATATATATGTGAATGTATAGTATTGGTCTCATGGGTGTTTGACCATCAAAAGTTGTTTTTCGAATGCAATTTTATAGCCACTTGGGATAATTTGGATGTTTTTGTAAACCAATAAAAATCGAAAACCCCCGTCATAGACCCAAAATAAGTTATATCACTAGAAAGAAAACACGAAGACACTAACATATGATGTTATGAATCTTCTTTTGTTGTTTGTTTTGAGAAAATTGATTGTGGTGAAAATGATGTATTTCTCTCTCCTCTCTCTACCTCACTCTAGCTTGGAAAATGAAATGAAATTAAAAAGTATTTCTTACCTCTCTTGTATGTGTAAAGTATTGTATTTTATTGCAAATAGAAAATTAGCAATCATGAATTGTACATGATAGTAGGAGAATTCCATTCCAATGTGTTTCACTAACCATGCTTACAATATTGTGATAGGTTATAGGTAGTGCAACAAATAGAAATAATGAGGAGATTTGGACTCTAAAATTTCATTTATCTTGTAATATGGTTGAATAATTGTATTTATTTCCCTTTTGAAAGGATAAAATGAAATAAAATAAAAGTTAGTTATTCCTTTGTATATTGAAATTTATATGTAGTTGTAATGGAATGGTGTAATGTGATTTAGAGTTAATGAAAAAATCATTTACCATGTAATTTTCATTCATTTCATTTTTAACATATAGAATTTTTGGTAAAAACTTATTTTTCCTTAGCTATCTAAATGAAATGAGCATTTAACCGATTGTTTCACCTTCACTCTTAGTAGAGTCGTGCTAAGTTGTTTACCCATATCACTTTAAGATAATACTTAAACATATTCCAACTTATTCCCTTGTATGTACATGGGACTACTCTTGCAAGACCATCTCCATAACTTAGGTACATTTATGTGAGGAAAGTGTTGTAATATTTGTACCTTATCACATTGGGTGTGAGTGCTGTAGTATCCACCTTTAGTCACTTCATAACTAGGATATATATATATATATATATATATATATACACACACACACTTTATGCAACTGATTTAAATACCCATATATTTAAATCTACATAAATATTAATGCAATCTCCTTCCTATAATTGTCATGAACCATGTGCAGTTGTATGAGAGATTACTAAACCTATTCATTCTCCCTCAATGCTTTGTATGAGCCCATACATAAAATGTATCCTTTTGGTTCTCCTTTAACAGGATATGATATATAAGTGAAAACTCCTAAGTGTGTACCTAGGTTCCACCTATGAAATCCACAGGTATCTCACAACTTAGATAATGGTGAAATCTTGACAAAGTTGTAATAAAAAAACTTACACTACTTTGGGTAAATGTTATGATTCATGTATGCCATGCTCAATTTCATGATGACACACTCGTCATTAGGAATTTTTCATTTCACCTTAATCACTTATTCATTTATATGGATGCATAACGTAAATGTTGTAAACAACTACAAATCTTAAACAAGGTATGAATCAAGTTTAACCTACATAAATACGTACCTCTAAATCATCCTATGATGCCTATCCAATAGTAAGTGTCTTTCAGAATAATTCACCTTGCTACTAGACCACTCCCCTTCTCGTAGCCATCACAAGTTAATATAAGGGTGTGTACTAGGAGGTCTAATATGAATTTGTAACTTTATCAAATTTTTTTGTTCTTAAAGCAACACCATACTACAATCCAGTCTCTTGATGAGACAACTCATTACAGCTACTAAATAGTAGTATCCTAATGGTGATAACCGTCATCATAGGGATATGATTGTGTAGCATATGCATAGTGAGATCACCCGACTAGAATCTTGTATTAGTACACAGTGTTTAATGTTTTCAAGGTAATTATTAATCATTAAAGAATAACCTAGGCCTTATGACACCTTCTCCACGAATGGGTCATACCTAAGGTTCGGACTAAGGTTGATCCCAGGACCTTTAATCTTCGAACACTTAAATTACCTTTCAAGAT
Source organism: Taxus wallichiana var. yunnanensis (assembly GCA_018340775.1). Taxonomy (NCBI): domain Eukaryota; kingdom Viridiplantae; phylum Streptophyta; class Pinopsida; order Cupressales; family Taxaceae; genus Taxus; species Taxus wallichiana. The sequence continues at coordinate 1,768,892 of JADAXU010000136.1, forward strand.
CTCATGCCCAAGTTAACCATAAATGGAAAACAATACTATCCAGATCTATGATCGGTATTACAGTTTAAAAATCATGTCCGACTTAATAAATTGAGCCCATGTTTCTTTATTTCACATTTTGGGGATATGTACTTGCATAAGGCTAAGTATTAAGGTATGATTCATGCCTTTTATCAAGTACCATAGACTATCTATGCCAAGTAAACAATTTAAGCATTAGCACCTAACTTTTCTTAGTTGCAGCTTAATCAAGAGCATTCATTTGTTTTAATATGTCCATCAAGTAAGTTATGTTTGGAGTATCTGAGATGTTAGATTGGAGGCACTACTTGCCCATTCATCCTCTCATGTATAGCCTTTTTACATAATATCTCTTAATCTCTTTTATTATGTTTGTACACTAATCCTCCTTAGAGTTAATAACAGTATTGACTGACCAGGGTTAGGGTTCAGGTACTATGTTCTTTCCAACTTAGTAAGCATGTTTCCATTTTACTTCCATTGTAATCGATATCATAATTATATGCTCATAATGATGCATTATGGGACAGCCCCAATAAAATTTGTCATCATCTCCTAGAACAATTATCACATTCTGCAATTCCGAGACCAATCTTATTATATCCTCATGTCAACTTCCTTGGTGACCGTAGTCATATGACAATGTACATCAGCTATAGGACCAACACCCTCTTCCTATAATTTGACGTAAGTCTACACACTTTTATGGTTGTATTAAACTTATCTTTATGCAAGTGTGGACCCTAATCCTTCATAGAGGTATCAACGTACCTTGGTAATTGATTAGCTAGCCTTGTATTCTCTTTCACTTGAATACTTAATAGACATAGATGGTCTACCTGACAACACACTTGACCATAAAAGATTAAAATATTGTCTGTGTGAACAATAGTCAACTTCATACAGTTTACTATACCATTTTGGATATAACTTCTATATTATTGTTTCGTCAACATGGTTCACATTATCCATGAAGTCCTTTTTACTTCATTTACAATTTATCTTTCCCAAATTCCAATCATTCTACTTGTTCCATTACTATTTCCTTACATGGCATCACATCTTAGTCAAAAATATGAGTAGGTATCTACCATTATTGACAATGGTTAAACTGTAAGATCATAGTTTATGTAATTTGGTTTATATTACTTGACCTTTCAAGCCATTAGATATTATCCTAGTATCTGCGTCTACTAAAACTATTGTTATTTACTTTTTATCTTGTTAATAATTACCTATATCCTTATTGATTTAATTCACAGTATTTGAGGTTAGAGTGATGCAAGATGTCCATACATGCTACCAATACATATTCATAGCTTTTCATCAAGCTAATTGGTCAAGTTATTAAGACCCCTATGGTATAAGGTCACTTCACCGATTATACCAAACATGATTTAAATGAGTAGTACCCAGCTATATACCGATAATACGCAACAATGTTGCATGCGTTATTACCTATGCTGCAATTCCAACCTACTTTCAATAATACTTGAAATAATCTGAGTTATTTCTTTATTTACCTCATTGCTAAAGAGTAACATAATAGAATATTTTCTCAACACTTGTATTTAGTAGATAGTCCATAAGAACTACATATTTGGAAACTTATAGACAATTGTTAACATAGCCAATAATATTTTCCAAGGTATAAAATATATTATAACCCATAATACGAAATGAATCTTGCACCCAAATGTAAATTGAAACATCATATTTTATATTCATTTGAATAGTTGATCTGTAAAGATCTTCGATTGCATCTCAACAATTAAAGAATAATATAAATAATTCAAAATGTCTAATCAACTTGAACATAATTTAAAATAGTATTATTGCCTCTAGTTAAAATAGAAACCTTTTCTACACATCATCAATTGTCTTATTTTGTTTTAAAACACACGATCAAGGAGAAGCTCATAAGTGAGTTAGAATATCCTAAGCTTAATAGCCTTCATATTGATAATAAATATTAAATGAAAATTACGGTTTCCAATACAATTCAATCCCTCATGCATTCTAAGGCAAATACAAAATGCATTGTCCAAACTTTAATTGCCACAAAATTCCTTTTTCCTTGCACTAAAAAGTTGATGTACAAAATTGCACATGGTCGGTCTAACAAGATTGACATGAATAAACCTTTTCCCTACTTAATAACTTATGCAATATAGTATTTGATTAAACTAAATTCTACAACATTAAGATCATAAGTAACAACACAATAGTGAAAATAATCGATCATCATATGTTTAGATTAATTTCATTTCATCCATCTAAAATTTATTCGATGTCATAAATTTTAAATACCTTAGTGAAAGGAATTCACAAGAATAGAACATATAACAACATAAGATAAGAGCATTCATAGTATTCATTCCAATTTCAATAACATGATAATTAATAAGTCTAAATCAATTCATGTCAACAATTTCACTAGTATGAAACAAATGAATGTGGAAAACAAAACACTTGCTTATAAAACACATAAATAATATAATGACTTTCAGCCTCGATGAGACTGGAGATGTCGAAAGATAAAGAAGTAACAGAAGGTATCTCAACCTTGAACTAATATCCACCAAATCAATTGAAATGAAATTGATGAGATCCGATTATCTCATGATCTCATTCGCCAATAAGGGAATATGGTGTAATTAGTAGATGCTACAGACTTAATAGAATTGAGCCATGGTAGCAAAACTTCTAAAAACATGTAATTACACTATTACATCCTTATATCCTTAAGGTATTCTTCTGGTGTCCATAGGGACTGATCTCAGTGTGCTACTCAATGCACGTAGCGGAAATTCACTATAAATGGGTATTCAGAATAGCAACCCTCAAAAACATTCTTCCTCCTTACTTCCCACCAGACATCTCTTACTAGAATAGGTTGATAATTATTTTAAGAAAATCTATATATATTGTCTTTCAAGCACGATGATATACTCTTGTAAGAATAGTTTATTATTGTTCTTTAATCTTACTTAAATATATCTTACAAGGGGATCCTTATTTTTCCAAGATACGAAACCACTAAACTCGAATATGACATTATACTTCCCAAATTCCTAAGTTATATGTTAATAAAGTAATTTTTATTTATCGTAATCTGAATCCAGAGCCTTCAATAATACCTACAAACCTCTTTCTTAGTCAAAACCCTTCCCATCTAACGTCTATAGTAATCGACGATTCAAGGGAAATCCTCATTCTTGGCTTATTTGCATTGCTGTAGGAGGTGAGCGATATAATATAGCTAAACAACATATGCAGAGTTTAGAGATTACATGGCATCACATCTTAGTCAAAAATATGAGTAGGTATCTGCCATTATTGACAATGGTTAAACTTGAATATCATAGTTTCTTTAATTTGGTTTATATTACTTGACCTTTCAAGCCATTAGATATTATCCACCTCATTAGAATATTATCCTATTATCTGTCTGCTGAAACTATTGTTATTTAATTTTTATCTTGTTAATAATTACATCTATCCTTATTAATTTAATTTGTAGTAGTTGAGGTTAGAGTGCTGTAGGGTGTCCATACATGCTACCAATACATATTTATAGCTTTTCAGTCAAGCTAATTGGTCAATTTATTAAGACCCCTATGGTATAAGGTCACTTCACCGAATATACCAAACATATTTTAAATGAGTAGTACCCATCTCAGATATCGATAAGACGCAACAATGTGCATGTGTTATTACCTACGCTACAATTCCAACCTAATTTTAATAATAGTTGAAATAATCTGAGTTATTTTTTTATTTACCTTGTTGCTAAAGAGTAACATAATAGAATATTTTCTCAACATTTTTATTTGGTAGGAGTCCATAAGAACTACATATTTGGTAACTTATAGACAATTGTTAACATAACCAATAATATTTTCCAAGGTATAAAATTTATCAGTAACCCGTAATACTGAAATGACTCTTACACCCAAATGTAAATTGAAACATCATATTTTATATTCATTTGAATAGTTGAGTTGTAAAGATCTTCAATTGCATCTCAGCAATTAAAGAATAAGATAAAGAAGTCAAAGTGTCTAATCAACTTGAACATAATTTGAAATAGGATTATTGCCTCTGGTTAAAACAAAAATCTTTTCTAACATCATTAATTGTCTTATTTTTAAAAAACACATGATCAAGGAGAATCTCATTATTGTATAAGAATATCTTAAGCTCAATAGCCATCATATTCACAATAAATATTGACTAAAAATTACGGTTTCAATACAATCCAATCACTCATGAATTCTAAGGAAAATACAAAATGCATCATCCAGACTTTAATCGCCAAAAATTCCTTTTTCCTTGACCGAAAAGTTGATGTACAAAATTACACATGGTCAATCTAACAAGATTGACATGAATAGCCCTTTTCCCCGCTTAATAACTTATGCAATATAGTATTTGATTAAACGAAATTCTACAACATTAAGATCATAAGAACAACACAATAGTGAAAATAATCGATCATCGTATGTTTAGATTAATTTCATTTCATCCATCTAAAATTTATTCGCTGTCATAAATTTTAAATTCCTTAATAAAAGGAATTCATAGGAATAGAACATATAACAACATAAGATAAGAGCATTCATAGCATTCATTCCACTTTCAATAACATGATAATTAATAAGTCTAAATCAATTTGTGTCAAAATTTTCACTAGTCCTCGAAACAAACAAAAGTAGAAAATAAAATACTTGCATAGAAAATACTGAAATAGTATAATAATTTTCAGTCTCGATTAGACTGGAGATGTCGAAAGATAAAGAAGTAACAGAGGGTATCCCACCCTTGAACTAATATCCACCAAATCAATTTAAATGAAATTTATGAGATCCGATTATCTCATGATTTCGTTCGCCAATAAGGGGATATGGCGTAATTAGTAGACGCTACAGACTTAATAGAATTGAGCCATGGTAGCAAAACTTCTAAAAACATGTAATTACACTATTACATCCTTATATCCTTAAGGTATTCTTCCTGGTGTCCATAGGGACTAATCTCAGTGTGCTACTCAATGCATGTAGTGCAAATTCTCTATAAATGGGTATTCAGAACAACAACCCTAAAAAAATTCTCTTCCTCCTTACTTCCCACCAGACATCTCTTACTAGAATAGGTCAATAATTATTTTAAAAATATATATATATATAAATCCTTTCAGGCATGACTGATATACTCTTGTAAGAATAGTTTATTATTGTTCTTTAATCTTACTTAAATATATCTTACTAGGTAATCATTTTTTTCCCGAGATATCAAAACCACTAAACTCAAAAGATATGACATTATACTTCGTAAATTCCCAAGTTAGACGTTAATAAAGTAATTTTTATTTATCTTAACCGAATCCATAGCCTTCAATAATACCGCAACCCTCTTGCATAGTCAAAACCCTTCCCAACTAACGTCGATACTAATCGCCAATTCAAGGGAAATCCTTATTCATCGGCTTATTTGCATTATCGGGAGGTGAGCATTATAATATAGCTAAACATCGCATGCGGAGTTTAGATATCACAATTCAAGCACTCACTCTTAATCATGTAAATATTATTACTAGTTAGATCAATAAATCATATATGTGGTATCATTTATTTATGCACCCTACCTGTTTGGATGAAACTACTCAATTAAAAACAACCAAATCAAAAAATCTCATTATCAGTTTTTATTTAAGATTGTCATAGGATTCTCCAACATGGAATTGACCCCATGGTTTGGAAGGTAGAATAATTCAAAACTAAACATGGTTTTAGCTATACATCAAAGCTAGCATCATCCCCATAATACCAAAAATTATAGTGCATACCACTTAAGGTATTTTCCTTAATCATATAAATATTTCAGGCATCTAGGTAATACCCAGAGCTAATGAATTAATATTCAAATAGAGAATAATAGAACTCAGGTAAAAGAGTTTACATTTTCCAATAGTATAACAACACACAATATTAACATCCTTTTACACGTAGTAACCCAAATTAACATTCATTACTGCAGCTCTCTGAAAGCTTAATCACAACCACTCATAATTTCGCAAGAATCATACAGTAATCAATATTAATCTTCCTCAAATACATATCCAAACCAAAGAAAATGTTGCAGAAGATTATCCATTAAAATATTAGATTGAAGAATATATTAAGTGGGGGAGAGAGTGATCCATGCTTGTTAAAACCCAAATCCTTCCATCTTGCATTCCCAACAACTATTCTTTACCACCGAGACGTGATTACCAATGCTCCTTATGCAAAGCCGACAATACACAGTTCCAAATAAAACTTATCTATATCACGTTTCCACCATATATATACAAAAATACTTGACCTAATTTTATCTTCTAAAATTTCCATTGAGCTAGCTTTCACAATCTGCATGTAATTTGGTTCCAAAAGTTGAACTTTTCAAAGGAGAAGAGTTCGTAGTTGTAAATTGCAAGAACAAAATTAAAATGAACCATGCCAACATGTCTGGTAGCTTCTTCAAGAAGCTTCACCGCTTCCCAAGCCAAACTCCTCATTTAAGTGTATTAAATATATTTAATGCCATTTAATATCCAACCAACCTTCCATCGTTGGTATAGGATTTATCCTTCTCAAATGGCGGTATTTTTAGAAAACCTAAAATTCCTTTTTCAAAATTAACCACTTTGGATGGATAGACATATAACTATCTACTAGCATGGAAAATAACTTAATCATGGTTTGTGATTAACTAATACTGGTAGGCGAAATCATCAATTGCATTAATATTAGATAACTCAAAGGATGTGGACTCTTTGGAAGTAATGATGATGTATGGTTGACTCCAAATTGCATCAAACTTAGAGTGATGAAATGGTTTAGCTCTATCCGCATCCCACTTGAGGATTAAATCATCTTCTTTACAAACTTGATGCTTATATTTATTGTAAAACCACTTCCTTGTTGATCTTTTATGTTCTTCCAGATTAACCGTGGTGGAATTTCAATGTATTAAATAATGCCTATTGGGTCTTCAATGTAGTCATTCCACTTATAGATCTTAGAGTCTCATGCATGGTCTATACAATCAATAAAGATACCTAGAAATAATATATTTAATTACCGAAATATAAGTAATATTAATCAAAACAACTATCTCATATCCTCTCAATTATTTTAATAATCGAATGTCTCATTAAACTAAAAATGTTCTTCAATTTAGTATATAAAATTATAGAAGTTTACCATAACAAATTTACATGGAGGATATTCGGATAGGTCGAAGGTGATAATTACGACAACTTCATAACCAAGCTCACCATCAATTATTCAAACATTTATCCCATACTACTAAATGTAAGAATTGATCGAACTTGTCGTAGCGGTCGTGTAAGAAACCAAGCTCAATATACAGTTTAGTACCATATCATTATTTCCTCATAATGACTAAAGTATAGAAGTTGTGTATAAGTTCAACCATATTTTTGCAACTTTAACTCACCTAGAAAACAAAAGTAAAATAATAATAATAGCCATGGAGGTATGGATGCCAGTTATGCATCCCACAATGAAGGTTCATCTCCTCTAACCAGAAGATATTTCACAACACACAACATGAAAACATAGCCATCCGAGATGATTAATAAAACCATCATCTATAAAAACAAGGTAGCATGCCAACACGTAGAATGAATTACAACCTTAATTAGTTTGCAGCTATGTGACAATAGGAGCCATTGTGATGTCACATGTATAATTGTGCACGTGTATGCATACCCTTTCAGCTATGCGTACATGTCCACAACGGTACACAAGACAACGTAGTGGTACTGGCTGCCACACTACTCTCTAATTATTTTAATGCTTCAATTCATTTTACGACAAAAGAGAATGAGGGATTGAGGGGTGTGACAAGTACGATCATCTTTCCTAGATGTCATAATTCTAGTCTCCTCTTAAGTAAGCTATCATTCATGCATGTATTATCCTTTGTGCTCTAGTGGGTAGTTTGAAGCATTATAAAAATTATTGGGGTGTTTTTACCTTCAAATGATCTCATTAAAGATATTTCCAATGAAACAAATTAAACCTATGTCAAAATACACCTATGTATAAAACTATTATTTTTGAAGCCCTTTTATCTTCAAAAATATAAGTGTTACTGGAAAGAAGAACCGTTGGTTGAGAAAAAGTTACGAGATAAGGATATATGATTTCTCAAAGTTTTCCCACTTAGTAAGGGCATAGACCCCTTTTGGGTGTTAACAAAATCAGTCAATTGTGGACCTCTCTTGAGAATTAGGTGAAATACATGTTAATGTACATTTTCCAATGAAAAGAGTAGTGGCTTAGAAGGTAATATGATGAATAAAATGGTAATTAAATGTTTATTTTGTAATGTATATCTAAGACTTAAATTGAACAAGAATAATATAAATTATTATTACGTGTGAGATTATAATACTTAAAATGTTGATGTCTATGCGAAAAATAAGTATTTAGTGAACCACAATTACTTTGTAACGATGTCAACATGAAGTCAAGTAATGATGTAAAGATTATTAGAACAACAATAAATGTGATGAGATTTTTGAAAGGTTGTTATTAATATTGTATACACCTTGAATGATGATAAAATGACTAAAATGAATTTTGTAACAAGTAAAAAATAAAGTATTGCGTCATTAGCAATCATTCAACCTATTAAATGGGTAACTTTCAATACTTGTGGATGAACGTATACATCATACTCTTAATCATGGTTTAAAAATAATATTAAATGATTAAAATATCAAAGGTAAATGTGAATTAATTTACCCTTGTACCTTATTGGAAAAGACCTATCATCCTAATTTCCTCTTATGGTATCCTTTTATAGTGTGTTAAGATCATTTAAACAAATTTGGTGGTTGTTAATGTAACATTATTCTCGTGATTGTGCATTTGAAGGAATGTAAATGATCTTAAACCCGTGTTTAATTCAAAGATTTAGTTGAATATAATGCAAACCATGTGTGTGCTTAGTGATGGTCAAAGACCTCATTCTCTCTCTCCTTGGTTATTTTAGTTTCATGTTATATTTTTTCCACCATTTGATGAGATGTGCATGTTTATTTTCTCATTTGAGTAGTAATTTGGTTTTCCTTTTTGTATCGTGTACTTGTTTAGTAATCATCATGGGACTAATAAATGTGTTGTGTGTATGTGGGAAGGTAAGGTCATTATGGAGGAATAAGTAATGATAAAACTGATGTAAACCTAGTGTGACATTAAGGAGGAACCAAAGGTATGTAGGCTTTGTTCTAGTGGAGAAGTAAGTGGGTTTTGGAATAAATCAGGTGGAGGGGTGAGTGACATGCATTTAATTTTATTAAAGGAACCAAGAACTTATGTCCCATACATTAATGGAGTGATAAGTGGTTTGGATTGACCATAGTTCCCTTTTCAAGCCATTAAAGGATTGGTAGTGCGTTCTAACATTTATGTATGTTCCTAATCCTCTCTCTTTTAAGCCTTGTAAGAAGGACTGACATGGTGATACATTTATGATGAATGTTATTTTATATCTCTTTTTAATGTTAATCTTTTGTGGAATTAATTGGTTTCTATTTGGAATGCATGTGCATTTGATTGATGTGTTTTATTTTCTTGTATGCATGATTATTCTTTGTATTCCCGTATATTGGGGACTTGCATTGCCAAAGGTTGAGGGATAAGTGTTGTTATAGTGTATGGGGTATTTTAGTTATTTTTGGAGGAAAAAGGTTGGTGAGATTAGTCTTATTGGATCGATAAGTTTGGAGGGATAATCATGTTTTCATGCATGTTGTATGAGTTCCTTGGAGGAACTAAAGGATAGTCTCCATTCCTTAGTGGAGGGATAAGAGGAAGTTTTGGCACCATTTACCCTTTAAAAGCTATGTTATAGCTTGATAGTATTATACTTTTCCTTTCTAATGTTTTGTTGGCATTATCATCTCCTTGTTTGGAGATACATGTGAAGTGACACATGTTGTGCTTTCCTTCACCATAGTCTTATTGTTATGTGGGACCAAATGATAATGTAAGTTTTTTTATAAGTGTTATTGATGCAAGTTAAAAATGTTCGTGTTACTAGTATGGGCGTTATAAGAGGAATTTTTCATCCACTGGGAGAAAAGAACTACATTTGACCCAACTCCATTTCTACTTCTAGAACCATCAAAATACATCTTCCATAATCTAGAAGCATCATTTTATTATTCATTATGTGGCATGGGATAGTAAAATTCTCTTTATGGATGTAATAAGTACCCAAAATAGTATCCAAGATTGTACCATAAGGGTGAAATTCATAGTGCTCTTTGGACAATTCATCAAGAATTAGATCACGAACTAAAACCGATGAATACATTGTTTTCATGGGTTCAAGTTCACTTATTGCTTCTCCTTAAATCATTTTATTTACATTAGCAAGACTAGGGTCATGAACTTCCACATGATAAGATGAGATAGGTTCATCTTTAATTGTAAACCTAGTTCCATACCTTTTCCTTAGTAGCATATGAGACCAATCTAAGGAAAGATATCCACCCACTTGGATGAGAAATATCTGGAGAGGAAAAAGGAGAATGGAGGTGGAAAGTTAATCACAAAGATGTCTTGTGTTATGGTTAATATTGTGAAAGCATGAAGAGTAAATTATAGATCTTTGAATATGCAAAAAAATTGCATTGTTGATCCATCAAACTATAAGCCACTCTTTGAAGTTGGATTGCATTCAATTCCCAAGATATCCACAATATTATTTGACATCACTAAGGTACTAAAACCATAATCTATCATGTAGTTATGAAAAAGGTTCTTTCCAATTATGATAAACATGTAGAAAGGAGGAGGGTTAACCATTTCACTTACTTTTTTTCCCTTGGTCTAACAAGTGATCATCACGAAGTCTACTCCGTGTATCGTGGGTTCTATAGGTGGAAGTTGCTTCAAGAATTCATGCAAATATCATGTTATCAAAATAACTCGCATGGTTATTTAGACAACCTACATACATATTTTAACTCGAGATCTTCATTGCAAGTGGTATGTACCTCGGTTGTCTCCTTGGCAAATTCACTTGGTCATTTTTTCCTCATGCGACCTTGTGTGCTTCCCATTCTCCCCTTTCCATTTTCCTTTTCCTCTTTGTTCCACTCTTACCTTGTACGCATCTTCTACACATTCACATTATTCCTAGTAGTTATTCATGCTACGCGTGCCTTGCACTTGCTTCAATCAGCCAAGTCCTTTGCCCTCTTGTGCGCCTTGCACGTTACCTTGTAATAGTTACACCTTGACCATACATTTTATGCTCACCATTTTTCCCCATTTCCTCTGCGCGTGTTGCAATTACACGTGCCTTCCTTCTACCTTCTTCCCACACCTCATTCTTTCGCATGCATACCTTTGTGCCATTCCATGCCACGTCATTCTTTGACACACTTGCGTATTCCATATGTAACCTATCAAATCTTGCCAGGTGTAAGGCCGAATCCTTACCCACAATCAATGAGTGACACATAGCAAAAATGACAAGAACATTTACACGCTTAGCTATCATTTTAGTCAATCAAAGACACACCACATGTCTTGTATATGTAAGCGGCCCTAAAAATCTTCTGATAGCCATATCTTTCACTACATAGCTCTGATTAAAACATGCCTAGTCTCAATCGATAACTACTGATGTAGACTAAAATTATAGATATTCAAATTCTTGGTAGATTTGGTAGGTGAGAAATGAGAAAACATATTTCTAGGCATTAATGGGTAGATCGATTACTCCAACCATCTCGATTTGATTTGATTTGATCCACCCTCTTTCCTTATCCAACATTCCAAGCATGGACTTGGGAAATGTATTTGACACATTTGCGTAGTGGATTTACAAGCATCAATGCTTCTTGTTGGTGGTTGTGTTTCAAATTTGGGTTTTCCTCCTCTTCTTCTATCGATTCATCTATAAATGTAAGATTTGGGCTCATTGTTAACATTGGACACTTTGGATCCTTACGCACTTTTCTAAGGACTTCATATTTTTATATTCTGAGTCGCATACCTCTATATCTGGCTCGTACATGTGGATATCGGCCTCTTTTTCCATTGTAATAGTTCTATGCATTTCTAGAAATAATGGAAGCATCATTTTGTGACTATTCTTTGTCCTAAGTGTGTTTGTATTCTTTCTTTTACATTGTGTGCATGTTGTGTCACTTTATGTCCCTTGTAACTCTATTTTTAGTTGTGTTCCATGAAACTGATCTGGTAAATGCATTTTAGTTGTGCTACACATGCCTAGCCTCCCTTGACACCTTTCCCTTCATTTTCCCTCATAAAAGATAGTGTTCATCCCTCTTTTTTTTTTTATCACCTTCCTTAGATTATTTTTCCTTTTTGTTATCCTTCTATCCCTAGTCCCTTGGCATTGTTAGCTTGGTTCTCCCTTTTAGCATTAGGATTAGTAGTATCGTAGAAATAGATAGATGAACTGACCTTCTCTGAAGATCTATCTCAAGCGTGCAAGGTCCCACAAATTGGAGAGGGTTCCATTGTTGTCTCAAATGACTCGGTTCTTCCATATCTCGAGACGCGGGAGTAAATTTAACATCCAATAGTTTCTATCACACCCGGTGGGACAAGTAGTGAAAGCTTAAATTTCATATTGCTAAGTTCTAGTGTGTGAACTTAGTATTTCCAGCCTTTAGAGGCTTCCTTCAAACACATCTAGTGAATCCCAACATTTCCACAACTCCTGTTTTGCATTCCTGAGCACATTTTATGAGAAAAGTGCATACTAGACATAGTGTTGCAGCCAAAGGATCTTTTGAATACCTCCATCTTTCACTAATAAGCACACACACCAAATACTCTATGCACATATCCATCTCCAGTGCACCACACACACTCTACTCCTCCTCAAAAAAAAAGCATGCCCTTCCATGGTGCTTCAATCTCCTCCCCCTCTAAGGAAATTCTCCGGTTTAACTAGCAGAAGCCCGCTTAATCACAATGCCCAACATGATATGCAAATGGCTACACTTAAGAGTAATCCATACTTCACAAGAGAAAATCAAGTCACCCCTGTTGAAAAAATTCAAGATGTGTCAATATATGCTCTGTCTATCTAATTACACATGATGATGTTGTTGTCAGGTTGTTTGCAACCTCTTTCAAGGGTAAAACACTCTAATGGTATCGTGGCCTAAGACCCTCATCTATTTCTACCTGGGATGAGCTTGGAACGGATCTATGCAATTACTTTGAAGATAAATAAGATTATTTATTACTAGTAGAGTAGATAACTACAAAAAAGTGTTCACCCAATGTGAAAATGATTGATTTCAACATCAAAGTCTAGAAGATTTGGGATAGAATAGTAACATTTCAGTCATGATTCAATCTATGGGAGGTAGAACCTTACCTATTGTATACACCATTGCAATAAGGGAATTATTCAAGCTGGTAAGTTGGCACCTAGGCCTCCTGTGCCCTTGTTCCTAGAGATGTCTCTAGCGCCCCATCCTTTTGTTGCTCCAGTTCTAGTGTAGAGTTCATAACTAGTTACATCTACATCCTAATCTATTTTACAACAAAAAGAAGATGATGAATTGAAGGCCTTGATTAGAAAATTGTCCAACAAGGTCATATCATTAGAGAAGTAATAATCATAAGCCTAAAGAGGTAGTTCCAATCAGGTGTAAATCAAGATCAATCAACCTTGGTAGAATCAAGTATGGGAATCAAAGATACGGAAAAACCAACGAGAATGATAGATGGCATGCTAATGCACACTTTCCTTTACAAGTTATTCTTCCAACACAATCTCTTCCATCCCCTAACATAAGTCAAGAACTTGTTCCATCGAGAACAACATGGCACATGAGTTGTAATGGTGCTTTCCTTGTAATATGCCTCATATTCAATATCATTACACCAATGTTGTTTGCGTGTAAGCTTATATGATCTTGAATTCTTCTAGTGTGAGCCTTCAACAAGCACACCTGAAGCAAATAACCAAGAAAGTATAGAAGCTCCTCCAGAGGAAAATTGATGTTCTTTGGCCTGAGGACTTCTGTGCAATCAACCAAGATATAGAGGATACAAGAAGACCGCGTACCCATGTTGTGGACAACACAAGATACAAGAAGAGAATGCTCGAGTCTGGCGTGTAGGTCACAATTCTAGCAACAAAAGTAGACCCTCAAAAGAAAAAGGAAGTAACTAAAACATATAATAGTAAGAGTGCTTGAGTTCCTACACATGAGGATCCATGCAAAGCTCCTCCTGAAGTAATACTCCCCCTCATTTGGTAGGTTAAGGCTCTGAGTCACTATGCTCCTACTACTACACTGTAAAATCAAGAAAGGATGTTTTTGTACCTCAAATGCACAAGTCAGTGGGTCTTCTATTCAGCATTGGTTACTAGATGAAGAAAACAAACATAAATGTCACAATGTGAGATACACTGACTATTCCATCCCAACGCGACTTGTTGCATGAAGCCTTGGCTCAACTTCCGCTCACTAATCCGGCCATCTAAAATCCAAGCACTTCTATCAATATCTACCAAGAAGAGGAGAAGAAAGTAAGTAAATTTGTTAAAACCCCACCCTTCTATATGTATTTGATCATAGGTAAACATCTTTTCCATAACTATATGATTGACTCAGGTGCTAGTACTTCTGTCATGCCTAAGAAGATTGTTGATGTTTTAGGTCTTAAGTATAGCCCTGAAAAAGGAGTCTTGTAACTTGATGGTTCAACTGTCACTACTCTGGGAATCATCAAGGATCTTGAGTTAACCCTCCATACATGTCCAAGTTTGATAATAACTCAATATGTGTCAATCATTGATCTACCCCTTTGTTTGCCTTATGTTTATCAAGAGATTTTACTACTAAAGTGGGTGGTTACTTGTCTTTTGATTGGACCCATATGTTACTCAAGACAAGGTATGGTACCTAGTTTACCATACAAGATGAGACAATATTTTAATATCAAGTTGAGTCATATGTCCCATCCCCTCTCTAAGCCAAATTTTTAATTCAAGAAGAACAAACTTTAGTTTCTGAAGAGCAACATCTTCCACCTTCTATTCCTGATCTAGTTCTTAATGAGTGAGTAGAGAGGAACAATAAATTTGACCCATATGCTAAAGAGTTGGAAGCTTATGAAATTGGGCTTGGTACTTACTACATTCTTGAAGAAGAAGTTGTGTTGCTGCATGCGCTCAAGAAAAGTGAAGAGAACCCTGGTCTATGGAAATTATACTTTGATGGATCCAAAATAGAAATGGAGTGGGAGAAGGATTCATTCTCATTTCCCCTAAGGATGAGAAATCCTTCTTCACACACATGTTGTAGTTTACATGCTCTAACAATGTGAAAAAGTATGAGGCGTTAGTGCATGACTTGCTTATTATTAAAAAGAAGAAGATTAAGGCATTGAAGATCTTTGGGGATAAAAAATTAGTTATCCACCAGTTACTAACAAGTGCACGGTGAAGAATAAGCTTCTCAAATATTATAGACACAGATTTTGAGACCTCCTTAAGAGATTTGATGCTTTAAATCTACAGGTGGTTCCACACAAAATGAATAAGGAAGCGACCGGATGGCTGCACTTGGTTCGTAGTTCTCTCCCGCTAAGGACTTTGTCAAAAGAAATACTCATCACATTAAGATGGTGATTACATCATCCATCCTAGATAACAACACCAACTGGAAAGTGTTTTATAGTGACTCACAGACCATCCAGTTCATCCATAATGAAGCTGAGTTCTCATCAAGCATGCAAGATGACTTGCATGAAAGCTATGGTGAGCAAGTAATACACTAAAGAATTTTTTTGCCTAAAGGGCTGGTCACCTTAGAACAAATGTTTAACCTTGATGATGAGTTCAAATGTGGAAAAAATTATATGCATTATGTGCAAGAAGAATGCTTTCCAGATTATTATTGCATGTGGAAAGGAGTTTCTACTCAGTAAAGCTTGCACGCACGATGAAAATTAGGCCTTCATCTCTCTCTTTCAAAAATATAGTGATATCTTCTCATGAGAGTATGAAGACCTCAAAGGTTTTGATCCAAGTGTTTCTCAAAACTCCATTAACCTTGATCTTGGTATCAAGCATGTTAGAAAAAAGTAATTCCCAGTCAATCCAAAGATAGAGCCCCTTATGAGGAAAGAGTTATCCAAACTCATTGAGGCAAAAATTATTTTTCCCATCAAGTAATCTAACTGGGTCGTAAATCTAGTTCTAGTGCGCAAGAATAATGGTGAAATTAGACTCTGTGTTGATTTAAGAGATTTGAAAAAGGCATATTTAAAGGATAATTATCCTTTGCCTTCTATGGAGTAGATTCTATAGAATGTGGCTGGCGTGCACATATTCTCAATGCTAGAAGAATACACTGGCTTCAATAAGATCCTAGTCAGGGAAGAGGATCAATTCGAAACAACATTTACAACCAAGTGGGGAACATATGTGTATCATAAGATGCCCTTTAGTCTGCAGGTGCAACATTTCAAAGCATGCCATGGACATTACCTTTAAAGGTTACATAAATGATTTCATCTTGGTTTACCTTGATGACATTATAGTCTTCTCAAAGCAGAGCACGAATCACATGGCACACCTGGAGAAATTATTTGAGAGATGTAGAAGGTATGGGGCATCTCTTAACCCCAAGAAGTTTAATTTTTAGTGGCATAGGAAAGATCTTGGGTCATGTGGTTTCAAAGGATGGCATCACAATCAATCCTAAGCATGTTTCAACCATCCTAGCTCTTTCCGCCGGCGTACAAAAAAATATTTGTAGTGCTTCCTTGGTAATATCAATTTTGTTAGGAATTTTATTCCTAACTTTACAAGACTAGTTCATCCCATCACCCTAATGCTCAAAAATGACATAAATTCTAGATGGATAGCAGAAGGAAAGGAAATCTTCAACAAAATCAAGTAAGAGATTATATGGGCACCAACACTCATCAACCCATATTACTCAAAGGATTTTATCCTTTATTCTTATGGCACTGATGCGAGTGTTTTGTTGTCCTAACACAAGAAAATGAAAAAGGGATAGAATAACCAATGGATTTATTTAGCCAGACATTGAATAATTATGAATTAAAATACTGTCACATGGAGAAGAAGGTCTTCACCATCATGCACACACTCAATAAATTCAAGAGTATGCTTGCCACAAATCACATCAAGGTGTTATTTTCTCACTCTTTTGTTAGAGAATTCATCATGGGAGAAGAAAACCGAGAGAAATATGGGCGACCAAAATCATGGAGAATGATGTAACTATCAAAGCCACAAAGCTGGTAAGAGGTAGTGTGCTCTACAAGTAACTTGTTGTAAACACACATAATGAATCGAGACTTCATTTTTCCTTGATGAATCTCTCTTATATTCGAACTTGAGAAAATACAAATCTTGATGCACACGATTGTTTAAAGGACATGATCACATTCCTTTCCGAGGGTGCATACCCTCCTAGATTAAATAAGGAAAATTGAAGACATCTTAGGTTACAATCTATCCCTTATGTTATGATTAATGGAATTAGCTTCAAGATGAATCTTGATGGCATGTTGTTAATGTGTATCCATGATGCATGATGAAAAAGTGTTAGCATAATTTCACAATGGATTCTCTTGTGGACACTTCTCTGTCAAGATTACAACAATGAAGATCATAATGACAGGTATATCTTAGCCTAATTTGTTTGCATATGCACATAGATGGTCACAAAATGTAAAGAATGTGCTTTCTTTGCAAGAAAAAATAAATATGTAGTGCTTACCCTCCTGACCAATGCAAGAAGATTATCCTTTTACGCAATGGGGTATTAAATTCATAAGCATGATCAATCCACCTTCAAGTGTTGAACATAAATGGGTGTTGATAGCTACTAACTACTTCTCCAACTGGAAAGAAGTTGTCGTGCTCAAAGAATCAACCGATTCAGTAATCCTTGACTTTATCTAAGGTATAATCACAAGGTTTGGCATTCCTCAAACCATCATCTCCGATAATGTAAAATAATTCCTTGGAACTAAAAGCACTGATTGGGATCTAAATCTAGGCATCTATCTGAATACTTCTTCCAACTATTACCCTCAAGGAAATGGTTTGGTAGAGTCAACAAAAAATAACTTGATCAAGATCATGAAGTGCACAATGAACATCAGCCAAAGATAGTGGCATAAAAAGGTCACACGCGTGCTCTAGGAAGATAGAATCATAGTTTAAAAAGCAATGGGAACTTCACCTTACAAGATTGTCTATGGAAAGGAGGCTACCCTTCCTTTGACATTGGAGTTGAACTCATTGGTGTTTGCCCAGAGAATTTGAAGCTCAAAGGAAAAAATACATAGAAATAAGAATGGAAGAGTTGGTTAATCTTGAAGAATCAAGGAACTTTGCCATGATCAAGCTAGAACAACATCAACAAACAACAAATAAATGGTTTGATAGAAAGGCTAGGCCTCAAGCTTTTAAAGTTGGGGACTTGGTCTTGAAATGGGATGTTGACAGAGCTAAACCAGGACATCATTCAAAGTTTTATGCACTTTGGAGTGTCCCATACATCATCAAATCATGTAATGAGGCTAAGTCTTTCGAGTTAACTCAACTTGATGTAGGCATGCTGCAAATCATAATAAATGGTATCTCTCTCAAACCCTTCCATTAATTCTTTTGCATCATTTTGTATATATTAGAGTAGTTTCAGTTCCTCCAAGTATGTTGTGAACACATTTTTTTTTGTACATAGTTTTTTCTTCTCACGTGCTTCTTGCGTGCACTATTATTTTACTTCTAGGATGCCAATATTCTTCCAAAAATTTTAAGTAGTTTACAAGATTCATAATAGAGTAAAGAAATGATCCTTCAAGTGACTTCAATGGAAATTATTCAAAGTTACAGATCATAATTTCATGATTACATATCAGAATCCATGCCCAATGGATGTTCCAGGCTACTAATATCCTTCATCTAGCAAGTAGATGGCCCCGAAAGTCACCAAAAAGTTATCCAAATAACTCTCCTAGTTATTTGGACAACTTACATACATATTCGATTCGAGATCTTTGTGCAAGTGGTAATCACCTCGGTTGTCTCCTTGGCACATTCAATTGGTACCTTTTTCTTGATGTGTCCTTACACACTTCCCTTTCTACCCTTTCCATTTACCTTTTCCTCTTTGTTCCACTCTTACCTTGTGCACATCATCTGCACATTCACATTATTCTTAGTAGGTATGCATCATGCGCGTGCCTTACACTTACTTCAATCAGCTAAGTCCTTAATCCTCGACATGCTTCACACATTACCTTGTAATAGTTACACCTTGACCATATGTCTTCCACTCACTAATTTTCCCCATTTTCGCCACACGCATTGCAATTGTGCATGCCTTCCTTCTACCTTCTTCTTGCACCTCATTATTATGTGCGCATACCTTTTCTTCCTCCAATATGCCATTCCGTGCCATGTCATTCTCTAACACACTTGAGTATGCCATACGTAACCTATCAAAATGTACTAGCTAGGTGCCAATTCCCGACAACAATCAATGAGTGACATGTGGTAGAAATGACAAGAACATTTTCACGAGTTAGTCATCCTATCGGTCAATCAAAGATGCATGCACTATGTGTCTTGTATACACAAGTGGCCCTGAAAAATTATGAAAACCATATCTTTCACTATGTTTCTCCGATCAAAGTGCACCTAGTCTTAATTGATAGCTATTGACATAAGCTATAGTGCTAGATATTCAAATTCAAATTCTTAGCAGATTTGGTAGGTGAGAAATGGGAAAATGTCTTTATGGGCATTAATGAGAAGATCGATTACTCCAACCACCTGATTTGATCTGATCCACCCTCTTTCCTTCTCCAACACACCAAAAAAACTTCGGGAAATGTATCCGATTTTACAGGTGGATTTGTAGGAATTGAATGCTTCTTATTGGTGTTTGTATTTTAAATTTGGTTTTTCCCTCCTTCTCTTCTTCTTCCATCGATTCATCTATAAATGTAAGATTTGGGATCATTGTTAACATTAGACACTTTAGATCCTTATGCACTTGGCTAAGGACTTCATATTTCTTTATTATGAGTCGTAAACCTCTATATCTCGGCTCGTGCATGTGGATATTGTTCTCTTTCACTATTGTTATAGTTGTTAGCATATGTTGAATAGTTTATATTTTTAGGAGAGTTTGTTCTGTTTTATCCCTTTATTTTCTCCTCCTTGGTGTATTCCATTATTCTCTCTCCTTCATCCAAATCTTCCTCCTTCAGTTTAGGGGAATGTAGTTGATTATTTCTCCTATATATTGTATGCACTTCTTCATAATAAAACAAGTGTGTGTAGAGTACTTCACTCCACATTCTTCTCTCCTTTCTACCTCCTACAGTTTGGTATCAGAGCTTTCTTGATCTCTGCCTGTGCATGGAAGAAATCTTCAATCTGCAAGAGGCTCATGTGGAGGAAGGATTGTTCCATCAGTAAGTTGGAGAGTCGTGCATGGAGAGGAAAATAAAAAAATGTTTTGTTTAAACCTACGCAAAAGATGATAAAACGCTTTTTTTTACATGTGGACATTTAAAAGAAAAATGTTGTTTTTTACCTGCGCATGTTTGTTTCTTGTTTTCTACATTGAAAAGAGTATCTATCCACCTGCTGCATGGAGGAAGTGAGGAGTTAGAGTGGACTGTGCATGGGAATTGGATATTGATCTTGCTACTACTACTGTCCTAGAACCTGCATGGAAGGAAGGAAAAAAACATGGGATTTCATCAAGAGATCAGCGTGGAAATGGTGTGCTACTGCAAAGTTTTTTTAAGCTTCTCTTTGCATTATATCTCTTTCCAGTGACCTGCATGTAATTCACGGCCTATTTTTTTCACACGTGGAGGGAACACTACATCTTGCAATTTGGCCCACGTGGAGGAAAATTCTAATCTTGCAGCGTGGAAAAGTGGTGGTGCATGGACAAAGGACATGGTAAAAGAATTCCATCTACCTACAAACTATTCAATATTTCACCTGCGTGGAAAAGAATAGACCAAAGGCTGCATATCATTTGTTTACCTGCGTGAAAAGGTAGAACAACACGAGGAGAAGAAACTTGGAGATACTTCAACACTTCACCGAATGTCGAGTGTAGACAACTCGATTGAGAGCGTCAATAACATGGTCGCCATAGCTGAAAGCTAGAATATCAACTCACCAGCCAGAGAACACCATGAAGAAGCTCTTGAGAGCTCCGGGTTCTACTTTTCTTTGCTAAACGAGCTTGAATACCGGTAATCTTGCATTCGACAAGCTAGTTTGAGAAGGACTTCTTGAATACTTTCTTTTTACATCAGCTGCCAAGCAAAGTGAGTACGGGAAGAATTATAAGCCAAATATGACACCGACTATGACGATGAAGAAGAATGCCCTATAAAGCATCGCCATCTCATAGCACGCGAATATCGTGAGCATCTACGAGCAAGTAATTCTCGTCAGTGAGTCAAAATTGTAATAACTCTTCAAATAAATAAATAAAAATTATTACGATGTCTGCTCCAAAGTTACTTAATCGATGCTCGATTACTCAAAGGGTCTAATTTTGTGGCACGGAAGAAAAAATGAAGATAATCCTTCGATTTGAAGGATTATGGGGAGTATCACACAGGTCTATGCCTACTCCCATAGCCCCGATGAACTAATAAAATATGAAATGGCTAGTGCTAAAGCCTTGATGCTGATAATGCTCAGTATCAGTGATGATGTGCAACCACATGTTCAGAATGCGGAGAAACCCAAGGATGCCTGGGATAAGTTGGCAACAATTTATGAAGTGAAAAATCAGATGAAGATACTTCATCTTCAGTCAAAGCTGCACACCCTCTCTATGGGGTCAGATGAGAAAGTGGAGGAATTCTTACGTCACGTGGCTGAGCTAAGATTGGAGTTATTAGCACTCGGTGAAATGGTGGATGATAAAATTCTCATTGCAGTCACCTTGAGATCACTCCCTTCTCAATTCTGAGTGTTCTTTACTACACTAAATGTGTCTAAACAAACAGTGACATTCAAAGAACTTGTGAATTTGCTGCAGCAGGAAGAGGCCATCACTTCATCCCATGAAGAGTATTAGGACAAATCCTTGTTCTCAAAGCCTTACCATGGCCAGAAGAATCGAAAAGGTCCCCCAGAGAAGTCAAATCTAGCGCAACCCAAACAACAACTGAAAGATCAAAAATCAAAGAGATGGTGTCACATTTACAGAACCAATACTCATGAAACTAATCACTGCTGGCATAATAGCTTGAAATAGGGGTCTTCAAGCCATACAAGCACATCCGGACATGAGGATTTTCAAAAGTCTAAACGATGTCCCCCCTGGAGAAAGCACAAGGGACATATCGCAGCCCAACAAGAAGATGATGAATCTGATGAGGATACATCAAAAGGAGCCCATTGTAGTAAGAATCTTGTACTCGTCTCTCAAACTTCTCAGCCCAAGAAGAAAGTCTAGTTGATAGACTTTGGTGTAAGAAAGCATATGTTAGGTGATAAGAAGCTATTTGATTCACTACATGAAGAACCAACTGGAGATTGAGTTTAGATAGTAGATGACAAAGAGTACATTACAGAAGGAATAGGGAATGTAACCATTCCTTTGAGACCACAAAAATGTACACTTATAAAGGTACTATATGTTCCTGGCTTGACTAGAAACCTCTTGTTAGTTACTTAGCTCTTGAATCATCACCTTAACATAAAATTTCTTGTTCAAAATGGCATTAAATCATGCTTAATCTCCCGACAAGGTACAGTTCTTGCTAAATATTTTGTAAAAGATAAGTTATTTGCTTTAGATACTATTTCATATTCTACAGTAGCTTTATCTGCTTCAATAATAGAATCAACTTCCCTATGGAATTTTAGATATGGACACTTGTCAGTCAGTTCATTGCACCAGATGAGTTCAAAAGCAATGGTCCATGGACTACCTAAATTATACGCTTCTTGCCTATTTTCCCTGGTTGTCTTGTAGGAAAACAACACAGAGATCCATTTCAAGCGAGCACCTTCCATGCCAAGAAGTGTCTGGAGGTAGTTCATACCAATCTAAATGGCCCATTACCTACTTCATTTTTAGGATACAAGTAATTTCAACTATTCATGGATGACTTCTCTCGCAAGATGTGGGTATATTTCCTAAAGAAGAAAAGTCGGGCTCTTCAACACTTACAAAAATTCTATCATCGTGTTGTCAAAGAGTCTGGACAACCACTTCTTCTACTCCACTCAAATCGAGGGGGGGAATTCACATAAAAGAATTTCTTGGCCTTCCTGAACCAACACGGCTTTAAGAAACACCGATCGCTCCCTACAAACCCCGGAAAAATGGCATTGTTGAGCGTCGTAATCACACGAGCTTATGGATATGGCTCGCCGCATGCTATCACTTACAAAACTAGGAGAATGCTATTAGGCTGAAGTAGTACAAATGGTTGTATATATTCTCAACAGGGCATCAACAAAGATTCTACATAACAAAATGCCAGAAGATGTATGGAGTGGTAGAAAGCCATCAATTTCTCATTTGTGAGTATTTGGTTGCACAACATAAATGCATGTCCCAGCTCAGAAGAGAAAGAAGGTAGAGCCAAAAACACTCCCATGTATCCTTCTTGGCTACAATACTACCTCGAAGGCGTATCATCTCATGGATCTTGAGACAAATAAAATATATGAGATTCGGGACATGGTTTGTGACAAGTCATCCTTTGACTCAATAGTATCAATAGAAGATCCACTTCCAACCACATCTCACCGATTAGTCTCTGAATTAGATGATGAGCTAGAGGAGCTCAGAGAAAAGAAATGCTGCCAAGAGAACTATTTGTTGACCTTGGAGAATTGGAGAATGTGACTCCAAATCAATCCACATGGAAATGACACAGTTCTTCTCAAAAGAAGCCAAGTTCTCATCCGAAGTGGGTAAAAAGCACTATTAAGGACTCACATTTGCAACAACTCCCAGATACATCATCCAAAGTCAAACAAGAAATGAGGTAAACTTTTCACTGATGAGTTCACTGATGAATAGCTCCGAGCCAGATAATGTTCGTGAAGCACTCATTTAACCTCAGTGGAAGGAAGCCATGGATACAAAATATGACTCACTCATGAAAAATCAGACATGGGAACTTATCGATCTACCTATAGGAAAGAAACCCATAGGCTGTAAATGGGTTTTCAAGACAAAATATAAGGTAGATGGATCCATCGACAAACATAAAGGATGATTTGTAGCAAAAGGATATGCTTAGAAAGAAGGCATTGACTATGAAGAAACTTTTGCACCCACTGTGAAGATGAAGACCATCAGAGTAGTTTGCACACTTGCAGCATAGAAAGAATGGAGACTTCAGTAGATGGACATCAAGAGTGCTTTCCTAAATGGTGATCTAAAAGAAGAAGTATACATGACCCAACCTAAAGGATTTTTGATAAAGAGCAGCCTAAGAAGGTATGTCGTCTCATCAAATCACTTTCTGATGAAAAAAGATCCTAGGGCATGGTATATCAAGATAAACGATAACCTTTTGTAGCATGGGTTCACTCGTATCCCCTCATATTCAAATTTGTATATAAAGAAGGTAGGGAAAGAAATTTTCATTCAAGTTTGTATATGTAGATGATCTTGTGATCACCGGCGCGATTCAAGATCAAAGTTGATATTGTAAAAATGATCTCAAAAGAACCTTCAACATGATAGATTTGGGGCTACTACATTACTATCTTGGTTTGGAGATATGGAAAAAGGAGCATCACATTTTTGTCTCCTGACATAAAGTATGCCAAGACACTCCTGGAAAAGTATAGATTGTCTGACTATAAACCTATATCCACTCCCATGGAAAAAGGCTTGCAAATTTCAAGATTCCAGGATTCACCTCAAGTAGATGCTACTCTCTATAGGCAATTTGTTGGAGGGCTCATCTATTTGACATATACCAGACTAGATCTCTGCTATGTTGTCAGCTATCTTTCCAGGTTCATGCAAGAGCCGAAGAAATGTCACTAGAATGCAGCAAAGCATGTTTTGAGATATGTCCGAGGAACAACTGATTATGGTCTGGAATATAAGAAGAATGATCAATTCTTCTTACAGGGATACATCGACTCAGACCACGCCGGATCTGTTGATGACAGGAAGTCAACTACAGGATACATATTTCATCTCGGATCTAGACCTATCTCGTGGATAAGAAAGAAGCATAATGTTATTTCTATCTCATCCACAGAGGTATAATATCGTGCTACACAAGGATTTGTGTGTGAAGTGATATGGATACGTCACATTTTGGATGACCTAGGAATTCCTGAAAAATAGTCACCTATTCTCTATTGTGACAATCAGAGTGTGTTGAAGCTCGTGCAGAATCCAGTATTTCACGAATGAAGAAAGCATATTGAAATTGACTACCATTTCATTCGAGAGCATGTCTTGAACCATCAAATTCAGCTCCAGTACTATCCTATTGAAGCACAAGTTTCTGACATTCTCACTAAATCTCTTGGAAAAGTGAAATTTGAACTTTTCAGGGGTCACATTTACAAGAATAATGTAATAAGGGGGAATGTTAGCATACGTTGAATAATTTATATTTTTAGGAGAGTTTGTTCTCTTTTATCCATTTATTTTCTCCTCCTTGATATATTCCATTATTCTCTCTCCTTCATCCAAATCTTCCTCTAGTTTAGGGAATATAGTTGATTATTTCTCCTATATATTATACGCACTTCTTCATAATAAAACAAGTGTGTGTAGAGTACTTCACTCCACATTATTATCTCCTTTATGCCTCCTAAAATAGTTACGTGCATTTCTTGAAATAATGGAAGCATCGTTTTGTGACTATTCTCTATCCTAAGCATGTTTGTATTCTTTCTTCTTGCCTTTCTTTTACATTGCGTGCATGTTGTGTCACCCTATGTCCCTTACAACTCCATTTTTAGTTGTGTTCCATGAAACTGATATGGTAAATGTGTTTTAGTTGTGCTACATGTGCCTAGCCTCCTTGATACCTTTCCCTTCATTTTCACTCAGAATCAGATAGTGTTCATCCCTTTTTCTAGTGTTATCACCTTCCTTAGATTAGTTTTCCTTTCTATTATCCTTCTATCCCTAGTCCCTTAGCATTTTTAGCTTATTTTTCCCTTTCAACATTAGGAGTAGCAGTAATAGTAGAAATAGATAGAGGAACCAAGCTTCTCCAGAGATCCGTCTCAAGCATAAAAGGTCCCACAACTTGGAGACAGTTCCATTATTGTATCAAATGACTCGGTTCTTCCATATCTGAGACACGGGTGCAAGTTTGACAACCAACATATCACTTTTACATGGAATAGATAAGGCATCCCACATTGTAACATTTAGGTTCATCCTCTTCATCTACTCCATAATGTTAAGGGGAATGCTGATTTTTTTTGGAAATGAAGGAATGAAATTTTATTTGTTTTTGTTATGTATCCACATAAGCTCTTTAGTCGATGAATTGTACATATCCCATGGATTTTTTGTGTTTTATAGAACTTGTTTGTTATGCAGCTACTAAGTGACTGTGGTAGACTAGATGAAGCTTAGTTTCCACCCAAGTTCATGGATTGACTAGGATTGTTACGTGGATTTGGAAAAATATGAGGAAGATATCTTACGTCTATTTTCTCTTTTTAGACCTTGTTTTGTCTGCCAAATGAAGTTACATCCTGTTAACATTCCCTCGGCTTGATTAAAAACACAAAAATCTTCAAGTCTAAAGAGCATGAATTCAAGTTCAAGGGTGGTCTCTTGCATCTTCTATACATTATTTTGTGATGGATCCGCATCTTGTTTCGATGGTAGAATGGATTTTGGACCATAATAGCTTTCTCCTCAAGGAATTCATTCCAACTTCACATGCATATTTATATTTGTTTGATCATAAGGATAAAACCATTTAAATTCTTGGGCCATTTTATTCTAAATTATAAGAATGGATTTTTTCAAGTTATGAATTGACAAAGGACGTGGAATTGGATTTTGTAGTTTTATTAGTGGGTAATTATAAGGAAATATATGATTTGGATATTGAAAGCCTCATTGTGGATAACCTTGAGGAGGATTGGGATAATTTTTAGAGCTTGATCTTATTGTCTCGTGAGGGAGAAAATATTATTTGTTAGGTTTTAATCTAGACACTAAGGATTTTAATTTCATCTTTCTTAATGGAGGAAATAGATGTGGACATAGAAGATAAAGTGCATGGTGAGGAATGAGAGAAATATTGGGTTGAGTCTTTTGCAGAAATTCAGGAAATTGGGCATAGGTAATCTAAGGGATAATTTTCCTACTTGAATAAAAAATTCAACCCTAATGGCTATTGCATAATAATTTGGTAGTTAAATAACAACCATAGACTAAATAATCACTTCTATATAAAAATTAAAGCTTTAAGGAATTATAAAAATGCACCTTGAGGAGTTGGTATTTGAAGGATTGGAATTTTGTCCCATTTCTTATAGAAAATGAATTTGAAATCCATCATGACCTCATTTGGAGCCTACTTGATTGTGGTAAGGTTATCAAGTAGTGAAATGTTTTCCTTTTCATTTGTTGATAGAGAGTGGTTCCAAGTTCATCCTAGGTGCATATTGACACAAAAAGTAAAATTGTATAGCATTGCAAGGCTTTCCCTTTGAGAGATGATGCCAAAATCTGCATTACAACGTCATCTTGCATGACTATATGTAACAAACAAACATTTGAAACATCTTGAATGTGTTCCGTAGGCGTATTAGAATTTTCACCTATGAAGAAGGGGATAATATTCAAGGGGGTTATTGGTATATCATGTTATGTGGCTAAAATAAATAGAATTCCTCTACTAAACCTAACAAATGTAAAATTCTTTTGATGCACCATGAATGGTATCGGCCTCAAAAGTTTTATGGAAATAGAAATGGTCTACTTAGGGGCGAAGTTGAAAAATTTCTGGTTAGAGAGGTAGTGGATTTATGTGGAGATATTTCTCTTTTTCTTTCACACGGGGATTATTATAGATAATCAAATGGTTTGGTTTGGGATATGGTCAACCTCATTTACAATATTCTCATGAAAGAAGAAGACTCTAATTACTTGAAAATAGAATATTAAATATTTAGGAGTCTTTAGATGTGTTAAAGAAATCATTTAAAGGTTGAAACTACCAAGTTACAAAAAAATCAGAACAATGGAGTAAAGCTTATTTGATTATCCTACCATACATGCCAAAATAGTTGGGACTCAAAATTGCACCTTATTTTGAATAATGGAGATCCAAAATTTTGAGGAAACATGGGACTATCTCTTAGTGTGGAACTTACGGCTTGAGAAAAACCTCTAGAGAAGGCCAAATTACTTGTTTTGTAGATTAGGGAAATCCACATAACACAACCTACTTCTAATTCAAAATTACTCCTATAGCTAACCCTACATTAACACATCCAAGGTACTAGGGAGAGAGATATGCAATAAATAAGAAAATTAAGCTAAAAGAGGTAGTGATAGCACTAAAATAAGGTGCAACTTCCCTATTTCATGTGATATAGATGTAAGTTCATAGAAAAAAAAACCATAAGATGAACACATCTGAAATGAAAACAAGTGAAAGAATAAATCATGTAGAGGAAAATATATTCACACCAAACAAAAATTATTTGAAGGAAGGAGGGAAACCACACTTGAATTAATCCTTTATAATTTACAAATAGAGTTAAGGAAATAAAATATCAATTTGTGAGTTAAAGATGTTGAAATCATGAAGTTTCGAGTTTCACATAGAAGAGCCGAAGAATTTCTAAGGAAGAAAATGTGAGAAGAACCCTTACAAAATGTGCAAGAAACCGCATTTATACAATCCGTTGACAGGAGAAAGAGAAGAAGGAGAAAGGAGAAAATAACATTGAGCTAGAATACATCCCCCAAAAACGTGGTGAATAAGCATGGGAACCATGATTTCCCATATATATTTCTTGTAGTATAGACATGGGAATCCTTAGATGAAATCTGAAAACCACAACACAACCCCTTGATTCTATTACACACCATAAGACTTTGCAGAAGGAAAACACAATTCATTAAATTTTAGTGGTTGGGATGGTTATCTCTTTAGTTTAGATTCCATTTTGGATTTGATATGTTATGTAGTTATTTGATTTTGTAAGACCTCCATGACATTTCAATTGTGCTTAAAACCCGTGGAAAAATACCATCTTCTCCTCGTGGATCTCTTTGCATTTTCTCATTTCTTTTCCTTCCGCGGACCCTCACATCTTTCTCCCTAGGAGGAATTGTATTTGGTTCCCAATTCCATGTGAGGTTATGCTTACATACCACGAGACACTAACTATTTCCTCACTTCCCTTTATTTTTGGCTTTCATACTTATTCATTTTCTCTAACACCAAAGCGAGATATGTAACTCTATAATACTCTTACCCGATGTAAAACCTACAAAGGACTAAGTTTCTATTGTTCAAAATACCTACCAGCTATTTTAACAACTTGTAGAAAGAAAATTAGACTTAAACCCCTTTTGGACCTTGGAGGACTTTTATGACAAATTATATTTTTATAGGTGCAAACTACATGCAACCCCCCGAGCCCTGAAAGTAAGACTATCGGACTTAGGGAGTCATAAAACAAAGTCAAATTTGTGAAGTTTGTAAAATTGTAAATTTTCTCCCGAACTCTACCTCCTAATATGAACACATGGCATCCTTTCAGGGATCTAGAATCAGCACAAAAGAAAATAGTCTTACAAGAAATGGAAAACTATGTTGGTAGGTTTGAGGCCTGATTACAACATGAATATGTGGTGAATTTTAAGAGCTTGGGACAAAAAAATAGTCTCTAAGGCTTATAGGTTTTAGTTACAAATTAAAAACTAAAAACAAAGGCATGAATCCCATGTCTAATCCTTGATTTCCATGTGCCATCTTCTTAGAGGTTCAAACCAAAAATGCTACTCGTACCACTATTGTAAATTATGTATTAGGGCCTAAGATATATTTTGTAATTTTTTTCATAACTTTCTCTCTAGGCCTCTAATTTTTACAAACTTGGGCTCGTTAAAAATATCTCATTATGAAATTCAGTTTGGTACTAAAAATGAATAAATTGGAAAAGTTTTGTGGGTGAAAAGGTAAAGAAAATATCAGTAATTAAAGGTGCAATTCTAGGTAGCTCAATTATCCAATTTACTAGTGAATGGTACCCATACCTTTTTTCTCGTAAGAAAACAGATGTGGGGAATGGTTTTATAAGGGTACCCATGCTTGTTTTTTAGTCATGTATTTCTTGTTGTTGGTGGTCAAAAATTGGAATTTGAATTTCCCATTTTCCCCCTCTTCTCTCTCCCATTTTCTATATTTTTGCGCAGATGGTGCTCATTTACTTAAAAGTGGTATGAACCTCTTATAATACAAGGGCATTGTATCAAAGTGTTGCACAAGTGTTTTTGAGTAACATGCCTCATATTTGGATTCTTACGACATGTTTATAACTTCTTCCTTTATTGTAATGGATTTTGTATCCTTATAAGGAAATTTAAATCATGTTTTATAGGTATTTTCTGCCTTAGCCTGTGTTTTATTATATTTTCTTTCCTCTTCATATGTCACAGGTATGTTGTATATGTTTTTTCAATTAGAGGGTTTATTTATATTATGTTTTACATGAAGTGGAAGGTAATATGTTATTTTGATCTGTGGTACTCATGCCTACCCTCTTCATCAACATCTCCTCTTTTTTTCCCTCACTAAGAGTGTCTTTCCCCATTTTCTTTAGTGTTATCACCTCTTAAGCTTAATATTTCCCTTTCACGTATCTCCCTCTATCCCCAATCCATTTGAATGCTTATATTAGGATTATATAGTTGTGTATGTAGTTGTAGGAGTAGATTTAGAATTAGGAATAGGTAGAGGAATATGAAATTCTCTAGAGGTCTCAGTATC